>JACYFF010031956.1:72555337-72610762 GCA_017589665.1 Selenicereus undatus
AAGCAACGTTTTCAGCAACAGTTGAAAAAGTTAATCCCAAAGACAGAAGGAGACCTTGTAAACATCCGCTAGGAAGCTGAGCAAATATATGGAACGTTATCATCCCTCCAGGAAAATTATTTAGGGCTAAAGAATAGTGTTGAGGCATATTTGAACGAAGTCGGACAGTACCAGAAGTTGAAAGCCCAATTAGAAGATCGGACTCCTATCGAAGATGTGCTAAGCAAGCGAACAGCCTTATTAGACAAACTAAGGGAGGCACGAGCTTTGATGGAAAGGGTCGGCGCACAGTATGATGAGGGAACTACTGCTATCGCCCAAGCTCATAAGCGAAGGAAGTTACTTGAGGCAGATCTTGAACGAGCAAAAGCGAATGAGCTGGAATTGCAAGACAAATTAGTGGAGACTGAAGCTTCATTGAAGAAAGCCAGATATGGTATATCTCTTCTTAAAAAAGAGGTTGATGATTTAGATGTTGCACCCCAAGTTACCGCAGAAGAAACGGCTCAAGTTGGAGTAGCAAGGAAACGTGCCCAAGAGCTTTTAGGCGCACTGGATGCCTAAACCATATCCAGTGGCTTTGTTCTTGATTTTTTTTTTCACTTTGCAACTTGTTATTTCTTTTCAGACTCAGTATGTTTTTATTGGAATTGGTTTTGATATATTGTAATACGATGAATCTTTCAATTCAACTTTACGCAATAATATGTAGTTGTATCCAACGAACAAAACCAATAAGCACTAACACAATTTATTCATCCTTTTTTTTTTACTGTTGTACTTAGGAAATATACCCAAGTTGCCTACGTACCTAAAGGGAATGTATTACCCTAAAGGATTAAGCCAGATGTAGTTCAAAGACATAACATTTTTTATTTTTTTTTGTTTCGCCATTCACAGTTTAGACTCTTGTAGAGCCAGGAGTATTACAAAGGAATATAACTTGAAAGAACGAGCAGTTTAGGCTCTTACTTAGGAGCTTGGTGATATCCTATATCAAGGTTAGTAGCACTTCAAGAACTTGCCATTTATGGGTCCTACCCGAACCCCTTGTCCGTCTATTATCTTGTAGGCTCCATTTGTGTAGACTTCTTTGACCACATAGGGACCATCCCACTTGGAGGTAAATTTGCTTCCAGATTTGTGGGAGACAATGATCAATCTTCTTACTACCAACACCTAGTCTCCGACTTTGAATGAGCGCGGTTGAACCTTTTTGTTGAACGCTCTTGATAGGCGGGCTTGGAAGCATTCTAGCTTTTGTTGTGCCTAAAGTCTTCTCTCATCAAGGGCCTCCAACTTAGCTAAGCGAAGCCTGTGATTTTCATCTTCCGTCAAACCTTCCTGTCTGGCGATGCGGATTGATGGGATTTGAAGCTCCAATGGTAGAACGACTTCAACTCCATACACCAAAGCGAATAGGGTTGACTGTATTGGCGTCTTCTACGTTGTTCGATATGCCCAAAGAGCTTCCCCTAGTCTTTCATGTCAATCCCGTTTAGACTTTGCGACAACCTTTTTGAGTAAGTTGCAAAGTGTTTTATTAAGGCTTCTGCTTGGCTATTTGCAGGAGCATTGTACATGGAAGACTTATGTTGGGCAAACTTAAACTTCTCGCACAAGCTAGTCATCAGGTTGCTGAAGAAGGGCTTAACATTATCGGTGATAATGTACCTCGACACACCATATCGATAGATAATGTGTATCCTTATGAAGCCAACCACATTTTCTTTTTTGACCTCCCTTAGTGGAATTGCTTATGCCCATTTAGAAAAGTAATCAGTAGTAGCTAAGATGTAGGAGTCATTAGCAGACGATTTAGGCGTGATTAGTCCAATGACATCAAGCCCCCATGCCTCAAATGGCCAAGATGCAATTGTTGGGTTGAGAGGTTCGGGAGGTTGATGCATGAAGTTAGCATGGAACTGGCAAGCATCACACCCTATTGCATAATTTATGCAATCTTGCACCATAGTGGGCCAGTAGTAACCCATCCTTTTAATGCGATCATGTAGCCTAGGCCCTGATTGGTGTGCTCCGCACACACCTGAATGAGCTTCCTTCATTGCTTGCTTTGCTTCTTCCACATCCACGCATCGTAACCAAAGACCAAGAAAGGAGCATCGATAGAGCGTTCCGTTGTAGTAAAGGAAGCTTGAAGCCCTCCGTTATATTTCTGTCTTATGCCTTGGGTCACTAGGCAGTTTTCCATGCTCTAAATACTCAATTATAGATTGACGCTAGTGTTCTGCATTTGTTTCAAGAACACAAATCATGTTGACATCTTCCACTAAGTCTTCATCATCCGGCAGAACAACCCAACGGCTACATACTGGAATAGTCATTCCTTTTTCTGCCCCCAGTGCCAAAGTGGCTGCGAGGCTTGCTAGTGCATCAGCCATCTTGTTGGCACTCCTTGGCACATGCTCTAACTTGCCGCATCCAACTTATTTAGCAGGCATAATGCTTGCATGTGATACGGAACAATGTCCTCTTTCCTAACCTCTTATTCGTCAAGTAGTTGATTGATGACCAACTGCGAGTCACCATATATGTTGAAGTCGGTGATCCCCATCTCAATAGCCATTTTAAGACCCAAGCTAAGTGCTTGGTATTCCGCCACATTGTTAGAGCATAACTGTGTGAGCACAAATGAATACGGGAGAATATGCTTTCCAGGGGAGACAAAGACCACTCTTGCACCAGCGCCATCACACCTAGCTGCACCATTGAAATACATTTCCCAGGGATGGAGGATATCGATGTAAAACACGTCTTCTCCTAGCAAATCATCATTTAGCTCCCAATCATCGGGAATGGGATGATCTGCTAAGAAATCTGTCAACGCTTGTCCCTTAGCCGCTCTTTGGGGTACATAGACAAGGTCGTACTGCTTTAAGATGACTGCCCATTTTGCTAGCCGCCCATTTAAGATTGGCCTAAATAAGATGTACTTGATGGAATCAGCTTTGGAGGTCACTTGCACTGTATAGGCCTGCATGTAATGCTTGAGTTTCTGGATGACAAAGATGACCGACAAACACATCTTTTCAATAGGGGAGTACTTCAGTTCAGCGCCAACCAATGTACGACTTAAGTAGTATAAGGCAACTTCTTTCCCTTCCTCGTTTTTCTGTACACATAATGCTCCTAAGGATTTTTCCTGAGTTGCAATGTACAGTCGAAGAGGTTTGCCAGGAATGGATGCTCCCAACACAGGAGGATGGGTCAAGTACTCCTTTATTTTCTCGAATGTCGTATGACATGATTCATCCCACTCAAACGGTGCGCCCTTTTTCATAAGGTGGCTGAAGGGATGGCAGCATCCTACAAGATTTGAAATGAATCTTCAGATATATGCCAAGCGACCTTGAAGCCCGCGAAGCTCCTTAAGATTCTTAAGCTCAGGCATCTCCTAGATTGCCTTGATCTTCGATTGGTCGATCTCAATCCCTCTGTGATGAACGATAGAACCCAAGAACTTTCCAGAGGTGACACCAAACGCGCACTTGAGTGGATTCATCTTCAATTGACATCTTCGTAATCATTCAAAGATCAAATGAAGATCCTATATGTGATCCTCCCTCTTTTTGGACTTCACCACCAAATCATCAACGTAGCACTCGACTTTTTTTTGGAGCATATCATCAAAAATTGTTTGCATTTTCCTTTGGTATGTTGCTACTGCATTCTTAAGTCTGAAAGGCATCACCTTATAGCAAAAAATGCCTTTAAGTGTGCAGAAAGTTGTGGCCTCTTGATCTTCTGGCCCCATCAGATTCTGATTGTATCCTGCGGTACAATCCATGAATGACAACGCTTCATGCCCTGTAGTTGAGTCAATCATGATTTCTGTGACAGGCAGCGGGAAATCATCTTTTGGACAAGCATTGTTGAGATCCTGAAAGTTCACACAAATACGAAGTTGCCCATTTTTCTTCCTGACAGGCACGATGTCTGCGATCCATGTTGGGTACTTGACCTCGCGAATGAATCCTGCCTATATGAGTTTGTTGACCTCCTTTTCAATTTTCGGTACCAACTCTAGACGTAAACGTCATTAAGGTTGCTTCTTAGGCGAAATACCCCTTTTGATAGATAGGCAATGGACTGCAACCTTTGGGTCCAACCCAGGCATTTCTTCATAGCTCCAGGCAAATACGTCCTTGTGCTCTGACAAGAGTTCCAAGTACTGCTGTTCCTCTTAGAGTGTAAGTGATGAGCTTACGCAGATAGGGCAAGGCTCTTCATTAGTTCCAAGATTAAGCTCTTTCAAATCATCAACTGTAGCCTGGCCCCCATCTTTGAAAGTCTCAGGAGTTTCTACCAACTCTATCCCTGAGTCTGAGTCATCACATACGTGGATTGCGATATGATTGGAAGAAACAACTTCTTCTTCCTCGGCTTCCTCGTTAGAGAGAGTTTTTTCGTTGACCTATGAAGAGCACAGTACACCTCTTTACTCTTAATGAACAGTCTGTCTTAACATCCAGACAAAAGAAACGTTTCATATGAGAAGGGATAGAGCTCTGAACTTCATTTATCACTCCGAAGCGACTAAATGCATAACTTTTCTCGTGTTGAAGTTGTGAGTTTAAGGACTTTTCACCAGCTCCTATTCTGCCAAAAACTGAAGGCTTTGGCTGGGGATCATCTTTGATTCTGTTGAAAACAGAGCATCTATGATCTTTCACTTCCCTATACGAGCGAAGACTGACGGACGTTTTTTTGAAGTGGATGATTGTAGCCTACCAAACACAGAGGGTTGTGGGTTAGGTGAAGCATTTTCATCTTTACTCACATCTACTTCTTCAGCTGAGATGTGTTGAATCACCAACTTCTTGTCCTTTCATCACCCAGAGGTTCTGACTGGCCGCGGTGGCGTGAAACCCAGTCCAACTTTAGAGACGCCTACTGAACCTCCCTGCTTTTGAATCTTTCTCTGAGTTTCAGTAAGGCCATGAAGCTTGGCTTCAACTACTTTCCTAAGGCAGGTAGATTTTAAAAGTCATAACCAGCCCTCTCCATAAGCTTGTATGCATTAAGATCAAATTCCTCCCTAGTCTCTACACTTGGCAAGTCATCGCCTTCTTTAGAAGAAACGACAAACCCAGAAAGAAGGGGCCTACTCACCTTAGCCTGCCACATCTTAAGTGTTGGAACTATCGCATTCCCTTTTAAGGTAATTATGCTGGCTCCATCATTCATTTTAGTAGCTTTGGTCTCGATGCTTTTGCTTGTGCACTCGCTAAAGGGCGATTCGCCCCCCTTAGGACGAGACCTAGGTATGTACCTTTAGACTGGTGGCATTGATCCTGTTGAAGCAGCAACTGGTTTAACAACTTGTTCAATAGGAGAAGTGGTGTTGCTCTGTTTACTTGCTTCCTTCTCGAGTTATTTTTTAGGGGCATCATCTTTTCTTGCTTGAGGGGCATTCTTTGCACCACCTTTGCCTGTAGAAGAAATGATTAGCGGCATGCTTTCCTTAAGGGAAGCACCTTCTTCGAAAAACCTTGCATCTACAAAATGAGACTCAGCTTTAGTGAATGGCTTGACTTCCCCATTTATTTTCTTCTCTCCATCTCGGTAGTACCTAAGGCACTGGTGTAAGGTGGAAGCCACAATCCCATGTTCGTGAAGCCATGGTCGCCCAAGCAATAATCTATACGAAGTCGTAGCGTCAATTACATGGAAGATTGAGGATGTTGACAAGTCTCCCATTATCAGTTCAACATGGATCATGCCAATTGCACGTTGGCCCTCAAGGTTAAAGCCTTGAATCATCGTTCGACTCTTAGCGAGTTCTTCCATTGTGATGCCTAGGTCGTTCATTGTGGACTTGGGCATGATGTTGACGGCCGACCCTCCATCTACGAGAATGCGCTTAACTCTTTGCTCCCTAATGTAGCCAATCACAAATAAAGGATGATTGTAAGGCTTGGATCCCAACAATAAGTCATCATCAGTGAAAGTGACTGCGGTGTTGCAAGAGGCACACTGAACGGGGCTTTCTCTTGCTCCTCCTATATCCTTGACTTTGTTAGCGTAAAGTTCTGAATGTTGTAAAGCAACAACATCTTGCGCATCCCGTCGGGTAAACAAAAGATTTGTCTCCAGTCCATGCGAGCTGGCAAAGGCTCCAGAATAGTCAGGGTCTTGTTAGCTACTCTTTAAGACTTTTCTTATATGTCACTTCCTTCGTCTTCCTCTTCTTCGAGCTTAAAACACGAGGTCATGTTGACTGTGATTTTCTCAAAGAAACCTATTGGGAAGAACTCCTCAAGTGTAACAGGAATAAGCGGCTCCTGCTTAAGTAGGTCAATAGGTAGAATTTTGTACCTTTTGATGTTCTTAGACTTCTTCTTCCCCTTCGAATGACAAGAGCTCTTCTTTCTTCCTTGTCTCTTTCTATGGTGGAGAGGTGGCGATTTCACTTGACTTTGTTTCCGCGAGTGACAAGAGTTCATCCCTTTTCATCATCATCAACTCTAACAGAGACATCCACAAAAAGATCGGCCTCTGTTAAAGGTCCTTGGGATTTAATTGGAACTACAACAGTGTGCAAACTTCCAAATTAAATCATAGTTAATTTCTCCCTTCGACAAGAAATCAATTCAGTGTTTACTCTACCTTGAGGTCGAGTATGTTTTGGCTGCCAGGGCAATGAAGAACGCTCCAGTTGGGTAGACATATGATTTGTCTCGACAGTGTCATCCAAATCTAATATTATTTTTCCATCCCTGGCAAGTTGCATAATGCGCTCCTTGAGCGTAATGTATTTCTCGAGAGGGTGACTAACCACCCTGTGATATCGATAATATCTTAGGTCAGTAACCCTTCCAACTTCTTCGGGCTGTTTTGGTTCTGGAAGTTCGATAACCCCATTTTCAAGGAGATCATCAAGCATTCCTGACAAGTATGAGTCAGGGAATTGGTATTTCTTCTCCTACAGTTCCTTCATTGTAGGACGCTTCTTTTAAGTATCCTTAGAGAATCCACTCTTCTTGTTTTCATATTTGGGCTTTCCGAAGATTCGAATTGGCTCCCCAGTTGAAACAACCATGGATTCTTTGTTTGAGGACTTTGTGGACTTGACATTTTCTTGAATTCACCTTTGTCCTTTCTAGTGTCAGATGAGGAAGAAAACTTGCCACGGCGACTTGCGATTGTCATCTCCAAATCATGAGCTTTCATTGCCAACTCTTGGAAGGTCCTTGGCTTACTCATCTGCAAGACGTATAAAAAATTCCACTCTATGCCCTGAACACACATTTCAAAGGCTGAAGCTTCTGATAAACGGTCCTTGCACTCGAGACTTAGGGATCTCCAGCGATTAATGTAATCATCCATTGTCTGGTGTTTGTTAGCTCTGTCATGCTAGCAACACGTTGAGTGTTGTAGAACCAATTCAAGAACTCCTGCTCCATTTGTTCTCAGCTATCAATGGACTCTGACTCCAAGTCTGCGTACCAGTCGAATGCAATCCCTTTTAGAGTGCGAACAAACTGTTTGACCACCCGGTCCCCCTCTGTGCCAGCATTACTGCACGTCTCAATGAAGTGGGCAATATGCTGTTTGGGGTTGTCTTTTCTGGTTGAACTTGGGAGGCTGATAGCCATGGGGCATGCGAAGAGTATCAATCCTCTTCGTATAAGGCTTTTTATATAAGTGGGTCTTGTGAGACCCTCATCCTAACTAAGCCTTGACTGCATTTGCTATCAAGCTCTGAATCTACTCAACAGACATCGAGCTTAAAGAGCTGTCCTTCTTTGCCTTGCACTCGTCGTTAGAGTCTTCGCTGTGGTTGGACTCTTTATCAAAGTCTTCAGCGCCTGAACCTTTGTTGGAAGCTTCAGCGGACTTCTTTTCCAGCTTCTTCATTAGCTCAACAATCTGGTCGTTCAGGCGCTTGATTTGGGCGTCCTTTTCCGCACTCTCTTTAGAGAGCCCATCCAAGGTAGCCTTCACGCTCACCAGTTGTTCTTCGAAGTTAGTAGCCCCTGTCATCATAACTGGCATGATGACAATGTTAGAGGATTTAGCTTCAAATGCGAGGAAAGTGATCCCTTTGAGGATATCAAAGAGAAATCACTGTTTGAATAACCATTATCTTCAAAATTGAAGAGTTGGCAAGCAGGGTTGGTGTGGGTTTGGAGTTCATCCATCCCACGCGGAATTGTTTGTGGCATGACAAAGCCAGTAATAGATTTTTGCTTCAGAACATGTGAAGCAGTTTGGTTGACTCCATCATATACCTTGAAGTCGAGGTTTTGGACTTTACGTGACTGTGATGGCACATCCATAATGGATTGCTCTCTAGTGATTGCGGTAGCAACTTTTGTCATACTTCTCATCATGACACCACTAGACGCAACACTAGCAGTTGTTGATCCCTGAGATGCAGATCAGACAGCTTTCCTTGAAAATTGGGTGATGGAGTTTTTAGGGGCCTTGTTATCTTCGAAGGAGTGCAGAGCTTGTATTTTGGAGAAAGAGATTAGAAGCAAAGATGTCCCACCGAGCATGCCAAAAATTTATAAACACAAATTTCGCGCCTAAAATAAATTAGACAGGAAATTCAGAAAACAAATTTAATCTTGTATTGATGTAATATGTGCAGGTACAATATCTGAATTTAATACAATGAGATGATCATCTAATTCAATCTCCTAATGAATTAAGCATTCCGAGGACTTGATGCTTAATCTCGGTTGATGCAAATCAGCTGAAGAACTTTAAAGATTGTTCTTGATTTTGATTTGCAAGTGGTTGATTGTAGTTCCTAAAACTCTGCAAGTTTTGATCCTTCTCGCTTGGTGGTCGGATGATCCTTGTCGTCTGAGTTCTGAATTCTGCAAATGCTTCCCCTCAAATGAAGGGGAAAAACCCCTATTTAGAAGTTCTACCAACTAGGGTTATAACGCGTTTTGGGCCTACGCCCAATTATTATTTTCTTATTTTTAAATAAAAAAGTAATCACTAATTTTTGCTTCATCAACACGACGTGGCAGCTTTTAATTGGCTAAACTTAATTTTGACCAAGCGGGTCCACCAAAGTCAACGTGACGCGTGGCAATCTGTAATTGGTCGATTTTTTACACGTGTCACCATCATATTTATTGTAGAATTTTTGCCTTCTACAGTGATAAAAATAGAACCAATCTCAAAAACACCGGTGATAATAGCATAGGCCCTCATGTCAAAGCATGCTGTAACTACAAAACACTACAGCTTACTGCAGCAAAAGGCATGCGGGCATGCATGCAAGCAATTGCACCAGTTGTCGAGAAGCTAATTCCCATCTCCAATTAGTCGAAATCAAGCAATAACTTCCGTAGTCAATCATCCTTGTAAATCAGCGGCCTACTCTTGAATTTAACTAAGTTAAGACCCAACTTGCTTGCCTTCAATGATCATCATGCTCTTTCTATCCAACTCCCTTCCCTTCAAAGCTCATCATATTATTCCTGATCAAGTGACCAGAACACCCAACTGCCATGTTATGTACGAAATGGCCACCAAATGATATGCAAAACCTCATGTCAAGTAGAAGAGATCCATCCTTATTATTGTACTAATCAGTGGCGGATACAAGGTGGGGTCAGTGGGGTCAATTGACCCCCTCCCAAAAAAAAAATATGTGGCCCAAAAAAAAAATATAAAATTAGTATAAAGCACATAATGCAATTTGCTATAACAAAGTATGTATGGTTTAGTGGTTTCTTAGTGCATATGTACTCCTCTTTTCCTGACAGGTTGTGGGTTCAATTCTTGTCTTTAGCCCGTTCACTTTTTAAATCTTCAACATTTTTTCAAGTCACAAACTCAATTGCAAGTTAAAATGCTTAAATTTGCTTTTCTTGTTTAATTTATGAGTTTAAATGCCAATTTCACTACTAAATTTGTTTAATTTTTGGGTTTAATTTCAATTCTAAGTTTAAATGCTTATTCATTTTTTAAATTTTTTTAATTTTCAACATTTTTTCAAGCACAAAATCAATTCTAGGTCAAAATGCCTAATTTACTTTTCTTGTTTAATTTGTGAGTTTATTTGCCAATTTTAATTCTAAATTTTTTAAATTTGTGTTTAATATCAATTCTAAGTCGAAATGCTTAATTTATTTTTCTTGTTTAATTTGTGAGTTTATTTGCAATTTCAATTACAAATTTAGTTAATTTATGGGTTTAACTTCAATTCTAGGTCAAAAATACATATATATTTTCGACCCCCCTCTCAAAAGTTTCTGACTTCGCCACTGGTACTAATGTACTTCATCGTTAATTCCATATTCTGTTCTTTCCCTGCATCACTAACCACACCAAATATTCAACCTTTGATTCCCTTACAAGTTATTAATTAATTACCAACGAGGCAGTAAACTAGTTCGTATCACCATGCTTGTCCCACTTGCACCACCCGGGTTCAATTCTGGGTGTAGGAAATTCTTCACTTCCATTTCTTTGGGAGTGAAGGAAAGTTACTAATTAATTCCTTTTGCAAAGAGGCCACCCCTATGATGACCAGCACGTCCTTGGACGTCAACTAGTCTTGCTTGAACAACTTGACTGCATTTTGATAGAGTCCCCTAACAAGAATTGAGAAGAACCTCCACTGCAAGGCAGCAAGGAGGAGATTTCTTGGATTATAAAATAAAGAGTCCTCTCATGCCCATTTCTTGTCGAGCAGTCAATTATTTCCTTGACAATATTATCATCCAAAGCCCCATTTAAATATGGAAGTCCCATCGTAGGATATAACAGATATAGGAACTGGCCCGCACAGCTACTTGGTATAATCCTGCTTGGATAAACTCTCTCACACAGAAATTTTGAGCAATAGGCCAGGTTAGAACCGGTCGGATCTCAGTGAGTCCAGTCCATGGTGGCCTAGTTGGCTTTCGATTTGATGCATTTTTAACCACTTTATAAAGTACAGTATAATTGCATAAGAAGCCCTCTATGTAATTGCAATATGTAATTAACAATCATTCCCCTTAATCCAGACTACTAGGGGTGGGCAACAAATTGGGGTAGGCCGAATTGGGCCAACCCATTAATTAAACGGGCTAAATTGGATCCAGTAAATTTGTTAATGGACTGGGCTAGGTTATGGGCCAAATGAACCCAGTCCGCCCATGACCTGTCCATTACCACCTAAAGAGTGTTTTTGATTAGTTAATTTTTCAACTAATGTATTTGTAATTTTCGAAACAAATTAAATTAGTCCAAATTTAAAGTTAGAAATACGCAATCAAGCTAATAAATGGGTCGGGTCAAGTCGGCCCATGGGCGCCTACTTTTGTCCCGTTTAAAAACAGAACAAACTTACGCAAAACAATGGTTTATAATAATTATTGTTATGTACAAGTGTTGTTAATGAGATTAACTAATTGGAACATGTAAACTAGTATGTCAATTAAGTTAAAAAAAATAATGGGTCACTAAACTTGCCGTTCATAGGCCCGCCCAGTCCAACCCGTTAATATGCCTTAATGGGCTGATCCATAAATAGCCCAATCCAGTATGAACCCGACCCTTTATTAGCCCTATTTTAAACGGACCAATCGCTTAATCCAATAAGTACTCAGTCCGTTGACCACCCCAATAGGCTACTATATAAGCCATCTTGATCAAATCTTACAAGCATTGTTCTTCATTATAATCAATTATTACATGTTCTCTTTCCCATTTCCCCTGCCCGGGGGGGGGGGGAATAAAAAATATCCTCAAATCAGAAAAAAAAAAAAAAAAGAGAGCCAAGGCCAATTTGGCAAGTTATTTAGCCACGTAGAAAAATACACACAAGATTGGCAGATCAAAAAGTTACAAGGTTACACTGAATGACACGTACACGGCAACCAAACATGAGATTTGCTACGGGATATGTTAGAAGAAAGCTCCCAATAAAATAGAAGAGATATTGACGAAACCTAGTAGCTCCAGGAATTGAGGGCACATAGCAGCGGGTTGCACACTTATGCTCAATTTGCCATTGGGACATAAAAATCTACTCAGAAATAGCACCGACCTAAAATGAAGATTCTTATGATCCCAAACCTTGTATTCAATCAGGGATCAGGGAAGACTTTCTCCAGGAAATTGATGAAACGCCGGGCGTATAACTTTGGTTCAACAACAGATATTGACATTGGGTCCAAAAATAATGACTTACTCCCGTGTTCAAGTTTTTTCTTCAAATTGTAGTCTTGTAATATGTCTATAATGCCAAGGTAGAGGACAACATCATAAACTTCAAAAAGTTCAACTTCCTCTGGCTCAGTTTGTTGAACCTTGCGATTTGCTAAAGCTGGCATATTTACACCTAATTGCACCCTTAGCCTGCACAAAATATGTCATATACGATGACTTAGAAGCATTGAGAAATACCAAACAAACTATACTAGGAATGTTGTGAGTACAGTTCCCGCAAATTCTTCACAGCTAGAAAAATGGCAAAGGGTGGTGGGGAAGGAAGAAATTGTCAAAGAGCATGGTTAAGTAGTGAACAAATCAAAAGGTCTTTATACTAGAAAAACAAGCATCAGACCTGGTAGATGACCTCTTTTCCTGTGCAACAAGGTCGGTCATCCTCTATTCCCACCAGGAACCGCTTAAATAGTTATGAGATTGTAGTAGTTATAAGGTGTGCATGTCCTATGAACTACCAAGCCCTGAATGTTTTTTTTTTGGGGGGGGGGGTTCAGAGGTGTGAATTGCAAGGAAAAATGCAAATGTCATTTTTTAAGCCAGGGTTCATCAAACAATAAAACCAGTAATGAAACACAACCTCTACAATACAAGTTTCATTCAAAGTTTTTCCCAATAGTTATTTTTTTTGGGAGCCATGCATACGCTTCTTCCTCTGACAATTAACTTGTCCACATTTAACATATAATTCAAAAGGAAACATACAAAAAACTGAAAAGAAAAATAAATAGGGCAGCACTGAGCATGCACACCAGTGGACATGACATGACAATGCACAAAGATGATGAGTTGTATGATGCTGCTAGATTTGGCATATAAGGTGCAAGAATAAACAAACAACGATTATCTCATATGTCTAAGATCCAATGAGAGATGGATTCCCTCTTGGGTTAAATTGAAGAGGGTCTGTACTCTTGTCAACGCGAAAGGTATGCATATAAGACTGTATGGGTGAAGGTGTTCTATCCTCTTGCTCTATAAAGTTGACTCGATGAATGCAAGCCATTAGTGATGACTAAGTATAAATAGGTAATTGTAATTATGGATAAATGGACATGTAATTCCGTTATTGTTGGAGGAAACATTGATATTGAATTTTCAGTCCTATGGTGCTTTTCCCTAGCAAAAGCAAGCATTCCATATCAACACTGTCTTTTCCCTTGGAAAGCATATGATGTTCTATTATTATTCATTTGCATGACGAATGGGAACAGAAAATCACAGGAAATATTATCAGAATTGAGGGTTGGATTTTAAAGAAAGAAAAGTGAAGAGCACACAAGAGAAGCAATGAGATTTGAATTTGGCAACATCATTGTTTTTGAAAGCACAGAAAATTTCTTCTCATGATCTCCAAGGGAATTTCACATCTACTTGTGATAAAATGTTTTACAACAATATTCAATTGTTCAAGTTGATTGGGCTGTGAAGAAAACACACAAATGATGTATATATGAAGGTGGAAGGCAGTCAAGGTGAGATGAAAGATTTGAAGATGACCGTTGAGCATGTTGGATGGGATTATAGTATGAAATCAAATTCTGGTTATGGGGACTTTTGTAATTTGTTAGGAAAATGCTTGTCCCAAACTATTACAGTATTTCGATAGTGAAGAAAGAACAAGATAACAAAACATAGAATCAGAAATTGTGACAAAAGAAAAAGACCGAGAGAGAGAGAGAGAGAGAGAGAGAGAGCTTGAAACAAAAAGAAGCCTGCAAGAAAATTTCATAATTACGAAGGAGATTATATTTTGCATGGATGGCAATTGGAAGAATTATAAGTTAGGCTGCCCATGACTAAATAAAATTAGCAGGCTCCTGATTGAGCTAAGAAGACAAGGATTTTGGATGTGATCTAGTTTTGTTGGTGATTGTCTTGTTGTGCATTAGTGTTAGTAGTTTCCAAGTGCTAGTAGAAATTGGTTTGCTATGGTGCTACAAGGAAGTTGTAAGAATTAGAAGGTGTAAATGTCCACGGCAGCATCAACAGCCTGAAAGACGTCTGTGTTACGACCAGGCAGAGGGGCCTTTCCCATGGGCAGTTAATTGGTAAGAGCTTGAAGTTCTGTCCACAAGCAAGAGTGCTGTCAGGAGTGCAGGTTCTTTCCTATAATATGTTTGACAAATGGTATATGCCTGAGAAAATCGAAGTTTCAACATAAAGAAATAGATGGTAGAAGAAAGCAAAAAAATAGATTCATACTCAAACGAAACAACTATCAAACTTGGCAAATCCCAAGCAAAGTGTAAAATAAGGTACCTTCCAGTGCCAGGAAGGAGAACATCAACTTCCCTGTCACCTATAGAGTATGCTTTCAATGTACTTCCTCTAATATGGGGTCCTGGTGCAGTGTTTACTGAGCCCGGCTCATGTGTAACCAACATAAGGCCGGTTGGTGGAACTGAAAGCCCTGTTGTTGAGGTCAGAACTCATGAAATGGACATAGAAACAAAACTGAAGGAAGAAATTCAAGAACAGTGCAACAACACAGAAAAGCATAAAGTGAAAAAGTTGCAATGACAAAAACATCACAACATGAATTTTCACAAAATAAGTTTTTCAGGAATGTGCTCAGATCATCTACAAATGCAAATAAATGTCCAGGGTCTTTATGAGAGCCCAGATCACAGATAGCGTCACTGTGAGGGAAGTGTTCATTCATCATTAAGAAGTAACTTCTGATCCAAAGAACCCAAGGAAATTCAAATGGGGATGGCGACGTCACAACATTGACCATTTGACATTCTGGCAACCAGTGAATGTGATATCTCACAAGTCTCAAACACTCATTCTACCATAGGAGATCATTAAGTTGCTTTGTTGGCGAGTGGAATTTAGGAACATGGCAATTACAAACCAAAGGCTGGTAATCTTAAATTTTTCTTATCTTTGGTGTTATAATGAGACTAAACCAAGCAATAGGTGATTATGACTTCAGATTGCAAAGCAGGCACTGTATCCAACTATCTCTGGCCAAGAATCGAGAGTTCCCATCACTGCTTTTCCCGAATGATTTCCATTAGTGCCTTTTCCGCTCATCGACAGAGTACCTTTTACATGGGCTACAGAGAAGTCTGCTTTGGAGTCAGCCTCAAAATGGCAACCTCACGCATAAACTCTTGAATTTGTTTCTTGCTCAACTTATTACAAATGCAACACTTAAATGGATCCTACTCATTTATCTCTATCAACGTTTTTAGGTATTAGAGACATGAAAATGTTCCCTGAATAACATGATGTGCTCAGATCATCATCAAGTAGCCTAGGGGCATCATTAAATCAGTAGCTAATGCCAGTAGCAAACATGAAATATATAGTATCTTAACCATAAATAAAGTTGGCTTGTGCAAATAATGCACAAGGGATCCAAGGTAAAGAAGCATTAATCAGTCAACATGGCAACATAAGCAGGAATAGGTTGAACCGTTGAAGTATTTCTCTGTTACCCCATTAATACACAGGTTCAGCTGGTAAAAGACCCCCAATGATACAGACAAATCAATAGGAAACACGCCAATAGAATAGATGAAATTAAGAAAACCACATGAAGAAAGTAACATTAAATGATGCTTCTTTCTATTACTATGACACGGAGGGGCATTGATAACAAGGTAACACAAAATAAACGCCTTAGCAACAATGAAGTTTTTCCCTGATGAGGACAGCAACTGACAAGAACGGCTTGTTAGGGATGAAAATCGTCGTATAGCTATTTCTTTTTTTCTTGATAAGAAAAATATGATATATATTAAAAAAGAGGGATATACAAGGAAGTATGCTAATTCAGCATTCCACAAAGTTAATATCATATATATTAAAATACGATATATATTCAGAAAAGGGATATGAAAATTGTCGTATAGTCGTATAGCTAATATAACAAGATACTAAACAAGTTTTATTTGGAGTCACTGGCTGTCGGCAAACCCAACGGCAGCCAACGCCACACGTCCCTCCTTCCCCCCTCTGCCCTTATCTTCTCTCCTCTTCACTCTTCATAGTTGTGAAAAGGCCCCACCTTCATACCTGCCAGCATGATGGTCAATGGCATTGTACATGGGGACAAGAAGTTTCTTTTAGATGAATCAATCTATACATGGATCAATTGAAAAGAATACAAGAATAGGTTCCATATTGGTACCGCTGTTAGAAACATATAATTATGATAGAACTTCGACTATATATTTCTCGTGTAATATAAGAGACATTAGGTCTCTTTTCAGATAAGAGTGAGCATTGAGCTGAAGTCTTATAGACTGTTGGTGGGGGTTCAACCACCTCCAATGTGCAGATCACAGTAAGCAATGCCAGAGGAGGCCATGGGAAGAAGTGGATGAAACATTTTGGATGAAGAGGGGATGGACAACAAAGATTGTCAGAAGGGGAGGAAAAACAAGTGAACAGGGGAGGTCATGTGACAGGCGGACTTACCACTAACGACTCCTGCTGCAAGTGTCACCGAAGGCTTGCCCATGGAGCAGGGAGTTGAGCTCATGGTTCTAGGTGGAGGTGGTTAAGACAGAGTTGGGAGTTGGTTAGAGGTCCTTTTGTTTTGAAAAATTAGATTTAAGCAACTGAATTGTAAGGAATTAATCAAACACTCCCCCCTCTCATACTGATCTTTCTGTAGCTTCAACTATTTTTTCTTCCTTCTCATTTTTTAAATTTTACTAAAGGTCTTCAGTATGATGTAGCAATCCTTTTTTTTGGTATTTTTCTTCTTTTCATATTATTACAAACTTTAATTACATTTTTAAAATTCCATCTTTTTTCCAATGGGTAAAAATAATTTTGGAGTCTAAAAATTGATATAATATCACCGGATTCATGATATCATCCAACACACAAAATTACAACATTAAAATAATCGGGACCTTTAACGAGCATTAAAAAGTGTGGCTCATTAATAATTTCAACAAAACTCAGAACATCTCTCTGTAATTCATTAACTATCTTAGAAGGCCTGTAATTTTAAAATTAATTCAAAGAGGCACTAAACAATTTCCCAATAACAATTGGTGTTCATGTAATTTATTTTGCTACTTTGTTTTCCCACACAATCCATATTGGCAATCCTCGCCAAACATAAGCTTAAGTCTGTGCTTGAGCCTGTTCTCCTTTACTTTTTTTTAACTCCTTGAAATTGCCTGAACAGTTGAGCCAAATCATAAATTTCCCCAGAAAACAGGACTAAAGGAAGCTCAAAAGAGATGCTTATTTAGCTTAGCAGCGTTGCTTACCATCACCAATAGGTTTGTTCTCATTGTTGTATGACGAATCCAGTGGTCCCACAAGCAACTTCAGATGCTCAGGAGCTCGAAAGTGCAAGCCCAGCAGAAGACTGTAGTCAATTATTTTTTGAGATTGTAGGAATGTGCAGTCTAATGCAATCTGTCTGCACAAGAGGAACAGAGAGAATTTTTTCTGCATAAAATACGGTGCCAACTGAGCAAAATTGAGAAACCATGACATGCTCACAGATTACAATAGATATTTGTCAACTATAAGCAGTAGGCATGTGTCTACCGACGACGAGAGTATTCAACTATCAGCAAGCCCATACATACAAATTCTCCACCAATATTCATAGCAATATAGAGGGGGAACTATCATGACTCTAAGACAAGCGCAGAAAACAGAATTTCCTTGATCAGTGGCACGTATTCCACTATCTACTATATAGGTGCATTTCAAGTAACCAGCTACTTCAGACCAAATAAACAAATAAGTTTTTTTTGAATCCACCATGATCACTCTTTCTCATTTGAACATAAGAGTCTCAAATTTTCAACAAGCTCAATCTTTTTGCCAGATTTCTAATGCTTGTAAACAGCATCTCTAAATAACTCCCCAATAGCTGCCAGAAACGACAAAGGAAAATTCAGTTGAATGAACCAGGCAGCTTCTTCACATGAAGATGTGCAAATTTCTTTAAGTTCTTCCATTATACCAAGTCAAAGTACATAATCAAAGCAACTGAAATTACATCCCAATGAAGCATCATCATTGCAAATGCTTTTAATTGCTACAAGCATAATTATGTTCAATAGCACAAGAACTTACTTTAACAAAGCATCACGCAATGATCTGTCCATATAAAATTCATAATTCAGATCAAGATCTTTCATTGTAGTATTTTCAGTAATTTTGTCTTTACTTGTATATCTTCCATAAGATGACCCCTTCAAGTCATAACGTCGATGAATATGTAGCTCAGTATAGAACATATTTCCCATGACCACAAAACGCACCTGCCAATAGAGAACTAAATGATGACCTCGCACAAATCACATGAAAAATCACGCTCTGAAAAAGAATGTTTGACCTTTCATATAGGAAAGTTCATTTTATAGCCCCCCCCCCCCCCCCCCGGCCAAAAAAGATAATCCCACCTCCATGTGTGCTGGGGTTGGGAGGAGGTTGGCAATCATGTATAACCGCACTTAAACAAGCTTGACAGAGAAAGTCAATGAACAAAAATGGAAAGCAAATTAGTCTAAAAAGTTAATAAGTATAAATTTGCTCCATATGCTGAGAACCTGAGACATTTACTAGCTTCTCTTGAAAACCAACATAATACATGTAGTGCTATATATGGAACTAGATACCATAGGCAGGATACAGGACTGATGTTATCTGGGTACCCTAATGTTGAAAACTTGCTTGAGAGTGGGAAGCCATATAACCTATGCCTCAACACAATACAATTTTCAATGTATGATCAGAACATTTTTCACATTGTTTGTGAAATGGGCCAAAATGACATGGGATGAGCAAACATTACATGAATAAGCAGAAAAATTCCTTATAATAGAAAAATCGACTAGAAACGAGGTCAACGATTAATTGTCTATTCCTCTATTGTTCAGCAATATCACCCATTTTAGGGTCTTTTTTGTCTTTTCCATATAAAAAATGTCTAGCTCATTTTTGAACCTCTTTTCATGACAAATAGATGCCATGTTGCCATCCCTTAAGGATGAATTCATGACATTTTTTATTAAATGATGCATAATTGAAATACATATTGGTTAAACAATTCACAGCACACATGCTAAATAAATATTCAAATGTAATAATACCCCAAGAATATCACACTACATTAGAAGTCAGAGTGACTATAAACTTAGCCATTTTAGAAGCATAGAACAAACATTTTATGCAGATCCGAATTGAAGGTCAGCATATCAACATATCAATCCATCTTTGAGGCCACTCCGGATGAAGTACAGGGGATCAAATTACCATCACATATATATTTCAGTGAAATAATTACTGCAAAGGTACTGTAGCTCCTACATCAGAATGAGCAGTAACGGTAATTCAAAATATTGCCCCACATGTTGTTGATTTGTAGTACAACAACATGAATCTAAGACCCTCACAGTATAATCACATATGCTAAAATTGCATGGTCTAACAAGTACCTTTCTTCCACACTTCAACTTTATGCGATGAAGCCCAAAAAATTTCGTGATTAAAGTATTCTCATGTAATTGCACATGATTATGATAGCTAGGAAGCATTCTGAGGAGAACCTGAGAAACATGTTACATGGTCAGTATGAAACAGAGAATTGTTAGGGGCAAATAATTGATAAAAGATACGCTAACCTTCAATTCGGATCTGCGTAAAGTTTTTATCACAAATCTATCATCGTGGGATAGATAAAAAATGCTGCCACTTTTTCCCGGAGAGGATATCTGTCTGAGACCATTATCACCACATATGGACATCATGTAATCTGCAGCATCCAGCTTAAACAATTCTCTTAAATTCCTGGGATCATAATTATGCATTAGACTTTCCAAAGTTGGTATAGAATTGAAGCACGATACTAAAAGCCAAAAAAGCCGTTCTAAAACGACAAAAGTTCATTTGCGTGAGCACTACAAATTCATAGGAAGAAAAAAAAAAGTTAATTTGAATAAGCACCCCAATTACGCCCTGTTCTTTTCGTTAGGAAATTGAGATGTGAGATGGGTGAGAGTGGGAAAGGGAGGGAAGGAGTGGGTGGGAGTGGGTAGGGGTGGTATTTTTATTTTTTTTTAAGTGTGGGAAGGAGTGGGAAGAAGTGGTAAGGAGTGGAAATGAGTTGAATGAAGTAAGAGAGTTGATGTGGGTTACGTATTTTATTTTTTTAATGTAATCTTTTATTTGTGATAGTAATTACTGGTGATAAAAAAAAATTGACTGAAAAAAATATTTTTTTGTGTTGATTCAGGTACGAAATATTATTTCGTGGCCGTTGTTACACCCAAAAAAATTGTAATTTTCGTTATTCGTAAAACAAATTACGGATATACTTTTTTCATATATTAACTAACTACGAACAATGAAAAAAATTTATATATATTTAGGCCTTGTTCTTTTCGTTGGTAAATCCAAATTTACCAACCTCAGCCCACTTCAACTCACATCAACCCACTTCACGAACTTTAATAAAAAAAATACAAACTTTAACCTACTTCAACCAATTTCAATCCAAGTCAGCCTACTTCAACCCATTTTCTACTATTTTAACCAACTTCTACCCATCATGCAAAAAAATAATTCAACCCACTTCAACCCACTTCAACCTACTTCAACCAACGTCTCACTTCAATAAAAAAATATCTACTTCAACCTATTTCAACCCACTTTAACAAAAAAATACTCACTTCAACCTACTTTAACCCACTTCTACCAAATTTCAACCAACTTCACTTATTTATCAACACATATTTCCCAACGAAAAGAACAGACCCTCAGTACACGGAAAACAATCATCTGCAATGTGTGAAGAATTTCCAATATTTTGTTACTAGCGCACACAGAAAAAAATGTCCGCTCAAAATACACGTACAATACATCTACACTTCCTGTCACGAATTACAAACGCCCAAAAAATTTACACATTCCTTCATTATGCCAGAAAAAAAATCTACAAATTTGACCCCAAATTACGATGAACGAAAAATAAATTTATTACACATACAACAACAATCATCCACGATTTGATGACCTATAACAAATATTTTGTAACCAATGCCAAAAAAAAAATAAAAATTTAAGCATCCCTTCGATTTACAAAATCAAACCCAAAATATCTACCATTCACAAAAAACTAACATTTGCTTAACAAAGCAAAAAAAAATTATTTCTTCAATATATATAGCAAAAATTACGTCATCTACAATTTCCGGCACAACTAACAAATATTTCCATAACATTCGAAAAATAAATAAAACTTTTTATAATTAGTATCAGACTATTCATACACACAATTACATAAATTATAAAAGTTTTCAAAATATGAAAAATAATAGTTATATGTAGGAGTGGGAAGGAGTTGGTGAAAGTGGGAAGGGGTGGGATTTTTTTTAGAGTGTAGGAAGATGTGGGAAAGGGGGGGAATGAGTGAATGGGAGTGAGAAGGAGTAGGTTGGGTCCATTAAACTACGAAAAGAACCGGGCCTTAGTTGAATTATGTCAATGCAATATCCTAAAACAAGACTTGTCACCCTGCAACAACCATTTCAGCTTAAACCCTAAGAAAGCCAAAAAAGATTCAGCCCCAGATAATTAAACATGGCCGTACTTGCCATATTGCAATATTCAAAATTCAACAGGATCCACACTTTGTAACAAGGTCAAGATCTGCAGAGAAGAGCGCCACATTGAATGCCCTCTATATCTGTTTTCCCATTTTTGATTTGATTCATCCTATGTGCAGATGCAATCAATAAAATACTCGCAAAATGCTTGGACGATTATCGCTAAGCAAGAAGAAGATGATAGGCAAGCAAAAAAGAGCTAAGAATTGATTTTCCCCAGTGGAGTAAACATGAAAGGAAGAGGCATTACATTAAGAACACAACTCAGGCGACATAGTCCATTTTGCAGGATTAGTAGAATGTAACCCTCAGGCTTGCTCATATCTCAGACTAGCACCATGCAATGCACCATGGCAACAATATTTCTTTATATAAGAACTTTGGAATGCTGGAATTGAAATGACTTTTCTCTTCTGCTACTGATTTTAAATGATCAACATCAACAAGTTTTCCTTCCAAGATTTTTCTCAGTGGGCCTTTTGGAAACACCTTCTTTGCCTTTAAGGTCAGGTCACCTACATCTAGGAGGATGCATCATGTTGCATGCAACTTGCACTGAACTCTGAACATTCGTTACAAGATAACCAGCTTCTCCGCAAGGATAACAGAGAGAAGTTCGGACAGACAACCCTTGAGGCCCAAACGATTGCGAGGCTGGTGTGCAAAGGAAAGGCCTTCTTCCAAACACAGGCAAACTACCACATAGACCACATTGGTTTGAGATCCAAGCCAAAAGACAAAAAATTGCAATCATGCTTCAGTCATTGGCTTAAAGTTAGCAGAAAACATGGCAAGGGTCCAGCAAACCGAGGACTCCAAGAAAGGAACCAGGTAGTAAAGGTGCATTAAGAAGCGTTTGATGGTTGGCATTGAGCTATCAAGTTATACTGAGGTATTCCATCCTAAACATTGTCCATTCTTCTACCATCTTTAAAGTTTTCTTTTCCTAATGTAAAACAAAGAATGAAATTTGTTATATGAAGCAACAGAAACCAAAGAAAGAGCAAGAGGACGCTAGCCAATCCACATATAATGCCATCATCAAACTCGTCAATGTACTGATGTGATAAACTGTAAGCTTCTCTAAATGCTGCTTGCGGGGTTCAACTAACAGATGTGTCTCTGTCTGAAAAGGAGGTATTTACTTGTTACTACGGTACTTGTTTGTAACCCTCAGTTATCAGGGGGCCAGCCGTCATATGGAAAATTTTGCAAGTGCTACTTTCAAATTATTTGTTGATGGGCCACAATGAACCAGTAGACAAGGTACCATTTCTCTCCCTTTATATGGCTGGGGGGAGGGGGGATCACTAGAACTGATTAAACGAGAGACTTCATGAAATCTAAAAAGAACGCAAAAATATTCAGCACATCTTTTAACAAAATGCCCATCATATTGTTTGGTCAGAAAACAAGTTTCTCAATTGCCTTGGGCCTTGGCTTTGACAAACAAAAGTAAAATCACACAAGCAAGTGACACTCAGCCAAATGACCATAGTCCTATTACGGAACAACTCTTTTCACACGTAACAGACCAATTATAATCCTCAAATGAGTGTCTTGACAATTGCATGCTTCATAATTAAGGCATAATCAGAAGCTCTTTTTGAAGCGGAGTACAAACCTGAATACCATCGGGCAATAGTCCTTCCAGTAGAAATCCAGCGAATGATGTGGAGGGGTAAATTGTGAGCCTTTTCTGGGAAAGAACATTTTAATTCTGGCTCGTTTACCAAAATCAGTACTTCTAACTTCACGAGCCGGCACCGGTGTTATCTTGCCAACGGAGTACCTGGTTATTCAAAAAAGAAAAAGAAAAAGAAAAAGAAAAAGAACACACCTAAGATTTCAAGTGACAGAGCAGCAAACCACCAGACTAAGCACAGAATATGCAATCTGCAAACAAACACAGGGCTGGCGCACAAAATTAAAATACCCCATTTTAACTCGTAAATGCAATAGGTGTAGTATAATCAACCTAACCATAAAACATACAAAGCTAAGCAACACAGTTTTGCTTTTAATCCCAAGAAACGCATTATTTAATCATTTAGTGTTTCTGGGTAAGAACGCCTAAGGATTTAGACCGGAAAACTTTAGATACCTTCAATGGCTGGCCATTTTGCTTCTTTTATCATCATCGGAGCTGCGCAAGCTAAGATGATCTATAGGTTATCACACAACTGACCAAAAGGAATCATGGAACGGGGAACGGAGTTGGCAAACATGAATATCAACTAACATATGGTCAGATGTAATACAATGGCTATTATTCATGTCACTGATGCAAAGTAAATGATGACCCTGTAATCAAGTATACAAATAGAATGTAAAGGAAATAGGATATGTTGCACTTCTTAATCTATACTAAAAATCAATATAACGCAGTGAAATTTATGGCTATGTACATGGCATTTGATTCCAAGATTTTTTGGAATTTCAAATAATTTTATATTTTACATAAAATATGATTACAGGAAGTGAACAAAAAAAAAGAGACAAAAACTACAAGTGGAAGCACCAAACAGGAACATACACGCGCGCGCACACGGAGTAGTTACCCGCATACAGCCAGGCGCAGTTCCAAATGACCGGTGGCAGTGGCATGGTTGGGGAACCCCTTCTGCTGGACCAAAACCATCAGACAAAGATGTCCATTTGACCTAAATATCTTCAAATTTCATATATCTAGGAAAGTAATTTCTAACCTTTCATTTCATTCTCTTCAAGTCAGCCTCCTCTAGGGGTAAGCCCTAATATGCTCTCCTCAGCACCTGTAGCTAGGTATGATGTAAACTGTAAACTATGAACTAGTCAAGACAGCGTATGAGGAGAAGGCATGGCAACCAGGAAGAAAGAAAAGGACCAAGACAATCTAGGAAGGGTTGGCCTTTCAGCACATTCTAGGTGTCATGAAGGTGGCTGCAGCATGTGGGTGAAACGATAGAGGGGGAGGGAGAGAGAGAAGACGATGATGATGACGACGGCGATGATGATGGGGGGGAGGAGGTGAATGAGAGAGGTAAGAAAGAAGTAACTTAGGGGAAGAATAGATCTTTTTTTTGGAGTGGGGGGCACTAGAGCATTCTAATGACGATTGTTTGGATTTTACCCTCAGTTATGCCCATTTCTCGAGTAGATGCAATCCCAATTCCATATGATGGTATGTAACTTTGCCACCAGACATGGCAATGTAATCAACTTTACAATTTTGAACACTGCAAGCTTGATTACAAGCAAGAAACGAGCTGGAATTGCTATGAATTACAACATTGAATTGGCTAGCTATAATCTATCTCACATTACCTGATACCAAGTTGCAGGTTAAGCATAAAATGGTGGCTCTGGTTGTCATTGGAAATTTTGATGCAAGAATTTCTTTTGACTTCTTTCACAGAAAATTTATTGCCAGGTTTGGCTTTGTGTGATTTTCTGGCATTTTTCATGACACGTTCTCGAATCAAGACACCTTGCATATATTCTCTTTCAAACACTATATCATGTTCCTCTGCCTTGTCAGTTTGATCATCATTAGACTTAAGGAAGGATTTGGATGCGGTGTCCTGGAGTGATAGTTCTTGTGGAATATCACGGAGCACCCAGTCTCTGTCAAGAGGAGCCCTCGACGAAATTTCACTCGAACTTCTTCGTAAGTTTCCACTAGAAACATATTCAGAGACACTACGTTTAATTCTTGGCCCCCCAGTCCTGTGCTCTTCCAGACCTAAGGATGAACTATGAGACAACTCACTGCTTATGTTTGCATCATAACCTGCGGTCCTGCACCACTTCTTAAGAGAAATATGCTTAGTGCCGGGAGGATAGAATGTTCCTCTTCCGTCTTTTAAGCCCCTGCTCCAAGTCCCACAATAAGCTCCTCCATCAGAAAACCGGTATAGCCCCGATCCATCTCGCAGCCCATCTGACCAAAAGCCATAGAAAATGTCACCATTTGTCCACTTCATAAGCCCCTTGCCACACATCTTCCCAGCACTCCAACTACCAATATATACATTTCCTGAACTCCAAATGTATTTCCCACTTCCTTGACGAAGCCCTTCTTTCCATGAACCTTCATACAGGTCAGAAGTATAATACTTTTTTCTTCCAAATCCATGCTTTGTATTCATCCGGCAAGCCCCATCATAGGTAGATCCATCAGGAGCAGTAAAGGTACCATGACCATGAAGGTAACCTCCGGAGAAATCACCCTCATATGTCGATCCAGAAGTCCAAACCATGCATCCCTTTCCGGTCATCTTGCCTTCTTCCCAATCACCCTCATAAACTGTTCCATCTGACCATGTATACTTTCCCTTGCCATGAGGAAGTGCACCAGCAAAATCACCATAATAGGCATCACCATTAGGAAATACCTTCCCTGTAGGTCTGCACAAAACAGAAAACAAGAAGTCAACGGACATCCATCAATCATACCAAAACATAGTGAAGAGGAAGAAAAGTAGGAGCACAACCGTACAATGCAACATAGAGGGCATACTAAGCAAGGCAAATTTACCTTTCAGTGTTCTCCATAAACAACTTGTAGTGTCAGCTTAACAAATTTTATCTGGTTTCATGTGATTCATTTATGATCTGCAACGGAAATGTAGAAGCTACAATTTGAGTTAAATTAACAACCAATGATCACATTAAAAAATCAGAAACACACAGTCATGATGTCATTAGTTGAATCTGTGTTTTAAAAAGCATGCTCGGGCCGCGCCTAGGCTCACAAAAGCCCCAAGCCCACCCTCTTGGGCCTTCGAATGGGTCAACCTCAGCCCATTCTTAAAGCCCGCACTTTTTTGGGCTTTTCTGGGCTTCAGGCCCAGGCCCAAAGCCCACGAAGCCCGCGCTTTATAGATCATAACAAACCATTTGGGAAAAAAAAGAAAAAACCTTTAAGGGGCCTCTACCCCTCTTTTTGTTTGTGGAAGCCTTTGAATCAAGATGCTACTAGAAGTAAACAAAGCATATAGCTACTACTGAACATGAGTTTGGAGCTGGAAACCCTAACCCTAGCGACAACAATCTAGTAAATGCTTTGTTCTCCTGTCTTCTTTCAGACTTCCTTCTTTATCCTCCTCCTCTATTGTTGGACAACCATGAACGGTTTTTCTTTGTTTCCTTTTGTTTTTTTGAGGCTTCAAGGAGGTCGAAAATGGTGCCTCCTCAAGTGCTACAATGGTACCGAGTTCTTGCTTTTTTTTTGTGCTTCTTAATCTTTCTCCCTTTCTATCTCTCTCGGACTCTCTCTCCCTCTCTCTCTTTCTTCCTGGCAAGCTGGCAGCATGTGTTATGTTTTTGGGGTTCAATTTATAGGAATCTAATTGAGCTGTGTTTAATGCTTCAATTGTATTTCGTCGTGTTTAATTGATCTCTCTTTTTTTCGGGTGGTTGGTGAAAATCATTTGTTTGATGCCATTATCTAGCTGATTTTAGAAGAAATATGGTTTTCGAATGATTTTCAAGCATTTTTTAGTAAAAGTGCGCCGCACGTCCAAAAAGGCTGCGGCTTTGCCTCAAAGCCCGCGCCCGGGGCCCTAGGACCCTTTGCATTTTTTTGCACCTCGGGCTTTTTTAATCTAAGAGTTGAATACTTCAGTAAAATACTGAAATGAAGACAAAACTTCCAACTCCCATGGTCGTGACTCATGGCTGAAATGCCACGTTACATTAGTACGGGTTTTTACGCACTCATCCCAAAAAAAGGAAATGGACCTATGTAGTTCATAAGAAATGCTCCCCCTTCCCTTCTCACATTTTTTCACAAACCCATTAGTCGTCATTATGCCAAATTAAACATACGTTTCTGCACATCTGTTATTAGAAATCCTTCTACCAACAATAAAACAAAGAAAAAGAAAAATAAATTCTCAATGCTAGTTCTCACTTCAACCATATGTTGTCTCAACTTTCAGTAACATAGTAAGATGGTCTGCTTAGTTGCCTACAGTGATATTCTAAAGACATTACCGATTGCCATATCTGGAAACCCATGAAATAGAAAATTGCAAAACTAATTAACTTGCAAGTAGGTGGTTGTATTTACTAACACACGCTGTATGGATTTCTTCCTAAATATTAAGAGAGTTGAAGCTAGGACGCATTTGGGTCCATTTACCATTCTAAGTGCTCAGTTTATCATTTAGTACCTATTTAAGTCAACGACTAACAAACTGCTTGAAAAGAAAAGGATCACCATTGACGTAGTTAGCTAAAATGCAAATTTCATAACAATAGTAGATTCAGGTCATTGATTAAGAATTAGAACGCCACACTAGCTCTATCAAAGCATTCCATAACTAATTACCATAGATGATTAGACCTTGCAAAAACTGACCCGACCCAAACCCATCTGAAAATTTTGGGTTTTGAACATGATTTTTCCGACCCGAACATTATATCCTTATTTTTATCTTTTTCTTAATTTATCCCTCTTAAAAGTGGTGGTTATTCAGGGCATGTTCTTGTCAACCGATCATAAGTACTATCATAAGCATTCAGCAACTTTCAGCACAATTCAGCATCACTCAGCACAATTCAGCATAATCCAACACTTTTAAGTACTTATTGAAAATACCTAGTTACATTTTCTTTAAGCATTTAGCATGTTTTCAGCATGTTAGCATGATTTGGCATATTTCAGTAATAAACATCAATAAATATTTCCCCTAAGTTGAAAAAAATATGCCCTCATTATATCGAATAATTTAGAGAAATGTTATATAATTATCACATTCTTCGCAAATTAAACAGCAGTATCCCTTCTTTCCCAAATTCATTCTCATAAAATAACATTATACGCAACTTGTAAATTGGACAATTTTAAAAATGGGTATGAAATGGAGTGAAATAATTATCTGGTCTTAAGAAAACCAATTGAGAATAAGACAAATATTTAAAATGCGCAAATCATACCATTATATTTTTAATGAATCCTATGTCTCATCGTATTTTAAATAGTGTTACTTTTAATAATCTAAAATTTTGATGTTACAATTAAAAGATAATTGTAATATCTTGTACTTCTTCAATGTCATTTCATTTGGTTTCCATTTTAGTTGGCCTCAAACTATGATGTAAATATTGAGCAACTCGCCAACCTGTGCTTGTGTTATGATCAGCCTACTAAAAAGTGTATCTGATTAGATAATGGTAACTTAGTTAATGAAAATATCGAATTATTAGAAGGATTATTGGCAGCTTTGATCCATTAACATCCGTTAACATGCTTTAGACATGTTGGCCCATAAATGACCCGCCCCATTATTAACCCTATTTAAATATCCTAATCGACCCACCAAACCCAAAGCGAACTCAACTCTTTGTCCAGCCATACATGACATTCGTATTTCATAATGAAAAGTTAGAATAATAGAAATGTTCTTTTAGAAAATTACTATTATAATGTTTTTTATCAAATACAGACCAATTTTAAGTAATAAATATGCGGAGTTTTTATTTTTGACAAAAGAGAAATAACTCAAGAAAGGCTCTCTAGACCCATTGGTCGACCCGAAACCCGTAAGATCGAAATATATCAACCCGTATTTACCCTATCCCGAAATACACCCAACCTGTATTTTACGTACGCCCGAATATACCCAACCTGTATTCAACCTGTCCGCCCGCCCAAACTCCCAGGGATATAAGATGATGGTTGTCCGAGTTGCCACTTGATGATCACATACTTTATCTACAAAATGATTCACCCTAAGCAGTCATTACAATGGAAATCAGAACTCAGACCATCAAAATAAATTTGTCATACAGAAAGTGAAGTTCAGCATCATCGAAAATTGATAAGTTTACATTTAAAAAGTAATCAAGCAAAAGAACCAAATTTTTGAGCTTCCCACTTTTCTGTTGTCGGTCTTCACAATGAGAAGTATTCATAAAACTGACATTTCTATTTGAAATTACCTACCCCAATACTAGAATCTTTGACATTCCAAATCCAAAAAGCCCCACTTAAACTTAAGTTCCAATCAGAAATCCACCACGGTGATAGAGAATCACTAATCTGTCACTCATAGAACTAAGTACTTGAATTTTACCAGCCCAGTGCCAATCTGCTATAGCTAAATGCCTATATTACTGACATGGATCCAATCCACTAAATACTAATGCCAATCGACTTAGGCGTTAATTTTTCCAATCAATTCATCCTCCATCAGATTTACTTCAATGCAGGGCAGCAGAATGAGATCAACAACAGGCAAACAAATGTCGCCTCTAACATCTCCTACTTCAAAGATGCATCAATCAAGTCGCATCATAGACAACTAGAATAACTACATGTCACGCAAATTTCTCAAAGATTCTGAATCAAAAAGCACTCTATCAAACAAAGGGGCAAAGAATCAAACAAATCACTGCGAATAACGCAACTTTTTGAAATTCTACACACAAATAATCCCAAAAAACTAAAGGGAAAAAGGAAACTCACCGAGGCAGCGAAGCCATAAAATCCCAATTAGCTCCAGATTAATTCAATAAGGGAATCCAAAAAACCCTAAATTCGCAGGAGAAAAAACCACAATCCCCCCCCCCCCGGGGTCCTGGTGGCTTCTGAGGTGTGATCAACTTCTTTGCTGTGCTTGTCTAACTGAAGCGTTCCTTCTCTTTCCTGTTTCTCTCTGTAGAGGGTGTCGTTACCCGTTGAGGAGTTGTTTTCAGGGTCATATACCCACTGAGGAATAAAAAGACAAGTAGTACTAGCCTATCTGTCACTTATGTGTCTATTAAAATATTACAGGTTGGCATTTTTTTTATTTTAAATTTGAAAATTTTCTGGATTTTGCTTGCTTGTATAACGAAATTTTGCAAACGTGATTTACACACCCTCAGAAAAAAGAATGGGGAAAAAGGGAGAGAAGCATCGTTGAAAGTGGCGTACTGATTTTGACTGATGAATGGGTATGGAATCTTAATAATGTAATTTGGTATGAATTGCACTGGTGATTATTTTAATGTCAGAGAATCAGATGTGATAAAAAAATGATATATATATATATATATATATATATAGATATTTATATCGCGATGTTTGAAGAAGGAAAGTAAATGAAATTGAGTAGTGTATGATAAAAGTTGGGCTAAGTGTACTACATTCCTAAGAGGATATGTTTTAATTAATATAAGTTTGTTCAAATTGTTTGATGATTATTTTTTTTGAATAAAATCTAAAGTTTGAGTCTTATGAATAAAAAAATATTTCACTAAAAAATTCTACATTTTTATGAAATAACAGTAGCTTAATTCTATTAAATGGAGAATCAAAGGCACAAGTTGGTACACTTTAAGAACCAATCTGTACAGTCATTTTTCAATTCTATTTCCTCTATTTTGTTAAGGATTTTTTTTTATTTTTAATCGTAAGACATATAAATTTGGCGATAGTTATGTTCTAGCTATAAGAACCAATATTGTTTGTCCTTTAATTTTTTTAAATATAATTAGATATTAGAATATAACAATATCTAATAAATCAATCAAAAATATTGCAAATTTATAGTCAATTATTTTTATAAGACAAAAAGACTCATCACCAAAAAAAAAAAAAAACTGTTATTTTAGAAGTTTTTGCAACTTTCGTCAACAAAACAAACGAGTATGTTCATAAAAAATATGAAGATCGTTCAAGCTAGAAGATTGTTCATACTTCACTTCTAATAAGCAATGTTTTTAGAACTAGTATGTTAGGGAACAACATAATCAAGATAACAGGTCGTCACGATAATCAAGTTGGTTTAGCCAATTAACTTTTCCAATGATTGACAATTTTTTGGTCTAGAGACTATTATACTTAATTATTAGTTATAAATATACAGTCATAAAGTCTATAAATAGTATGGCTGGCAAAAATTTGGGTTCGGGTCGAACAAATGGGACAATATCAAAATTCGGACAAGAAATTGATGTCCAATACCTAGTTTTTTCTAAGTCAGACAATTCAGACAATGCTAAATTCGAGTCAAAATTGGGTTCAGACAATAAAAATACACAAATATGGTGTGTCCAGATTTAAAATTCAGTCGAAAAATTCATGATCGTACCCAATTTTTTGCGGGTTGAACAAATTCGGGTTTTCGGATCGGACAACTTTTTGCCAACTCTAATAATAGATTTAAACGAAAGTTTCTAACAAAGCTAATACTACATGTCACAATTAGGGAGCCTTGGTAAACTTGGTAAATGAAATCATGACCTAAGCTCCTTGCTAATCTGGCCTCTAACCTATCTAATTAATTACAATTATAAATGCTAATAAAAAGAACTATTCAAGTGTTACATTGACATAATTAATTTCAAATATAATAATTGAAATAAAATAGTTATTAACTAAAATAAAATAGCTTCTATAAAATCGTTGATTATTATAACTTTTGACAATGTGACAAAATTTTAAAAAAAAGGATTTTGGTAAATAGTTAAAACTCTAGTATAATAAAGAGTTCAGATTTCACAAAACTTTTAGAAATTAAAAACTAAAATTCTCATTGCATCCATCATAATAGTCAATGATTCTTAGTAGTCAAATTACTACGAAACTAACTTGTTGCACGTGATCAAAAGTTAGTTTGTTATATTCAAATAGATGTCAATCACATAACCTACAACTATAAAGTTAGATTCTCGATAATGCCAAAAACAAATTATAAACTTAAAGATAGAGTCAAATTATAACTACACTTTAAATGTAAAATTTGTAAGGTATTCTTGTAGTTATGAAAGCTAAGGTATATCACACCAGATGGGGTGGATAGAATGATTATCAAAAACCACACTTAACTACAAAATCAAAGTAACATAGAAACAAAGTTAACCGAAGTAAGCATAGAAGAGCTTTAGAAGCAGAGAAATAATCAAAGTCTTAAAGATACAGTTTGGAGCAAAATATAAATCCAAAAACTAAAGTGGGACATTACACAAGTATTTGTTAACGATATCGACTCTTCCATCTAGGATTAGTCACTGCCTAATGTCTCCTTCCTCTGGAGTTGAACAATTCCACTTCTTATTCACACAAGGCTTTTCTTGCATCTTGAGTAAAGTCACGCTTTTCATTCTAATACGAGTTGGTGCTTGTAGGGGCCATGCACTAGTTCTTGTGAGTACTTCCAAGGCCAGCCACTTGATCCCATAGACATTCCTTTTTATCTCCACTCAACTAATTTCTTCTGGTTGAGTCACTCATTAAGTATTTATCACTTAACAGTTGCTATCCAAGCAAGTTCTCCCAATCCTAATTGTTAGAATTCCCTTATAAGAGGTTTTTTTTAATAAGAGAGAGTACAAGAAAAACAGTGAGTAATAAGAGTACAGCTAAGTGCTTATCACAATATTTTCAATTCTTGTTTTTCTTCTTGCTTCATCTCTTCATTTTATAGAGTTGCAACTTTAATATGGCCGCAGCATATAACTTGGATAGACAAGTATTCATTCAATCGCACTAAGCATTGCAATGATTTCATAGTTCGTAAACTACCACTTTAGAATATGTTGGACCTTCTCTTGAACAAAATCTTCATTTGACTGTTATTTGACTCTATCTAGACAGCAGAATCATCATTATACTGTTGTCATTCTCAGTTCTCACTCCATTCAATTCAGCAAACCATATAATATATTTTAAAGATATTTCAAAAATAATTTCCACAAATAAAGCATGTTGGAGTAATAGAACCCCAAAAGGGTGTTCACTTACTCTCTTTATCTCTTTTGTTGTCCCACATGGAACTTTTGGAAGTGGTTTAAAGGGTTTACATACCCCACTCTCCTTGTACTTGTTGAATAACTAGAAGCTATGTTTTAAGGGAGTTGAGGGGACTTAGGTTGCCACATGTGCGCGCTGCCGCCGCCAGTGCGTCCGGTCTGGGCTAGCCGCGAGTTGTGGCCTTGGGCCTCACTGACTATATTTTTGGAGGAATTCTCATTGGACTGATTGTGTATGAGTTTTCGTAATCCTAACGGCTAGTTGATTGAGTCTTCCTCTATCTCTGCCTCAATCATCATGATCCTTTCCCCCATTACTGCTTCAGTTACATGATTCTCTCTCTTTCCTACTTTTGCGCCTCCGTATTCCTCCTTTAATTATGACTATTCAACAACTCCCTTGCTTCATTAGACTACTATATAAAGAGCTCTTCTACAGCTCTAAAGGAGATAGAAACCATATAAGCCTCCTTTCTTCTTCTTCTCTTCTTCTCTTCCTGGGCAACAGATTGTCATACTCCATAGTTTCTCCCTCGAGTGTACGAGTGAGAGGCTCGTTGTGTTAAACCTTGGGGAGCTACTTTGCCTTAACGATTAGCACCTTAGTCAGGCAAATTTAGCTTTCAGGTCATTGGTTCCATCCACGACACAATGCATCTCCCTGTCATCTCAACAGCCATTATATCGCTATATCCAACAATCTAAAAGCTAAATTCAATGGTTGCAACCCCAAAAGCTCTTCCTGAACTATACAAAATTGAACCCCTTGATGGAACCAATTACAAACGCTGGTCCCAGAAACTGCTCCTCTGTTTCGAGCGACTGGAGATCAACTATGTTCTCACTATGGACCTTCCAGACAACAGCAATACATCCACTGACGCTGAACCTTTTACTCCTGTTGTCCCGAAAACACCCTCTATCCCACTTGATGCCACCAAAAGAAAACTCGAAAATGACAACAAACTGGCTGGGAGTTATCTACTGAACAATATGTCTAATCCACTGTTTGACCTATGTGTGAACTTCAAATCTGCCAAGACAGTATGGACTAAATTAGACGCAAAATATGGCTCAGACGATGCCAGGAAGAAAAAATATGTCGTCAGCAAGTGGCTGCAGTTCCAGATTGTGGACGACAAACCTATCATGGAACAAGTTCACACCTATGAGAATCTGTGTGCTGAGGTTCTGGCTGAAGGAATAAAGATGTGCGAAATTCTTCAAGCTAACGTATTGATCGAGAAGTTTCCACCATCTTGGAGTGATTATAGAAACCATCTCAAGCATAAGAAGAAGGATCTCACGTTGTAGGAACTCATCAGCCACATGCGAACTTAAGAAGCAAACCGGTTGAAAGATAAGATATCTTTTCTTTCAATAAATTCTGTTAATTCTGACTTGGTTGAATCTGATGTACCAACGAACAAAGGCAGGTTCAAAGGCAAAGGGAAGCAATTTCGGAAGCCAAATCTTAGAAACCAGAATGCTGCCAACAAGAAAATTCAGATTTAGCAAACTTTAAGAATACAATGAGTAAGGGTGGAAAGAAATGGTATATCACCTTTGTAGACGACTACTCTAGGTATACTAAGGTTTACCTTCTCATGTCTAAAGATGAGTATGTGGAAATGTTCCTAAAGTATAAAGTTGAAGTTGAAAACCAGTTAGATCGAAAAATCAAGAGACTTAGGTCTTACAAAGGTGGGGAATATGATACCAACTCTTTGACTACTTTTTGTGAGAAAAATGGAATAATACATGAAACTAATGCCCATTACATGCCTCAGCAAAATGGTGTTGCTAAACAGAAAAACCGTACTCTTAAAGATATGATGAATGTCATGTTTGTAAGTTCTGGATTACCCAACAACATGTGGGGGAAGGCTGTCTTGACTACTTGTTTTATACTCAATAAAGTTCCCCATAAGAAGTTAGGTCTAACCCCATATGAGTTATGGAAAGGATATAATCCTAAACTGAATTACCTAAAAGTATGGGGGTGCTTGGCCAAAGTTGCACTGCCTAGTCATAAACGTTCAAACATTGGCCATAAGACCTTTGATGTTGTTTTCATAGGTTATGCTCAAAACAGTGTTGCATACAGATTCATGTCATTATTTGATTTCTCTATTTCTAAATATAGTGATGTTGAATTTTTTGAATATGTTTTCCCTTTGAAAAAGGATGTGCCAGATGTTGTGTCTATTGTCGTGCCTGAACATGTGAACTTACCTACTTCTAGTTCTAGTGTTAGAGACTTGGTAACTGAACCTAAAAGAAGTAAGAGACAAAGGATTGAAACTAGTTTTGGCCCTAACTTTATCACTTCCTTTTTAGTAGAAGTCCTTGAAAGCTACCAAGAAGCAAGGGGACTTGGGCTGCCACACGCGTGCGCCGCTGCCGCTCGTGTGTCCGGTCCAGGCTAGGCGCAGGCCATGGGCTTGGGCCTCACTGACTATATTTTTGGAGGAATTCTCATTGGACTGATTACATATGAGCTGTTGTAATCCTAATGGGTAGTTGACTAAGTCTTCCTCCATCTCTGCCTCAATCATCATGATCTTCTCCTCCATTACTGCTTCAGTTACATGATAATCTCCCTTTCCTGCTTTTGTGCCCCCGTTTTCCTCCTCTAATTATGGCTATTCAATAGCTCCCTTGCTTCATCAAACTACCACATAAAGAGCTCTTCTGTAGCTCTAAAGCAGATAGAAATCTTACAAGCCTCCTTTCTTCTTCTTCTCCTCTTCTCTTCTTGGGTAACAGATTGTCGTACTCCATAGTTTCTCCCTCGAGTGCACGAGTGAGAGGCTCTTTGTGTTAAACCTTGGGGAGCTACTTCGCCTTAACGATTTGCACCTCAGTTAGGCAAATTTAGCTTTCAAGTAAGTGGTTTCATCCATGACACAGTGCATCTCCCTGTCATCTCAGCAGCCATCATATCGCTATATCCAACAAAGCATACTTTTTAAATTAACCAAATCATCCAATAAATAAGTATATCACCTTGAGAGAAATATATCAATCACATGGAATCAAGTAAACATAAAATATCTCAAGATCTACAATCAAAATATTTCAAGGGTACTTTCCAAATATAACAAAAGCATGCTTTCAGAAATAATTAAGCAATCAAATCAAGCATGATTTTAAGCTAAGAAAATAAACAATATTCCCATAATATTTCAAGCATATTTAACATTGTTAACATATATTTACCAAATTCATATGAACAGACTTTGACAATACATTATCAAAGCTCATAAAAACTTACATAAGCAAATTTAGTTCATAGTAGTCCATTAAGCATACATGTAAAGAAATATATAAATCCAATCTTTCTAGGATATGATGTGCATTAAGTAAGTCATAGTCGCAATATGTTTCACCAAAGTCAGAGTAGCTTTGACAGAACTAACTCTCGAGGCGTGTATTGTATATCAACCTATCAATCTCACATAAACAAGATATGCATCTAGTTAAGTAATAACTTGTATATTAACAACACATAAAATAACCACATATTCCATGTATATCAACTCACTTTCATACACATTAAACATGACACTTTGAATAATATTTGCAATATATCGACTCACTCAAATACATTCATAATGACCTTTTTCCTTTTATCAAAATATATCAAATATAATCAAGTCAACAATCTGCCCCTTTTTTATGAAAATCAAAACCATAAACACATAATAAGTTTTTCATAATCTCTCCCTTCTTGGATTTCATAAAAAATTTCATTTGAGTAGGACAAATAAAAAATTAGAAAGAAAACAACATTGATGTTTGTAGCCTTATATCTTGAGCAACTTTATGTGGTGAGTAGCTTTATGTCTCGACATTGAGGATTATATGGCTACAACAAACTAAGTGATGGTTGTAGTTCTATGTTTCGAGTATTTTCTTTGTCTGCTAATAATAAGAAAGATGAAAGAGGGCTCACAATGAATTTGGTATTAAGATTATTAGTAACCATTTCTATCTAACCCCTTTCCCATTCTACTACTTCTCTTAGTACAATCATTGCTACTAACTTTACCATTATTATTGCCACTATTACTAACATATTTATAAATTTGTTAGCTTTGTTTGTTTTGTTAAGCACTGTATCCTTTTATCGCTATCCTTGATCTTAACATTAGGATCATTTGTTGCTAGCTCGTTTTATTGCTTTTTTTGGTATTGCTTTTGGGTCTTGTTGGATTTAGAATATTAAATCTTTGTTACTGTTGTAACTTTTGTTAGTAGATCTTTAGGGTTGGATCTTATCATTAGAGTATTAGACCTGCTATAAATATTTCTTTTTTTGTGGTTGGAGGGTAGTTGACCAACTTTTTTGGGTGTCTTTTAGTTTGTAGATCTTTAGGGTGTTCGTTGGCTTTGTAGACGTCTGCGTCTGTGGCGGACCATGTAGCTGTTTCAGCCTGTCCTCCGGGGAGTTTTAGGGTTAGGAGGGGGTTAGGGTTGCGGAGCATCTTGGAATATTGGGACCCTCATGGGTAAGTCGATAGAATTAGTTAAGTCTCTGCGTAGACGTAAGATTAGTATAGCGTGTGTCCAGGAGACGAAGTGGGTTGGGGCGAAAGCTAGAGAGATTGATGGGTACAAGCTTTGGTACTCGGGGTCAGCCGAGGTGAAGAATGGAGTTGGCATCCTAGTCGTGAAGGATTTGGCGCACCAGGTGGTCGAAGTGAGGCGTAAGAGCGACCGGATTATGGCCATTAAGGTTTTGGTGGGTTCAGTTTTCATGAACGTGGTGAGCATGTATGCGCCCCACGTAGCCGGAGGAAACTAAGAAGCTCTTCTGGGAGGACCTAGATGAGGTTACCCTGGAGGTACCTCAGAGCGAGAAACTGTTCATAGGAGGAGACTTTAACGACCATATCGGCGCGGAGGCAGCAAGATACGATGGGGTCCACGGGGGCCTCGGTTTCAGAGAGAGAAATGTGGGAGGGGTCTCTGTGCTGGACTTTGCGGTGACCTTTGATTTGTTAGTGGGCAACTCCTTCTTCAAGAATAAAGAGGACCACCTGGTGACCTTTAAGAGCAATTCTTGCAAGACCCAGACTGACTACTTCCTAATGAGGAAGGAAACTCGAAGATCGTGTAAGGACTGCAAAGTGATTCCCAGCGAGTTGCTGGGAACTCAACACAGGTTGCTGGTTTTAGATGCAGAGTTCAAGTATCCTAAGAGGTCGAAGAGGAGAGCCGAAGAACCCAGAATTAAGTGGTGAACCCTCACAAAGGAGAAGGCATGGTTAATAGCAAAGAAATTAGCTGAGGAGAGAGTTTGGAGGAGGGCAGAAGACGCCGACTCGATGTGGGATGCTGTGGCGGATTGCATCTGAAGGTCGGCTAAGGAAACCTTAGGTCTTTCCAGGGGAGGCGGCAACAGGATGGAGGGCGTCTGGTGGTGGAACGAAGAGGTAAAGGAGAAAGTCAAGGCAAAAAAAGAGGCTTACGCGGAGTTCATGAGCAGCAGTTCGGAGGACGAGAGGGCACATAAGAAGATTGGATACAAGGCGGTCAAGAAGGTAGCCAGAAGGGCGGTGGCAGTAGCAAAGAGCCAGGCGTTTGATAGACTGTACCATAAATTAGGGACGAAAGAAGGGGAGAATGAGGGTTTTAAACTGGCTAGGGCGATGGAAAGGAGGACTAGGGATTTGGGAGTGGTAAGGTGTATCAAGGACGAATAGGGTAAGGTGTTGACTGAGAATGCTGAAATTAAGGAGAGATGGTAAAAGTTCTTTGCTAAACTCCTCAATGGGGAAGGGGGGGAGACGACTGTAGTAGGGGCGGAGAGTGTAGTGATTAGCGTGCGGACGCCATGATAACAAAGGAGGAGATTAGGGAGGCCTTGAAAAAGATGGCGAAGGGGAAGGCAGTGGGCCCGGACCAGATACCAGTGGAAGTTTGGAAATTTATGGGGGAAGTGGGACAAGAGTGGCTCACAGAGCTTTTCAATGTTATTTTCAGGATCGCGAAGATGCCCAGAGAGTGGAGGGCCAACACAGTCATCCCACTGTACAAAAACAAAGGGGATATCCAAGATTGTAATAACTTTAGGAGCATCAAGCTGCTCAGCCACACTATGAAGTTGTGGGAGAGGGTGATTGAGAGAAGGCTGCGAGATGAAGTAGAGATTTCAGAAAACCAATTTGGTTTTATGCCAGGTAAGGCAACCATTGAGGCAATCTACCTCCTCAGAGGGCTCATGGGCTTGTTCAGGGACAGAAAGATGGATCTCCATATGGTGTTCATTGACCTAGAGAAAGCGTATGATAGAGTTCCAAAGGAGGTATTGTGGAGGTGTTTGGAAGAGAAAAGGGTGTCGCCCGCGTACATTCATGTTATCAAGGATGTGTACGAGGGAGGGCGGACGAGGGTTAGGACTCCATGAGGGGTCTCCAATGACTTTGCTGTTAGTCTAGGCCTGCATCAGGGCTCCGCTTTAAGTTTGTTTCTTTTCACATTAGTTTTGGACGAACTCACTAGAGGAATCCAGGACGAGGTGCCTTGGTGCATGTTATTTGCAGATGACATCATTCTTATCGATGTGACCAGGCAGGGGGTGAATGACAGGTTGGAGAGTTGGAGGCATACACTGGAGGCTAGGGGCTTTCGGTTGAGTAGATCGAAAACGGAATACATTCACTGTTGTTTCAGCAGAAGGATAGAAGAGGGGGGAGAAATCGTTCTGGATGAGAGGGCAATACCGAAGGTCGCCAATTTTAAGTATCTGGGCTTGATCATCCAGCAGAATAGGGACCTTGATGAGGATATTAGCCAGCGGATTAGAGTGGGCTGGCAAAAGTGGAAGTCAGCGTCAGGGGTGCTGTGTGAGAAGAGAGTGCCCATGGGTTTGAAAGGTAAAGTCTATCGGATGGTAGTTAAACCGGTTGTTCTCTATAGATCGGAGTGTTGGCCTCTAAAAAAGACGTAGGTCCAAAGGTTGATGGTAGCTGAGATAAGGATGGTCAAGGGGATGTGTGGTTTTACGAGATTGAACAGGATTAGGAATGGGGTAATTAGGGGCTTAGCTGAAGTGGCCCCCATAGAGGAAAAGATGAGGGAATCAAGGCTCAGATGGTTCGACCACGTGAAGAGGAGAAGTGTGGCTGCCCCAGTGCGAAGGTGCGAGAGTATCAACCCCCCCCGGTGGTAAGAGAGGGAGAAGTAGGCCGAAGAAGACCCTAGAAGAAGTGGTTAGAGAGGACCTGAGAGTTGTCGGTCTCACGGAGGACATGGCTCAGGATAGGAGGCTGTGGCAGGATAGGATTAAGGTCTCTGATTGTAGGGGACCGGCTCCGTAGGTGGCAGTAGCTTAGGCGGTGTGGGGTGGGTATGGTTTTGTTTTGCTTGTCTGCAGGTTGTGCTTTTCCGGGTTGTCACGGCACCAAGCGCCCCTGGTTTGTTGAGGTATGTCTCCGCTCCCTTTTTATTCGCTTATCCGGAACCTTTTCTCTTACTTCGGTAAATGGTTTTGCAATCGTTTTCTCTTCAAACCTTTTTCTCAAAACTGTTTTGTGGGTCTTATGGAATCAACCTCTCTATGGGTAGGAATACCGGTAGAGGTAAGGTTGCCTACAGCTGGATCTCCCTAGATCCCGCGAAAGCGGAACCCACTTTGGGAGTTTGTTGTTGTTGTTGTTCGTAGGTATACCTGTAGTACTAATATATAACTTAATGGCAATAGCATATTTAACAATAGGGATTTTAGATGCCAATAATTCGACCTTGGAGACTTTAGATAGGAATAATTTGACCTTAAAAAATTAGCACTCAATTTGTTGATCTTCAGATTATTTATTTTTAATATGCTAATTTCAAGTTAAGAATACTTTCATTGGTCAATTAGGTTACATAATGGTTTTGTATGACGGTATTGGAAAGTTACAAACAAGGTTTCCAGAACCGCACTGTTGAATGAATCGGTAAGGTTAGTGGGTCAATGGTCAGATCGGTCTAGCCGGTTAGACCGGATAAAAATATTTTATTAAATTATGAATAATTTGTTATTTATATAAGTAAATTCTGAACTTAAATAGGTAGAAAACTTTGAATCAGTATTATCATGAATATTTAAATTAGGATGTTTTAGTAATAAATGAGTAATAAATTTCTTAAATTCCAAAGCTTTTTATGAAGTTCCTTGTAAGTAACAGAAATACAATTATTTAATTTGATCAAAAATCGATGATGAAGTAGACAAGATATTTTTTTTGGATTGCTAATATGCAATCAATTAATAAAATGATTCAATGGATAGGGAGGAAAATTTAAATGGATAACAAATAGATATAAATTTGCAAGTGAACATTTAGCACAAGAGTTGTGTTGCTCACTTGACAGGAGACCCAAGAAGAACTTTAAAGTAGGCAAAAGGGTCAGGAGTTTGAAGTTACTTCATAACACATTGTAATTTTTTAATGGTGCCAAAAAAAAAAGATAGGGGAAGGTCTTGAACCGGTTTGGCCGGTCCAGTTCTGGCAATCTTGGTTACAATGATGTGTTATCCACGTGTGATAAATAAGGCAAAAAGTTATGGATATGCTTATAGTGGTTGTCTTTGTACGACAACCACCGCAATTAAGTAAATCTAAACCTTATATTTGCTTTTTCACAATCTAAACCATTGATTTTTTTGTTTCTAAATGAGAAAAAATATATTATAAAAACCATAAAACATTTATGAATTTGGAGAAAAATTTATATTTGTAAGGCTTGTTTGGATTTTGTTGTGATGAACATTAGTGTTCAAAATTTTTCCGGCCACCAAGCAATTTTTCCTGCGACTATTCAATTTTTCCAGTGGCCATTCATATTTTCTGGCGACCATTCAATCTTTCCGGCAACAAGTAAAAATAAGAGACAACAAAAATCCGGCAACAAGGTTGAACACTAATGTTCATCATAACAAAATCCAAACAAGCCTTACAAATATAAATTTTATTCCAAATTCATAAATGTTTTATGATTTTTATAATATATTTTTTCTCATTTAAAAACCAAAAAAATCAACTGTTTATATCGTCAAAAAATAAAAATACAGCATAGATTTACTTAATTGTGGTGGTTGTCCTACAGTGACAACTACTATAAGTTTTTGCAAAAGTTATAGTGGTTGTCAATATATGACAACCACCACAATTTATTAAATCTAGAGCGTACATTTCGAATAAATTGATATTAACTATTGATTTTATTTTTGTTTTTGAATACTAAATAATCTATTGTAAAAATCAGAAAATATATCTAAATATTGATAAAATTAATTTCAATATGATATTGTTTGGTTGTTCTCCAATTACACATTTCGGATGACAAGTACTTCTACAGCAACGAGTTTTCCAGTGACAACAAGGTGTCCGTCCCGACGACAAGCAAGTCTTCCGGCGACCACCACAACCACCAAATCGCTCTCTTCCGCTCAACCTCCACCATTGTTTCCAGCGTGAAGCTCAGTTGTAGCAGATGTCCTCCCACTCCTTGGTCACATATTTATGGCGGTATCCTGGCCACTATTGTGGTCCTTCTGTCCTGTACTCTGTCATTGCTGGTGCCGGCAATGTTCCGGCCATTATCGGGGCCTTGGCGGCAGAAAGCTAGAGCCTATCTTTCGGACTTTTTTTCTTATTTTTTACTAGGAAGATATTATCACTAAAAGTTGGAAAAAACAACAATATAAGCCTTTGGGTTAGGTGGATGGCTTGTAGTTATTTGATTGTAGCTTCCCTAGGTTATCTCTTTGTCACCTTTTTTTGCGAACGCGAAGGGTTGAATATTTACCTTTTTTATAGAATGAAGGGATTGGGTTTCCTTAATTACCTTTTTTTATAGAATGAAGGAAAATATTTACCTTTTGTAGGGGACCGGCTCCGTAGGCGGCAGCAGCTTCGGTGGTGTGGGGCGGGTAGGGTTTTTGTCGTGCTTGTCTACAGGTCGTGCTTTTCTGGGATGTGACGGCATCAAGCGCCCCTGATTTGTTGAGGTATGTCTCCGCTCCCTCTTTATTTGCTCTCCGGAACCTTTTCTCATCCCCGGTAAATGGTTTTGCAATCGTTTTCACTTTAAACTTTTTTCACATAACTGTTTTGTGGGTCGTATGGAATCAACCTCTCTATGGGTAAAAATACCGATAGAGGTAAGGTTGCCTACAGCTGGATCTCCCCAGACCGCGCGAAAGCGGGACCCACACTGGGAATTTGTTGTTATTGTTGTAAAATATTAAGAGAAAATTTAAAGTGTGAAAACAATAATTAATTTAAAATTTTTGTTTAAAAAAAACAGAATATCAAAAAAAGTAGATATTTTGATTCAAAAAATAAAAAAACAAAGAGACTAACATAGATTTTCTTAAAAAATTAAATATTGAGCCTCTGCATTCCTTAAAAAGGATGACTTGGAGATTTGAATCCAGGGTAGCTGCAATCAAATAAGTATAAGCCAACCACCCAGCCCAACTGCTTGTGCTGTTTTTTCCACCAACTTTTTAATACATAAAGCATTTTAGCGAGTAAAATTTTTTTAAAAAAAAAGCCAAAAAGGCAAGCCCTAGCTTTCCACCACCAAGGCCCCGACAATGGCCGGAACATTGCCAGCACCGATAATGACAGATTATAGGGCAGAAGTGCCATGATAATGGCCGATTGGCCGGGGCACCGCATAAATACGCCACCAAGGTGAGGGATGAGGACATTGGCTACTACTATTGACCACTGCGGAGAGCTTCACGCCGGAAATAATGGTGGAGGTTTGTCGGAAGAGAGCGATTTGGTAGTTATGGTGGTCGTTGGAAGCATTGGTTGTCACCAGAACCAAAACCTTCGTTGTCGCTGGAAAACTCGTCACTTGTTAAATTTATCATAAATCGGGTTTTAATTCACCGAGCAGTGCATACAAGTCATGAGAGGTTCCATCCCAAAACCAATTGGCAATGGGTGGAGTAACTTCTAAGCTTATAAGCATGCTCAAGGCCTCTCAATCTTTTAATGTGAGACTCTTACCCACTTTATATTTTTCTCCAAAACACACCCCCTCACGTGTAGGCTCTTCTTTGGGCCCAACACGTGGCATGATCCGATGGAGGGCGGTGGCAACTTCTTGAGCAACCTCGCTCTGATACCATGTTAAATTTATCATAAATCGGACCTTAATTCACCGAGCAGTGCATACAAGTCATGAGATGTTCTATCCCAAAACCAATTGGCAATGGGTGGAGTAACTTCTAAGCTTATAAGCATGCTCAAGGCCTCTCGATCTTTCAATGTAGGACTCTTACCCACTTTATATTTTTCTCCAACATCACCGGAAAATTACTTTTCACCGAAAATGTGTAATTGGAGAATAACCAAACAATGTCATATTAAAATTAATTTTATCAATATTTAGATATATTTTTTATTTTTATAATATACTTTTTAATATTCAAAAATAAGAATAAAATCAACGGGTATGATCAATTTATTCTAAATGTACGCTCTAGATTTTAGAAATTGTGATGGCTGTCATATAGCGACAACCACTATAACTGCACTCTAAACTTATCACATCTCAAATTGGTGAGTAAAAGTGTTTATGAGTCAATGGTGTCACAAATAAAATAATTACCTTGTTTAGAAATTAATGAGGTGGTAGCTTACTTATCACACGAGAATATCATCAACATGTGATAACTAAGTTATAGTGCAGTTATAGTGATTGTCATCATATGATGACCACCACAATTGAAACAATCTCAAGAGTTTGTTTGTCTTTGATTGATTTTCACCGTTAATTTTATATTTGTTATTAAATAATTAAAAATAAATTATAAAAATCACAAAATATATGCAAATATTGATAAAAATAATTTTTGTATGACATTGTTTGGTTACTTATTAATTATATTGGAAACACAAACTTCATAGTTGCAAAGGAAAAAAAAAAGCAAAACAATTTTCCCGTGACCTCCATGGCTGGCGACTATTTTCCGGTGACAATGACATGCAACATCTCTCTCTTCAACAGTGACCACCGACTCCCAATCCCTCTCTTCCTCTCACTTGGACTGGCTTCGTCACCAACGTATAGGCTTGAAGTTGTGGTAGCGAAACACCATTTTTATCGGCAAGAAGCTCGCTAGAAAGTAGTGGAAGGTATACGTCTGAAGCAGCCCGTTCTCTCACCTCTCTCTCATGTCCAGCGTATAGCATGATGGCCAAGATCCTGGTAGCGAAGTCCAACATCATGGCCAGGGTTGGCCATTGTTCCGGCAAAAGGAATGGTGGCAGCTAGGTTTGTCGAAGTCCGGTGACATTTTGCTTTGGAGGGTTTTTTTTAAAAAAATTTCATTGCAATATATAATGTACTTATAATAGAGCTAATACTTAAAATCATAAAAGTGGGTGCCGGTTGAGCGGTTGGTCATGTTTGTGTGCGTTCGATGTCATGGGTTAAATTCTAGCAATTGCTTTTTTCGTATGTGATCACAGAAAATTGCCGCTTTCGTTTTGCACAGGAGTGGGTATGTTTACAAATTAAGATAGATTCATAGCCAACCTGAAGTACATTGTTTGCTTTCGTTTTGCAAGGGAATGGGTATGTTTAGGCATAAATCTTGTCACAATCCAATGATGTTTGAACAAAAAATGTGCTATTTTTAAGGTACTTTTACACCGGTTTTAGGCTCGTTTTAATAATATTTTTAGGGTTTTTAATTGATTTTATTTTATTTTGCATATTTTTAATAAATGTGATAAAAGGGCCGAAAATGGCGAAAAATACGAGAAAAATGGGAAAAATGATGGGAATTGAAGAACCGGTCCAAATTACCAGGGAACCGGCCCAAGCAGCAATTGAGAAAAACAAAAACCAAACCGGTCTAGCAGAAAACCGGACCGGCCTGGTTCATGTGAATCGTTTCAGCAGAAAACCGGTTCAGGCTTAAAAGTGAACCCCCTCCCCTTCCTTCTCCCTCTTTCTTGCGTCCCAACCCCAGAACCCAAACCCTCCATTTCCAGCCCCATCTCGCTCATCTCCTCTCTCTCTCTCTTCCAGCACATCGTTCTCTCTCCCTTATCCCAAACCCAGAAACCACTCCAGCCCCCAGAATCCTCAAACCCCCGAAATCCGCCCACGGTTTCACCTTCGTCCAACCCATCCCACCACCCGTATTTCACATCCCAAACGCCAGCACATACCCCTTGTTGTCCCCTTCATCCACCGTCCACGACACCACAAATCGACGGTCAAGCTTCGAAGTGGTTCGGGTATAAGAAGAGGCGACGCCATTGAAGGGTTCGAACAGTAGGTAATTGTAGGTAATTAGGAGTAGGATTAGGATTTTAATTCCATTTTTTAGGTTTAGGTTTAGTTTAATTTCGTTTTTAATTTCGATTTCGTATTCGATTTTCAGATTAGGATTTAGTTCAATTTAGGGTTTCGATTTATGTTTGTTTTCTGCAGTTAATTCCATGTAACTAAGCTTTGATTTCGAATCTTCATTCACAAATTGCAAACATTTTCTGGGTAGTGTTGAATTTCATCTGGTTTCCCCCTCCCCTGACTCGCTCTCTGTTCGCGTTCTCTGTCTGGGCTGGTTCAGGTACCCCTCTTGGTGGCTAAGGACACTGAACGAACGAAGTTAGGTTCGAATCTCCCCTTCCCTTGTCATTGCCTTTTTCGTGCTCTGCTTTGGTTGTGTTCTGGTAATACCTTTGTTCTGCTTTATTTCAGTTTCTTCCTCCCCTCCCCTGTTGCTTGCAATTCCCGTTTGCATCGTTGAAGCTCTGTTTCGGTTCTGCTGAATTTGCCCCCTCCTGCTACTGTTTTTGCTCTTTGGTTTGGTTGATGTTTGATGCCCAGCTTGGGTTCGTTCTTTATTGATTTCGGTTCTGGCAATAGCTCAATTTTAGTTTATTCTTAGTTTAGTTTCCTCCGTTTTTGTCCCGATTAACATAGTAGTAATTCTGTTTCATTAGTTTAGTTGATTTTGTCGCTTGTAGTGGCTTGGATGATTGAATTTGTGCTTGAGTTCGTAATCTGGCTACTTTGTTTGTCTGGAATCACAATTCCTGTTTCAGTTTTGCTCAGTCTACCTTCTCTGCTTGATTTAGTTGCTTTAATTTGGTTTAGTTATTTTGATTGATGTTGCTTAGTCTAGTAATTAATTAGTTTAACCGTTTGTTTTAAATGACCATAATTTCAAATGTCCTCCCTGTGGATCGACCCATAAAGTACTACGACTGACAATTGTGTGCTTGAGGTTTCTCTCTTTTCTTTAGTTTTTCACCCCCTCAAAAAAACCACCTACACATGACTTGCATCTTTAATCCATTTGAATCAAATTTCAGCTAGGTAGTCAAATCGAGTTAACTTTTTCCTTTTCCTATCACAGTTTTCCCGATAATTTTGAAGAGGGAAACCCTCTGCAGAACATTTCAATATTTTGGAAGTAGGATGCCCATTGGTTCTACTCTTTCATGCGCTTTTTTTCCAAACTCCGAAACCTGTCAATTTTGCATACATTTTATAAAATTCACAACATAAATCCAAAGATTTGAATATTAATTTTCTCATGTCTCTCATGGTGAAACCTTCAAGTTTCTTTCCAAATGATGCCCATAAATTCTCATCATCCAAATCCCCAATGATTGTAACTCCAAAATCTAAAGAAGTACTGTTGTCATCTTCGCCATTTTCATGGTGTAACTCTTCAAAATGTAAGCCAGTCTCTTCATGACTCACAATCATGATGTGCTACATGACAATATTAGGAAAATACAAATATTAAGGTACTAATTAAAAGATTTATAGGATTGAGAGATTAAAAATAAAGGCAAAACTAACTTCTATATAAGTAATAAAACAAAACAAGTATAACTGATATCAAATCTATAATTTCTAACTACAATTATTAACAATGTCATCAATTTATCCTAATGCCAAAAAGAAAAAAAAACTATGATATGAATATTTCCATAATATTTCACTCAAACAAAGAGGGTACGCTAACAACAAAATGGACATACGTAAGTCTAATTCTACTTAAAAACTATGATATGAATATTTCATAATACTCTGAAACAAATATGTTAACAACAAATAAAAACGCACAAGTTTAATTGGCACAAGTTTAATTCTACTTAAAGTTCATCAAAACTGATAAGATTGCACCAAAAAAGAGAAATAAAACTCCATGAATTTTCCATATTGTCAAGACCACAACAAAAAAACAATTTAAACCTACTAATTACATTCTTAATTATCAACTACGAGTTTGAATGTTAACGTACCAATTTCAGAAGCTTCAGAATATCAGTGTTCATTGATTTTATCAAAGATCTGCTAAGTAGGAGAAGACATTGAGTGACTTTATGAAGGAGATTGGTGACTAATAGTTGTTGGGGAAACAAAGTCTTTGAAACAAATTTATAAAATTAAGGGATTAGGGTTTCTTGAACTAGGACTTTATCAAAGATGAACACAATAATAAATTGCAAATAAATAAGGTAATTATTTATTTTAAAACTGGCAAACATAAAAGAGTCACCTCACAATAAAAAAAAATAATTTGTCTTGACCACATACGAAAAAAGCAATTGCCTAGAATCAAACCCACAACATCAAATGCACACAAAGATGACCAACCACCCAACCATGCCCACTTTTGTGATTTTAAGTATCAGCTATATTGTACGTACATTGCATATTGCAATGAAAAATTAAAGAAAAAACCCCTCCAAAATAGAATGTCAACGGACTTCGACGAACCTAGCCGCCGCCATTCCTCTCGCCGGAACAATGGCCGGCATTGGTTGTGATGTTGGACGTCATTGCTGGGATATCAGCTGTCAGGCGGTACGCTGTACATGAGCGAGAGGTGAGAGGATGCGCTGTTTCATACGACATACCTTCCACTACTTTCCGCGCGAGTTTCTTCCTGGTAAGAATGGTGACAGAGATGAAAATTGAGAGGAAGCTAGTCCAATTGAGAGGGATTAGGAGTCTCTGGTCACCGTAGAAGACAGAGATGTTGTATGTCATTGTCGCTGGAAAATAGTTGCCGGCCATGGAGGTCACCGGAAAATTGTTTTGCTTTTTTTTTCCTCTTTGGAACTATGAAGTTTGTGTGTCCAATATAATTAATGAGTACCCAAACAATATCATACAAAAATTATTTTTATCAATATTTGTATATATTTTGTGATTTTTATAATTCATTTTTATTTATTTAATGACAAATATAAAATCAACGGTGATGATTAATCAAAGACAAACGAACGCTCGAGACTGTTTTAATTGTGATGGTCGTCATAGGGTGACAACCACTATAACTTTTTGCATTAAGTTAACACACCATCAAGTTGATATGCCAAAGACCTCCAAAAGTTAGAATAGTAGCGGTCAAATTTGAAGGTCATATAATCCCCATTCAAGAGCCCCAAAGGTCAGATTATGATGTCCAAAAACTCAACATGTCAAATTTAGGATGTTGAGGATAAGAATGTATTTAGGATAAGAATGTAAGTTACGATGGTAGCCTTCAAATTTAAAGGTCGTATAATCCTTAATCAAGCAGATATTGAGGACGATAAGTTGCTAGGCTTTTTAATTAAACAAAGAATGAAAGGAATAGTGAAATTTGAATAGAGTGAGATTAGGGTAATGTTAGCAATACAAACTTAGTATGATAGGACAAAGCTACAGATCAAAAACCATCATGCTGAAATGAACTAGAAGTTGAAAGCTTAGGAAACCATGAAAAGCATCATAGGTGTAGGTATCTATACTATATATAAAAGCAATGTTGTGATGATGTGGAATTTTCTTGCATTCTCATTAATTAGAGATTTCGAACCCTTTAATTCATTCTCTCTCCTCATCACAACCATCCAATTGTTGAAAATAATTAATTTATAATTTTCAAATCTCTCACGTAGTAGCAAGGGAAAAAATCATTAATAAGGAAATTATCGCAAGAAAGTATAATCTTATGAAGTATAATTCCATAATTGTCGAAATGAGGATTATGGCGTATTTTTTTCTAAAAGGAATGATTATGCAGTAATTAGTAATTATGAAAATTATAAAAAAATATCCTTCTTAAACCTTTTGAATTCATTCTGTCTCCTTATCACCATTAGATTGTAGAAAAATATTAATCCTGGGAAGTATAATTCCGTAATGGTGGAAAAAAAATCATTAACAACTAAGGAAATGATCATAGGAAAGCATAATCCCGAGAAGTTTAATTCTGTAATGGTTGAAATAAAGATTATGGAGTGGCTATACCTTTGGTATTATTTTAAATAATAAAGTCAAATCGCAATAAAGAATAATCCCATAATTATGGAAATATGAATTATGAAGTAGTTAGTAACAAATAACTATGGAAATTATAGATAGAAAAGATATCATTCTTGAACCTTCAATATTAGTATAAATAGTTAAGTAGTTCTTACTCATAGTTGAAATTATACATTAGAATACGTCTCATAGTTGAAATCATTTCTGCTGACTTCCAGATATATTATAATTATCGTTCCCTTCCTCATATGTTTATTTGTATTAATTTGTTAATTCGTTAGCAAGTGACCTCCTTTTTTTGTAATTAATTAGTAGTGTCAAAATGCTTAATCGTATTTAATTGAAATTTTTGTACTTTTTTGTTGTAATTCCCTTCTATATGTGGCTTAATTTTCTTTTCTTGATATTTAATCTTTCACTAATTGACGTCATGATTGGTTTTTTGCTACAATTCGTAATCTTACTTTTTTAGGTGTAGTTTTTATCAGGCTTGATTAATAGTGGTGGTGTTTGGTTTGATTCATTTATATTCTTAATTATTTCCGTCCGATTTATGACTTAGGTTAAAAAAATTTTGCTTATATTATATTATATTGTATTAGTAACTTAATTATGTTTAGATTCTTTCATGTTTTATTTATGTTGTTCATTTATGAATTTTTGTTTTTTTATAAGAAAAACTCTAATAATTTGATCATCTTCCTTGGCGTTTCAAATTTTTAATGGAAATAACAATGCAAACTATTTCACATGTATCTAAATTGTTTGGAGACCTATTTATTTACATCAATTAAAAAATTTTAAATATCTATACTACAAATTATAATATGATTTTCATAATTTACAAAAGTTATTGTTAAGATATATAAAAGAAATCACAAAATTTGACTTTCTTTTTTACATACGTAGATAAGAATATAGGCCTCTATATCTTCAAAAGTTTTGCTATTTTGAAAATTGAGTGAGGTGGTTAGGTTGGGGTTTAGAACAATATGGAGGGGGTGTTGGGGGAGGTCATTGGGTTAGGAACCCTAACAGTAGGATAAAATTGCATTAATGGACATATGGGATGAGTTTAATATTAAAAAGTTGATCCTAATTTATAAAGCCTTTAAAACGATTTTGATTAACTTATTCACCTTCAAAATATGCCTCCAACATTAACAAATATAATTTTTCAGTTTTCTCTTTAAAATCATCGCATATGTTCAATACTATATGCATGTTTGAATCAATGTAATTTTCTGTTTCCATTGTTCAGTTAGAAACTATAATGCATGCTTGAATATTTTCATTTTTAGTTAGAAATTATGATGCATACTTGAATACTATTTCTATATATTTTTTTTATCATGGCATACATTCAATACTCTTATGGATGCTTGAATCAATGTAACAGTTTTTGTTGTTTAGTAAAATACTGTAAATCTGTAATGCATTCTTGAATACTGTTTGTAGGTTTTTTTCATAAATCATGACAAATGTTCAAAATCATTAGTCATGTCATATAGTTAACTTAAGACACAAATCACAAGGTAAGGTTATAGAAAATTTTAATTTCTTGGGGTTTTTTTTTAAATCATGTGTTAATTGAGATTTTGATGGGTCCTTCTGATTTCAAGAAATAAAATAACCCCATTTTAGGTTAGCTAATCAAACGAACAAATTTGAAAATACTATTTTCGAACTTTTAAATTATGGGTTAACTAAACAGACAGTCAGAATTCTGTGGGGAATATGTTGCAACTAATTATGATCCATGATTTAACTAGAATATCTTAACATGTGCCTTTCTGCTAACTCATTATATTTCCTTCTGAGAGGGGACAACCTATATAAATTGGTAGATAGTTTCAAATCAATAGACCAACTACCATATATGATAATTTTTATTACTTTTCTAAATCAATCCACTATTTTCACAGTCCTCCTTTTCTCAAAGAAATAAAATTTGCTTAATTCAAATAACCTAAAATTACTAAATCTATGGTCCTAAATCTACAACAAGTCATTTGTATTATAACTCATGATTTAAGTGGAACACTAACCTTCGAGAGATATGTTGTCTAAAGAAGAATTCGATGACATATTTTCCAACAAAATGCCACCTAACTTCATGATTTCAAAAGGATGAGCCTAAGCACATAATGGATGACTAATTTTGATGTATTGTAACTACATATTGAGATAACTTAAATGAAATTGTAACTGGAATAGATCTATTTTCAAAGATAAAAATCTCCTAAAAGAAAAGGATAAAAAAGTATATAATACTAAAAAATTCTAACTATAATAACTAGGCTTATTATATTTTTATAGTGAAAATTTATTTCTACTTATAACAACATCACTTACTAAGTAACTTATTTGTGTCTTCTTTTCTAAAAATAATAATAGCAACTATGTGTCTTTTGTAAATAATTTATTATCTATTTTATAAATGCTCGTGCAAAGCACGAGTCTATACTAGTTAATATTAAAATTAGAGTGCCCATTTTCGGCAAAGAGCATTGCTAGAGCTCACTAAAGTAATTTCCTATGCTACCATCCGGTATGGTTTTATTCAACATGATATTATACAATATAGTCTCCATATAAGTGGAAAAATCTACATTTTCTTTATTTAATGTACACAATAACAAAGGCTACCTAATTTGTTGAGGAAGCACCCTCATTTGCATTTAATTAAGCTATGAATATTGTTTAGAAGAATACAACTAAAGGGTAAGATGAGCTTTGCTGTAAAAATGGTTAGCTCCACTTCCACTGGAAACTAAAGGACATAGTAACTTATACAAAAAAGAAAATGGGGATATATAGTAATAACAATATCAAGGATAACAGTGTTGTGGAGGGGAGGAAAGTCAACATCCACTTAAACATCGACAAATAACTTTTTAGAAGCGAAAAAGAAAAGGTGATAGTTCAATGTCTAGCAAAAGGCTCTGATAGATACGAGACAAGGCAATTGATAAAGACATTTTCATTATCTACTAAAGGATAAGTCTAAGTAAGAATCATCCGTATGTTAGAAGATAGGTGTAAAACTTAAAAAACAAAAGTTAAAGGGATGTAGGAAGTTGTAAAAGGAGGTATGACAACCTATTTCAAGCAATGAGATGATTAAAGAATGCAACATAGTACTTTTTTAAAAATTCCAAATGGTAAGGTTGAAATGCTCAACATGGATAATAAATTATTTGGATTGTGAGTGTTTTGAACCAAGTTGTTATATTGTGTTCAAATCACGTGTAATGCAATTCCTTAGGGTGTTTTTTTTTTTTTGCATTGACATATTTTCATGTTTGTTTGAATTAATTTGTTGTAGTTATGTCCTCTTTATAAACTTGTTAAAGTTTTTGTGCTTATATACTCATTTAATGTTGTAATGTAGAATGGACAAAGAAGAATGTGTCACTCACATTCTTATCCTAAATATATTAAAGCAATTTATATCAAAGCCACTACCACATTACTAAGAAGAGTAGGTGGGGAAATTGGGGCACAATTTCTGTAAATAATGTTACGTAGCTACTACCTTGAAATATGTTGACGATAATTGTATGTTAAGAGACATGCTTTTCATGCATCTTGTAGTGGAGAAAGACTCACTCAAACAAGGTCATTCTGTAGTTGAATAATTATGCATTACTTTCTTCATATTGTCAAGAGAAGCCCGTTATTAAGACATATCAGAAAAGTTTCAGTATTCCTTATATTAATACATAAATGTAATGCTAAAGTTTTAAAAGGTCCAGTGGAACTGTTGATTGATGTTTTAAGCCTGATCAAAGTCCAGGTTAAGTGTGTTCTCGAATTGCCAACAAACATCTAAACTAAACATTTAAGATATTACTTTACTTGTAATAGCTAATATTCTAAACTAATGGAAATGATGCACAATCTTATTGTTTAAATTGCTTATTTAGATTTGTAGTGGAGCTTTAGCCATGATAAATATGGAAACTAGAATGTGAGATGAGGGCAATCAATTTTTTCGAGGTCGTAAAAGGGGAAAGAATTAGAATGTGATGGTTGTGTGCACATTTGAATGTAACATTTAGAGGTGCCCATGATTTAGCTTTATTATAAGGAAATTTTCTTTTATCTGAGTTGAATTTCTGTTATCATTTTTCAATGTTAAAAATTTGTTAGTGTCTTATCATCCTATTGTAATTAACCACCATATACGGTTAGACAAATACTAATACATTGATTTTGGACATCCAAATACTACTAGATTGTAATAGCCCAAATTAGATTAATTAATAATCATAATTAGTTTAAATAATGATCAAGTTAATCAAGTCGACCACATGAACACTTCAATTTTTCATTTATCAGTGTTTGTTTTACCGATCTTAGATGATGTCAGAGGTCTTAATGCAAGATGCCACATCTATATATGTAAAGCAGTAACAAGAGAATTCTATCCAAATTTAAAAAGTGTTAGTAAATATTTTGGCACATACATATGCAAAACATGTAAATGCATAAGATGAATTTTATAAATAAGATAAATAACTAAACTCAAGAAGAAGAAGATAATAATAATAATAATAATAATAATAATAATAATAATAATAATAAT
>JACYFF010031956.1:72610772-72646454 GCA_017589665.1 Selenicereus undatus
AATAATAATAATAATAATAATAATAATAATAATAATAATAATAATAAAATAAGCAGGAATCAATGCTATGAAATAAAATAAATTGTTGATGTAATAAGCCTTGAATATTTTGAAGATAGTTTTGCGTTATATTCCAAATGGTAAAAAAAAAAATAGCAATAAAATATAATAAATACAAACTAAAACAAAGACAAATATCAGTTTTGGCAAGAAAAGAGAGAAAATTTAAAATCATACTTTCCCCCTTTCTTCCAAAAACCATATACAAACATACAACCTCCACCCCATGATTCCCCCCCCCTCAATAGTAGTGGCCGCTGCCACCATCCAGCCACCAATGCCCCCGTCATTGCCAACCATGCTGCCAATCCTCTCTCTTTTTCTCTCCCCTTTTGTATTTGTGAGAAGGCAAGGACTCCTCCAATGGTTGTTGAACCAATACACATCGGTAAGTTCCAATAAGGGAGATAAAGGTTAAGATACGTTTGTTGCCTATACCCTTGTAAAATTCAAATATTTCATATGAAGATAATCATATATCATTTTAGTATGGCAATATTTCATAATGTGTTTTGCCACATAATAATTTGTGCCCGCCCAATTTATCAACATATGCTTATGCATATACATATTTATAGATATACATATCATTTCAACTAAGTTATTTTGGCTGACCAAACTTTTCAATCAATCTGGATATGCAATATGGAAGGCGAAATCCTACAATCGCAAATACCAATAATAAGGGCTCGAGGATACAAATAATAAGAATACGAAAACAGTTTTATTTATTCATTATCTCCCTGTTTATTTTGAAATAGCATGAATTAAAATGTACGCGCTCACAAATTATCATTAAGCCAATTTTTTCACAATAAAGAAGTACAAGTATTGAGCTTTGGCTCACCCTTCAAAATGTTTTTCTTGTTTTCTGTTTTAGGAAGGGTATCTCTTTCACTGTTTAGACAGAAGGAAAACAAGAAACAACCTTTGAAGTTTTTGACACATATTTTTTCAGTGCCAGCAACACAATGACAATCCCTCGTGTCCATGTCTTATGGTTTCAACACCATAAATATAGAGGAACGGTTATAACTTGCCCAATGTAACATCAAAAGTATTTAGACTTTCATTACAGTATGATTAACTAATACGCAATGTATAGAGTTCAAGTACTTGTGAGTATAACTAAAACCTAATGGATGTATGGCTTACCTTAGATCATGTTTTGGTGGATTGATTGGTAATCCATCTTAACTTGTCCTATAAGCCCTGCTCTCATGGGCGGCGATAATGCTCATATCCCCTATTTATTCTGCTGCACTAGCCACTAATCAGTTGATTAAATTGGCTTGATATATTGGGTATGGAGTTAAGGTATTACATGGATATTTAGCCATTTTAAAGAAAAGTGTGTTTGATATTGCACACAATCCAAAAGATGATGTACACCATAAGGGATTAAGGAGATGTTTAACCATTCACACTCTTAATATATGAAGGACTGTTGAGTGATCATTTGGGGTGTTAAAGGCAATATAAAATAAACTGGACAATATAGAGGACTAATCTCCTCCTTTTCTTTTCTATCTTTGAAAAACCTTAGCCTCTTTCCTCTTTTTCTTGTTTGTTAGCGGTTGCGAGTGGCTTTTTGCCAATGATAAGCCCTAATGTCTAAGTTATTTATGACTTTTGTAGTAATTCTTCTCATATTCATTCTCTATTTGTGAGAGTATCTCTATACATTCTTTTGGTGGGTGGTAATATCAAGCGCGGAGATGGAAAATTTTATTAGGGGGGACCAAATAATATTACACCTTTTTAGGGGGAGAAACAAGAAGATAGTGTATGGTTTTAACTTTTTAGTGGGTGCCTACTATTCTAGGTATAGAATTATGAGGCTTGTTAAAGGTTCAAATCTCTTATGCCTAATTTTCTACACCTCCTTGTACTAGGAAAATGTCCGTGTATCTTATATATATGTCCAAATGGTTTCAATTTGTGCTTGAAAGCTCAAATTAAACATCAAAACAAAAAATAGTATTTCAATAATCATAAAAACAGAAAAGAAAACTAAGCTAGTTAATAGCATATATTGAAAAAGAACAAACTCTTACATATAGATGATTGTTGAAATGAAAAAGACTAATAAAAATTTAAAATAAAAATGTTATTTGGATGTATATATTGTCAACGACAAAGAAACAAAACTAATTTAGTTATTAGGAATAGAAAAAAATTTATGAAAAATACCTAATTAAAGGTAATAATTGAAGCTAACAAATTGGGTGTATGCTCAGAAATGAGATGTATATAAACCATAAATAGAATTACAAAAGAAGAGAGAGAGGTTCCATTGCCCACAGCAAACTTCGAACCCACAACATCTCCAGTCCACATGCAAAATGAGACAAGTTTGACAGGAGCCAAACCACCACATCAACAATTTTTGCATGCTCTTCATTCATCTCTTATATTACTGGTAAAATTCATAAGGGGGCTATGGCCCCCGCTGGTCCCCTTTAAATCCCCCATAGGTGGTATGATCTCTCGCTCTTAGAACGGTGCTATCATGCCATGTTGCTTTGCTTGCTTGGGATCAAATGATTAGTTGATTAGCAAGATCAGTCTTCAATGGACATCAACTCCTCAAATATGAAATATGAGAGCAGAAATCTTTCTGATGGAAAACCTCTACAAGATTTGTGGATCTCTTGGTTGGACGGTGCATTAAAAAAACCATGACTGAGCAGAAAAAGAGTGCTTAGAAATATGTTAATTAATTGTTCTGAGTGAGAGCTTTGTCTTGTTATTTTAGTTATACATTTGTTTAAGGAGGATGTCTATTCTAGATAACTTTCAATTAATGAATTCATCATTTACATTTAAAAAAAAAAGATATTGGACAAGATGATTTCTCAATATCTCATATTAAAAAAGAATAGCGGATTGGAATTATTGTCTTACCTTGCAAAATGCACAATCTTATTCATCTGACCTACTCCTAGCTGAAAGATTTGATGTTAGCTTATTTGATGAACATATTAAACATGAGTAAATTCCATCACGGATCATCCAGGTATAGGTTAATATTTTTTTGAACTAACTAATTTGGGTAAATATGTTTAGATCCATCTAGGTTTGGGCAAATATTTTCTGGAACCAAAAGTGACCAAACTTGACTTTTTAAATTACACCAAGTATCCTAAGTTTTTAAAAATTTTCATTTTTGACCTCAATCTTTAAAAACTTGCTTTCAAAAATTTTAAGTTTGTCCATGTGATATTCTTTTCCTAACTACTATTTGAAGCCCTCTTTCATCTGGTATCATAGCCAAGTGATCAAAACTAATTAAGATAATTAAGATAATTAATTATTAATTAAGCTAACTAACTGTGTTTAATGGTTGAATCATCATCTACTTGTCCTGCTCCTAGTTATTTACATATTGTGCACACTCTAGAAGGATCTACTTTAGTAACACCTCATTAAACTATATCATTGACACAGTTTTAGAATAAAAATGTAATTAATGAAAATTCAGGCTGAAGTTAAGGAGATAAAAATTATTGTCAATAATCCATATTTCTTTAATCAATGAAGTTAGACATAGTGGAAAGTCTAATTTAGGTATAAGTATTCCATTTCAATATAAATATCCTTTCTAAAACTTAAAAAAAACTCATTCCTTAGTAGGACACAAAAATTGAAAAAGAAGTAGGAGAAAAATTCAATTAAACAATCATCAGAAAGGCCGAAAAAGAAGAAGAGGATGGAGTATAAGCAACATAATCTAAAAGAGTTACTAATATGTTTCATAAAGAGCAAAATTCAAAAGAATTAAACAAAATCATAGATGCAACAGTAAACAAGCAAGAAGTATTGTCTAATAATAATGAAGAGACAAATAATGTCCAGTTACTAGAAGAAATATATCAACAAATGAACTTGATTAAACTAAAAGATCTAAATGTTGGTCCTTTAGATGAAATTAAGGAAAAATTGGATTAAAAAAAATGGTAAAATGGTAGCTTACAGTAAAATTAATAAGATTGGAGAAGAAAACTCAAAATGAACAAAATTGAATCCAATCTAGTCAACAATGTTTTTTCGAAACCTAAAAAGTTTTGTAAATTGTCTAAAAGAAATACCCATTTCATGAGACCTAGGTACATTCCAACAGGATGTAACACCAATTTTCCCTTTCGGTTCATTCCAAGAAAAACAACATCCTTTGAAGAGATTAATCTTATGCCAATTAGTCAAACATGATACATCTTAAATATCGCTGGATCGTGTAATCGAGAATAAATATTTAAACATTGGAAAGGGGGAATGAATAGTGTCCTAAACTTGAATACCTCATGGTTTGCTGAAAATTTCCTAAATTATATCAAACATAGTTTTTTTAGCACTTTAGCTTACTGGTATTGCTCATTAGATGAGGAATATAAAAATGTATTAAGAATGATGAAATATCAGCTGCTATGTTCAAAAAATTACGCAAAGAAATCAAAACTGGACTTATCTGAGTTAAGCGTGACTCCGAAGAAAAAGTAAGGGAATGGCAAAGAAACAATAATAATATAGAGTTGTGGGACAAAAGATATCTAGGAAATTATGTTGGTGAATCTAGTTAATATTATTATGCAATTAGGCATAATGAAACCAATCGTGTTATGTTTTATGGTAAATTACCTTATCCGATCAAGTCCAAATCAATGAAAAATACATTACATAGCTTTAAAAATCATATATCATTGATACACTCGGAACTAGAATTTCTTATTGAGGAAAATAGGTAGAATGTATTGATCTCTAAAACAAGAAGAAAATGAAGAAACAATTTCTAGCATGTTACGATACTTCTCATTAATGAGGAAATGAACTTAAGAAGAGAAGAAAATGAATTTTTTTTTTTAAAAAGGAGCTTTAGCAAGCAAAGGAGAGAAAAATATAAACAAAAGTATTATAACTAGCCTAGTCCCGAAAGGTGTAGATTTTGTTAGAAAAGTTGCTTATTGTCTTGCAGGAAAAAAAGAGTTAATGTAAGTGTTGGGCATGTAGAAAAGGAGGTCATTATGCAAATGAATGTAAAAATAAGAAGAACAATAAATTTATAGAAACATTGGGAAGTTTTACTATTTTGAGCTTAGTGAAGAAGAAACATTAGATCTAGCCCTGAAAGACAACGAAGGAATTGTTGAAATAGTATTTGAAGATGAATATGAATTCACTACAAGAAAGACTGGAATTTGTGACCCTTTTTTTGTGAACTGCAAGAAGTAGTCACAAATTGTGATCAAGTTTATGACAGACGGAGGGTAGTGAGAAATTTCTGACCACAAGTGAAGTGGTGTGAAATTCAGTCACAATTTGTGACCAATTTTCACATCACTATAAAATTGGTCATAGTTTTCAAATTTTTAAAATTTGAAATTAGTTTTTTCTTTATTTTCAAACATGAAACTGATTTTTCATTTAAAAAAAATCAAGACTGATTTTGTGACCATAGAAATATTAATTTTTGGTAAAATGAATTAGATACCCTAGTTTTTAAAGTTTTGTAGCACCCTCTCTCATCTCTCTCTCCCTCAGTCACGCCGTTTCTCCCTCTCTCATGCCTCTTGCTCTTTCCCTCTCGCACCAAGACGCCCTTCCTCTCTCGTGACAGACCATTACGCACCACACTAGATCAGGTTGAACGCCACACCATATCAGATCGAGCACTGGCGACCCCCCTCCATATCGTGGCCTGGCTTCTCTCTTCGTCTTTGAAATTTCTGGGAGTCTGGGAAGCAGTATAGCGATGTAGTAGATAGCCATTGATTCTGGCGGCCAGGATGCCAACTCGACTCCTTGTGCTTAGTCCTCACTCCTCAGGTTAGGGTTTCAATCCAACTTTCAACATTAAATCTTCAATTTTAATTGTTATTAATTTGTTGTAAGTAAAGGATCCACTTTTGCTAAGATTGCAATTGGAGACTAAGTTCGAAAATATGGAATGCATGAATTTGTGCCGAAACAGTTTATCAAACATTTGGTGGGCATTGGGCAACCAAGTTTATCTTCACTTTTACGCCTTGGGATCATTCGTTGTTTCAAGTATAAGACCATTTTGTTGTTTAAGTTTGCAATGTTGCATATAAGAGTGTTGGGCAAAAATTTAATGAAAATAAATAATATGCATAACACAACTTTCCGACGTATAAAAAAAAATATACATCGATTTATTTTGAGTACGACCCTATTCAAGAGGATAAACCTCCTTAATTACGTCTCCCGTCTCGGAGACCATCTCCTAATTCCGATTCATTCTATTTTATTATTTTCTTTGTTTGTTTGTTTTATTTTGTATTCATGAGACTTTATATAATTTGGATCGACATGTATATTGTATGCCGAGTCACCCGTTATCTGTAACTTAATTGCATCAGATAATAGCCGTATAGGCACTTTCTAGGAAGAGTACTATACATACACATTCTTCATATGCAGGTTAGGAATTGGGTAATTTTATCTGATTTGGAATTTGGGTTGCATTCACTTATTTATCGTGAGTTGCCTACCTACCTCTTTTATAGAGGATCAAACCGGCTGTAGTTCTTTATAATTTAATTTAGTTTAATTTGTATTTTGCTTTTGGTTTAATTATTGTAATTTAATTTTAGTTTTGGATTTTATTTATATAGCCACAAATTTGATTTAATTTTCTCGTTTTACTTTTTGGCTTCGATAGCTAAGTTGAATGTATTAGCCAATTCGCCACAATTTTTTTTTTATCGGCCGATTTAGCCCTTCTCGGAATCGGTCCGTATATAATTATTATTATTTTTGACTTCCAATTGCACCCGAAATTTATTTATGGGTTACTTACGTAACCTTAATGGGATCAAATCAATGTAGTTCTTAGCTCAATTTTTAGTTTAGGCTTACGTCCTGGGAGGAGGGAAATTTAGTACTATGTTGTATGTTTGGCTCGGGTTTGGTCTATTTTACCATGGTTATTGTTTGAACAAAGCTTCGACTTTTTGAAAAACTCTTCCTCTAATTTGTTTTGGTTACGTAATGTGTAACCAAGGGTTACAGAGTTGCAATTTTGATCTTTCATGAAAAGGGGGGGGGAATAAATGAGACTTTTTGGTCCATTTCGTGGAGTTGAAAATTTAAGGAGGTCGGTTTCTATAATGTAAGGCTTGGCTTTTTGGCGTTTGAGAGGTTAAGGTGCAATCAACTTGAACCAAATTAACTTTTTTGGAAGAGGGGGTATCAGTTTGGACTAATTTGAGAATTTTGACTTCAACTGAACTCGAAAAATTTTATATCGAGCTTCCTATGTATCCTTAGTAGAATCAAGTCATCGTAGTTCCGACGGATACTTAAAGTATTTTATTTAATTGAAGTATCTGGTTGATTATTGTTAGCTTCACCTCATAACTCATGAACACCACTTACATCAATTCATTATAGCCTAGCCGATATCATCAGACGCATGGGGTCAATTTGTCTTCATTACTAATTGGTTTTAGTCAACAATGCCAAATCCTTTTTCTTAATATCTTTGATGTTGACACCATATGGCCAAATTAATTTTAATAGAAAGGATAGCCAGGCTTTGTCTCCTTCCCATTTTCATTCAGCATTATCTTGATATTCCATTTCTACTAATTTGTTTTCTCAATTCGATGCCCAGACTTTTGTTTCTCTTTTTTTCTATATATATATATATATATATATATATATATATATATATATATATATATATTTGTTTTTGAGATTCCATGTGATAGACACCACTATCCAAACTGGAAACTGCAGTCTTGAAGGCTCTGTTTTTTTTTCTTTTGTTTGTTTTTTTGTTTTTTGTTCATGAAGGTTGCTCGTTTGCCTCCAAGATTAATGGGGACAATGTCAAACAAGTTTTTTTTTTTTTTCTAAGAACTTGTTTATAATTTAGTACAATGTTTTCAAGAGACCATGATCTTGAAGCTGAACCAGGGCATGCAATCTTCAACCCCCTATTTTTGTTAACAGAGCTTGGGATCCAAAAAGATCACTTTGGTTTATGGGTCCGGTAGGACTCGGGATCCGGTAGGATCCTTGAATTGGTGAGTCCGACAGGACCCGAGATCCCAAAGGATCCGATTTCTGGTGATCCAACAGGATCAGTCTCGATGGAGAGCTGGGCATGGCTTTAGTTCAGTTCTCTATTTGTCGCCTCGATGACCCGTTTATAACATTGCAGTTATACAGCAACTTCAAGTTTGTTTTGTATGGTCACGATGGACATGAAGCCAGAGACAGAAGACATCTAGAAGATTAGAGTCAACCAAATTCCACTGATTCTTTACCATCAAATCTTCGATTTTGTAGAGAATGATAATTATGCTGCTTCTATTTCAGTTCCTCTTCTTCGTCAGATTTTGTTGCTTTATTTCTGCAACTTGGGTCTTTGTTTTATGTCCTCCTTCTTCTCTTGCTCTTCCTTTTTTTGTTCACCGAGCCCTCTGTTATTGTCTCTTTGTATTTTCCTATTTCTCTGACCGGTGTCCTCTTTTTCACAAGTTGGAGCTTTGGTCTTTGCCTCTAATTGTTGATGCTTCCTTTACACTCTGTTTTTCTTTTCGTCCCCTGTTTTTCTTGCTTCTCTATATGCTGCCTCTTCTTCTCTTAATTTCTTTTGTTTTTAATCTCTCTGCTTAGTTTTTCATCGAGACCTCCTTTTTTTGGATTCTTCCCCCTCTGTTTTTTTTATACTACAGTGAGCAGTTGCCTTTTTTGTGTACTCACATTGTAGTTAATAGAGGAGTGGAGTTAGTGGGGGAGTGGAATAGGATGGTCAATGTGAAAGTAACTACCTAATTAATGCTCCTTGAACTGATTTTAGTGATCCACCAAATAACCACAATTTGTTTATTATCATCATTTTTCCTTCATGGGATTGACGCACAAGGTTTGGGAGGTTATATGATGTTAGTTCTTTCTTTTTTCTTTTTTTTTACTTGGTGGCTTCCTTAATTGAATTTATAAGGGTCCACATTTTATAGCATTTTGACACAAATTTTGAGCCTTTTTATGATAGGATTGTATTGATTTTATGAGGGTCAATTTTGACACATTTAAATTTATCAACATTTTACGTTTAACAGTTGCCCCCCGAGCATTGTACGTGTGAATTTTCTTGAACACGTATAATGTTCGCCTTCATGCTGAATAACTTGTTTTTTTACCCCTCCCTTTCTACAGTACATAAACAATTTCATGCACCGCGACTCTAGTGGGAATTGTAAAATTGTAGCCTTCGAAAGTTGTGATAGCATCAGAAAGCTCAACGAGTCACCTTCTAGGAAGGGTCCATGCCTCACTTCACATCATATGTTCACTTTCAGAAGGGTATTTCAAGTCTCTATTTGTTGAGAGACTTTTTGACTTAAGTAAGGTTGTACTCTTACTTTCTACAAGGTCATGTAAAAGATTGTGGAGAGCTTCTTTCTTAGGCATGGAGGTAACTTGGATTTTCCAGAATGATCGTTCAAAGACAACTCGAATTAAATCGAGGTTAATATGCCTTGTTTCAAATTTAACACAAAATAGGTATCTTAATCATCAAATTTCTAAACCTTGATTTATCAGTATTCCCTTTTTTTTTTACCTCCCCTATGTTTCCATGAAACTTTTTTTACATGCCCATTTTTGGCCTCCTTAATAATAAGGAATATATCCCCCTTGTCTCTTGTTCTCTTTGCAAAGACTTTGCTCCAATAGGGGGTTTTTTTTTTTGGGCGCGCCATGTAGGGAAAAAGAAAATTTATTTATTTTTTGTGTGGCTGGGCCGGGTTAAAACTGGACTGCCTAGGTACCCCTTTTTGAGGGATCAAGCTTTTTGAATTTCAATGAAGCATTCTTTTTTTCATTTATTTTGTTTTTTTTAGTTCCTTCCTCCCTTAATGAAAATCAAAATAATTACGCACCCAAGAGTAATTAATAAATGATTCTATCTATGAACATCACATGAATATTTCACACATCATGTTAAAAAAAATTAGCAAGCAGGGGCAGAAAGGATTTATTTATTTTTGTGGCTGCATCCAGTTTAACGTTGGACTGCCTACATACCCCCTTTTTGAGGGATCAAGCCTTTCGTAGTTCGGTGCAATTCAACTATCCAGCAACCTTAAGTAAAGAATTTCTTTACAAATTTACTATTGACATAGGCATATACTATTTGGCCATCATGATTCGAGAGTTCATATGCCCCTTTAGGAAAGACTTTGGTGATTACATAGGGGCCTTCCCATTTGGACTCAAATTTTCCTTGTGTTTTTCGATTGATGACAATGGGTCTCCTTATTGTTAACACCAAATCACCAATGCCAAAAGAGCGAAACTTGACTCGCCTATTGAATGCACCAGCCATTTGAGCTTGGTAAATTTCAAGCCTTTGTTGGGCCATTAACCGACGCTCATCTAACGCTTCCAGCTCGGCTAATCTGACTTGTGTGTTTTCATCTAAATCAGTGAATTGCATGGCTACTCTTGGGGAAGGTAATTGCACCTCATGGGGTAGCACGACTTCTGAACCGAACACCAAGTTGTAAGGCATACAACCAGCTGCAGTTCGAACTGTGGTTCGATAGACCCATAAAGCTTGTGGTAGTCGTTCATGCCAATCCCTCCTTGATCTTGAAACCATTTTCTTTAAGATCTTACATAGTACTTTATTGAATGCTTCAGCTTGACCGTTCGATGATGGATTATAGCGTGACGAAAAGCTATGTCTGAACTTGTACTTCTTTGCAAGCATTATCATTACTTGATTTTTAAAGTAGAGGGCGTTATCTGAAATGATTTTGCATGGGACTCCGTATCTATAAATGAGATGGGTCCTGATAAAGTCAACAACTTGTTTTGCCCCCACTTCTTTTAACGGGATAACCTCAGCCCACTTTGAGAAATAATCTGTGACTGCTAAGATGAATAAATGGCCACGAGAGGAAGATGGCTTGAAAGGTCCTATGACATCTAGCCCCCATGTATGGAAGGGCCAAGATAATATGCTTGGGTGAAGTAATTGTGGTGGTTGATGAATAAAATCACCATGTATTTGACAAGCTTGACATGTCTTGGCAAACTTGATCGCATCTTGAGCCATGGTTGGCCAGTAATAACCCAACCTTTTGATTTGATCAGCAAGTTTTGGACCTGCTTGGTGAGCACCACACACCCCGGCATGAGCTTCATTTAGGACATAAGTAGCCTCTTCCCTTGACAAGCATCTAAGTAAAACCCCATCGAAAGTCTTTCGATATAGGGTGTCATTTTTAAATGTAAACCTTAGTGTTCGCCGTTTTACATCTGCCCTTTTTTTTGGGTCAGTAGGCAAGATGCCATATTGAATATATTCAATGAGAGGTTGTCTCCAATCTGCTTCTTCTTCGACTTCAAAAACTGAGACCACATTTATTTCTTCAATTTCATCAAGACGGTCTAAAGCTGAGGCCAACAAGTGACGTTCCCCAATTGTTATTTGAATTTCCCTTTTATCAGGGAGTGTCAGTGAAGCAGCCAACTTTGCTAAGGCATCTGCTTTATCATTTTCAGACCTTGGCATATGATTGACCTCTGCTTGAAGGAATTGGTTCACAAGGCTTCTTGCCCTTTTGTAGAGAGGTGCTAATTTGACATCTCTTACCTCGTACTGACAATTTATTTGTCGGATAATTAACTGGGAATCACCAAATACTTCAAGTTGATCAATACGCATTTCATGGGCTAATTCAACGCCAATGATGAGTGCCTCATATTCAGCCACATTATTTGAACATATCTCAAGGAGAGTGAATGAGTAAGGAATAAGTCCTCCAGATGGTGTGACAAACACAATTCGTACTCCGGCTCCTCGACTCCTTACTGCCCTATCAAGATATAACTGCCATGTTTTAATTTCAGAAGCATAACTTCATCATCTGGCAAATCATCGGGCAGTTCCTCGTTATCTGGACATAGATGTGCTGCTAGAAAGTCGGATATAGCTTATCCCTTTATTGCCTTTTTAGGCATGAACTTGATGTCACAAGGGGTTAAAAGCATAACCCATTTAGCCAATCTCCCTGATAGCGTATGCCTAGATAGTATATACTTTAATGGATCTGCTTTCGAGATTAAGATAATCTGATGGGACAGGAGATAATGTCTTAATTTTTAAATGGCGAAGACTAAGGCCAAACAAATTTTCTCCATGGAGGAGTAATTTATTTCTGCACCCACCATTGTCCGGCTGATATAATACAGGGCGTTTTCTTTCCCTTCGTCATTACATTGAGCCAACATAGCCCCTAAAGACCGTTCGAGGGCTGCTGTGTATAATATTAAAGGTTTTTCTTGTATTGGAGCCATTAGGACATGTGGCCTTGTGAGATATTGCTTGATGCTTTCAAAAGCATTTTGACAAGCTTGATCCCAAATGAATGGTGTGTCCTTTTTTAGGAGTCTTGTGAAAGGTTCACACCTTCCTGATAAATTTGAAATGAACCGTCGTACGTAGGCCAACCTTCCTTGTAAGCCCTGTAATTCTCTTAAGTTCCTCGGAGGGGGCATTTGGATTATGACTTTGACTTTATCCGGGTCAATCTCAATCCCTTCTTTCCGAACCACAAAACCGAGAAATTTCCCTGAGGTGACCCCAAATGCACATTTTAAGGGGTTCATCTTGAGTTGATGTTGGCGAAGCTTTTCAAAGACCTTTCTTAGGTCATGTGGGTGATTTTCTCTATCTTTTGTTTTTACAACCAAGTCATCAACATAGCATTCAACTAGGTTATGGAGAAAATCACGAAAAATGATTGTCATGGCCCTCTGATAGGTGGCCCCGACATTTTTCAACCCAAATGGCATTACTGTATAGCAGTATATGCCTTGTGGTGTTCGAAAGGCAGTTAAATCTTCATCTTCGGGGTCCATTTTTATTTGGTTGTATCCTGAGAAACCATCCATAAAGGAAAGAGCTCCAAACCCTGTAGTGGCATCCATGAGGAGCTCAGTGATTGGTAGTGGGAAATCATCCTTGGGACATGCATTATTTAAGTCCCTGAAATCTACACATATCCGAAGTTGATCATTCTTTTTCCGAACTGGTACAATGTTAGCCAACCAAGTGGGGTATTGAACTTCGCGGATGAAGTTAGCCTTTATGAGCTTGTCAACCTCAGTATTTATTTGAATTGTCAGCTTAGGATGAAAGCGTCGTTGAGGTTGTTTTATCGGTTTTACTCCTTCAGAAACAACTAACTTATGGACAACAACACTTGGATCTAAGCCCGGCATGTCATGACATCCCCAAGCAAATACATCTTTGTATTCTCGAAGGAGTTGTTCAGATTGTACCACCTCTTCATTATTTAATATGGTACTCACAAAAATTGGCTTGGGTTCATCAGTTGTGCCCAAATTTACCTTTCGAAGCTCATCGATTGTTGCTTGACCACCATCTTCCATTTCCGGCGGTGCTGGTTGGATAGCCTCGACAAAATCTTCAGAGGATCCTTGTTTTATATCAACTGAGGCACCATCTAATCTCTTAAGTGAATTAGCATGAACTTAGACTTCATCACACCCTTTACAATTTAGCATATCGATCCTGTAATGCTTGGGAACTTTTTGACAAGGAAATTCAAAATTTTGAGCATCTTCCTCGTCCGCTACAGACACAACATTAACTTGTTCCACCTGCTCAATTTGGCTAACATCATTTTGTCCCCGAACCCAGACGAAGCTTCTAGGTTGTTGCTTTTTCTTCTTTAGCTTCCACTTTTTCTGCTTTCTGACTCGGACATTCTTGTGCTTGGGTTCATTGATTTTACCAAGTCTTTGAAAAATCGAGATTCGGGGTTGGACTTGCTCATCTGCGGAGAAGAACATCTCTTGCTCTTGGGGTGTAAAGACCAGGTCATTCATGGCATGAGCCTTGAGAAGTCCCCCATCATGTGATACCTGGAGTGCTTCAGAGACATCTACTTGAAATGATGCTTTTAGGACCCCACCTTTGTGAGATATGTTTATTTTCTTGTTCGCCTCGTTAAAGCCCCTCTTATTATTGCCCTTCTTCCTCCTTCGAGATTGTAATAACCCTCCTGGGGGTGATCTGTTAGAAGCAGACGCTTCTATCGGATCATTTGATGGGTTTTCCCTTAAAACTACCCTCTTGTTGCCGAGCGATGTTCTTATGACCAAGTTTTCCTTAAGCATCGACTGGTCAATTCGCCGGAGAGGAAAGGTGTAACTCGTGACAAGAGAGTTCACAATTTCTTTTACTGGTGTCAAGGCTTTTTGGCCAGCCCTTCTTTTCTCCTCGGGTGTGTATTTGAATAACACCTTTGATTGTGGTGCTTGATATTCCTTGGCTTCACTAGCGTAACTATTGACAACCCGAATGACCTTTTGAGGCAAAGTAAGGGCCTTGGATTTTTCTTTTTGGTTGTCCTTTTCTTGGGCTAAAAGAACTTGGGAGGTCCCAGAATCCACAAATTTGTAAAACTTTGCGTCAGCGTAATTAACGTCTTCTCCATGAAAAGGATTGACATCCCCTCGGATTGTCTTCTCATTGCCATGCTCGTCAGTGTATTTCAAACACTGGTGAAGAATGGTGGCGATAGCCCTACTAGTATGAAGCCATGACCGCCCGAGTTAGGCGTTGTAGGAAGTATCAGCATCGATTACATGAGAAAGAGTATCTGTGTAGAGATCATCTAACTCAACTTTCAAAGCAATAATGCCTAAGGCTTTTTGCCATACCTGATTAAACCCTTGTATTGTGAGCAACGTTGGGACAACTGATTTGGTGATATCCCTATTGCCTTTAATACCCTCAATGGAAGAAGGTTGACTGCAGAACCACAATCAAGTAGGATTCGATTTATTCTTTTATCCCCAATCCTACCGGTGATGTATAGAGGCCTGTTGTGATTTGCAGACCCCAACAGGAGGTCTTCATTAGAGAATGTTACGCAAGCCAGGCATGCAGCACATCGGTTTAAAGGATATGATAACACTTCATCCACCTTAATAGGATCAACTTGATCTTTGTAGTCATTAGGGTCCATTAATGCTTGTATAAGTGCCCGTCTTAGCTCTTTGGACATTTGTAAGGCGTCATAGACACTTAGGCACGCTGGGATTCACTTGAGATGAGAAATAACGAACCTTTTCTTTATGAGACCCTTGGCGAACATGAAAAGGGGTTGTGGCAGGAAGATCCTTCTTGGAATCTTTAGTTGCTTGTCTGTTCTCAGCAGTTCCCTGGCTATTTGAGCTCGAGGGAATTACCTCCTCACCACCCTTTTCATTGGTGTCATCCGATATTAGTGGTACCTCTGGTGTCGTTTCTTTTTTCTCTTCTTTCCCTGCTGGTTTCGGTGGTTGGAGTTGCCGACCAGATCGAAGAGTTATTTGATCCACTTCTTGAGCGGTGTTTGCGGGATTGACATCCGCTTCTTCACATTCATCAGCCCATGAAACCATGCAACATTGGGCTATTTCCCCTTCTTCAGGGTCATCATTCGAGGAGTCTCTACCGAAAAAACCTTTGGGGATATAATCACTTAAAGTGAACGGGGTCTTAACCGGTGGCACGTACTCCTTTTCAGAAGATAAGTTTGGCTTCTTTTTGGCCCTTGACTTCTTTTTCTTGTTTTTCTTGTTTTTCTTTTGAGGAGGCTTCTGTCCTCTTATTTTAACTCATGGGGACTGAGAAGCACGGACTATTCCTTGCTGAAATGATCGCCTGCTGGAGTAGGTTTGCCACCCAAAGTTTTCATCATGCTCATCTTTTGATGTTGCCAATGCCTCTAGAATTGGGTCGTCTAGGTAAGAATCGTATAAGGTGGGTGCTACATCATCATCAACAATGAACTTGATGGGGACCGCATGAGGTGGTAATGACACCGTTGCGATCCCTTGATTAGTTTCTGAGGATGATGGGTGAGTGTTCGTGCAAAAAATGTGCTATTTTTAAGGTACTTTTACACCTGTTTTATGCTCGTTTTAATCGTGTTTTTAAGGTTTTTAACTGATTTTATTTTATTTTGTAGATTTTTAATAAATGTGAAAAATGGGGCCAAAAATGGCAGAAAATGGCGAAAAATGTCGGGTTTTGAAAAATGGGTTGGAATACAATTAAATGGGCCCAAATACTAGAGAATCGGCCCAAGTAGGAATTACAAAGAAATTCGGTCCAGATTTAAGCCCCCAGCGCATGTGCCTCATGTGACTCTAACAAAACAGCCCCCTCCCCTTCTTCTTCTTCTCTCTCCTCCTCACCCGTTACCAGCCCACAGAAAACCCAGAACCCGAGTCTTCCTCATCTTCTTCATTCCCATGTCCATCCTCTTCCTTATCTCCTCTTTATCTCTCTTCTAACTGCCAGAACACCTTAGCCAGCACATCACGCCACTTTGCATCATCTCCACCTTCCACGACAACCCTTAAATCGACGGTGAAGAAGCATAAAGGTTCGAGTATAAAGGCTTGTGGACGCCATCGAAGAGGAGGCAAATGAATTTCTTGGTAATTTTAGGTTTGGTTAGGTTGAATTCAGGTTTAAATTTTCGCTTTAATTCCGTTTTATTTTCGGTGTTCATATTAGGTTTTCGATTTAGGGTTTTGAATTTCAGTTGTTTTCAGCCTAATAGGTTTTGAATTGTGAATTTCGAAGGGTTAATAGAGAATTTCAGTTGTAATTGCAAGAATTTTGGGGTTTATTTTAGTAATTCCGATTTCTTCCCTTTCCCCTGTTCTGTTCTGTTTTGCTTCGTTAATGGCGATACTGCCATTGTTGGGCTGAGCTGCAAGCAAGGAAGTCGGTAGTTGGGTAGTTAGTTCCTTTCCCCCCTCCCCCTGGTTCGAGCTCTGCTAGAGGCAAGGGTGGCGTCTCTGTGCTGAAGTCTGGACATTGGTTTGGTTTGTTTCTTCAACTTTTCTATTGATTATACTAGTGCTATTCGCTTTTGGATTTAGTAGATTAGCATCGTTCCTGGTTGAGTGATTGTGGTCATATAGTGTCGCTATGTTTGTTCTTCCCTTTCCCTTGTGAATTAGTCGGTTCATGTGCCTGAATTGTTGGTAGAAAACAGTGGTTTGCGATTAATGTTATTAGTGGAAGCTCAAATGCCTAATTATGCCTAATTGTGCCAGATTAGTTATGCGTTATTTTTGATCTCTCTGCATTGGTTTAAGTTACTAAAATCTTATTAGGTTATGTTAGATTGCTAGGCTTAAGGTTGGTTGTTGATTCATATGGAAATTAAGAACACTGATTACTTCGTTTTGGATAGATGTGTTTAGTTGTAGGATGGTGAATGCTTAGGGTTAAATATTAGTTGACTTAGAAATTTAGTTTTCTTGAATGATTTTCATTTGGTTTAATATAGTTAATTAGTTAATACATCCTTTTCAAGTGACCGTAATCTCAACGTCATCCCTGTGGATCGACCCTCAAAGTACTACGATGACAATCGTGTGCTTGAGGTTTCCTTTTCTTTTCTTTAGTTTATTTTTCACTTACCTCAAAAACCACCTACATTTTTGGCGCCGTTGCTGGGGATGACGGTGAGATTTAGTCATTGTTTTAGTTTTGTTTACTTCTTAATAGTTGTGAGTTTCTTAATTAGTTATTGTGCTTTGTTTTAGTTGATTTCTTTATTTTGGTATTAATTGTTACTGAGTTTAATCATTTTGTTTTCAAAAAAACCAAAAATCCAAAAACATTTGAAAAACCTTCAAAAATCCAAAAAAATGAAAAAACTTAAAAATCCAAAAACATTTGAAAAACTTGAAAAATCCAAAAAAATGAGAAATTTCAAAAACCCAAAAAAATTGAAAAATTAAAAACCCCTAAAAATTGAAAAAATTGAAAAAACTTTAAAATTTTCACAATGCCAGTTTTCAATTTCCCGCAATTTGAGCACAAACCTTTTTGGAATTATTTTTCAAGGCTTAATGATTATCGTGCTCAACTGAATCATCATTTTCAAAAATGGAAAATTTTTGAGGTTATTATTAAGGGTCTAGACATCGAGTCAAGGAGTTATATTGATTCAATTTTTCCTGGAGGTTTCAATGAATTGTTTTCTAAAACTCAAAATGAAGTTCGAGAATTCTTTGAAAAATTAGCTTGAGAAACCTATGCGTCTGAACGAGCTAACGAAACTTTTAGATACCCAACTCATGGAGAGTATGATTTTCATGCTAATTCTTACCCTTCATATCAGTTTATAAATTCCTCTGACTCATTTCACTCTCATATACTTCATGTGCTGTGTGATTATTGTGAATCCCCTGATCATGATGCTTATATTTGTCCTTATCGTGATTACATTGATGCTACCTGTGCAAGTTTTGAAAAGAAAATCAATGAAATGACTCATCAAATGGTAGAGACTATCAAATTGAGAATTGCTGAATATTCTTAATGTTTTGACCAGATTAGGGAGACTTCCAGTGAGATTGATTCTAGTTTAGGATCTCCTAAACCTGATATTAGTCTTTACGAGGATTCTGAACCTTCTTATTCTACTAGTCCTAATTTGAATGAAAGTATGTTTCTGCCTAGTTTAGAATAAGAAAATGACCTTCCTAAGTCTCTATCTTCAGACCTTGCACCCTTCACTAGCTCACCTGAAAATGTCACTAATGAACAATCTAATACTATTAGTGAGTTAGAAATAAGCATCACACCTGAAGTAGAGTTTCATGATTTAGATGATTCAAACGATGTTTCACAGGGGTTATGTGATGAAGTGACTGAACTCACTATGTTGGACTTTGATGATGATATTCTTTGTGCAGAATATGAATATTTTTCATATGAGCTTGATGTTACTGAAGGTTTTGATGTGGATTTTCATTTTGAATTTGAATCATTCTCTTTTGATCCCATCATTCCTAACCTTCTGTTTAAATTAGATGATAATATTCTGCCTGTAGAATATGAATCTTTTTCTGGTGAGTTTGGTATCCATGGAAGTTCTGAGGATGGTTTTCGTGCTGATTATGAGTCCTTTTCTTTTAATTCCATCCAAATTGACTTCCTTTTTGGAAATTGCAAGTCTGACTTTGTTGAGTCTGAGAACATTGCCACTGAGACATTTGATTTAGACCAGACTCTTGCACACATTGACTTTAAAGGACTTGTGGATTTAGGACCCTTTGCTTTGCCTAGACAGTTCATTCATGCTATTCCAGTTTCTAGGCCAATGACCTCACCACTGGCTCATTCCCAGTATGTTCATTTCCTTCCTGATTGGGCCCCACTGTTTGATAAGTTTAAACGGGCTCTTACCTATGCTTTCTTGGTTATATGGATGTACTCAATCTGGGTCCAACTCAGTGCTTTTCATTGTTGCTACACTATTGAAAGTTTAGCTTCTATGTTTGATAAGTTGTTGCGTGCTCTAACAAGTTTTGATGTCAATAGCACTTTCTCAGCATAATCTGGAGTGGCTGATGCTCCATAAAGCTTCATAGTTTAGGTACAACCTGTATCCAACCTAGTATGATCATTCCAGCCTTCCTTTCTTTTCCATTTCTTTTTTTTTTTGTGCTTAGTTGTAAATATTTAGGATTGTAAATATTTGTGTTTCCTTTGATTTTAGTTTTGATTTTCATTTTCATTTTGGTTTTATTTGGTTTTTGGTTTTGTTTTTGATTTTTGGTTACGTCTTAGTTGTATATATTTTAGACTTTACGGTTGTTTAGCTTATGAGCGTGCTTTTTAGCGCCTTAGTTCCTACAATGAGGACATTGTGAAGTTTTGGTGTGGGGGTGAGGTACTCATTTTTTTGAAAAGTTTTGATGATTTTTATTGTTTTTGGGAACATCTGTACTTTTTCTAATTAGTTTGAATCTCCTGTACTTTGGTTATTAGCTTGTATATAAATAGGATGTGCATAATACGTCTCCAACCTAGAATGTGATATTCTAAGCCCTGATTCTAACTCCAGTTGTTCATTAAAGGTTGTGTGATCCAACCCTTGTTCATTCTTTCATCATTAACTTTAGGTCTTAGGTTTCCATGAATGAATCTCCCACTAGCTTGTGGCGTGATTACTTTGGAAAAAATTGAAAAAAAAGTGTATTATGAATAAAGAAAAAAAAGAAGAAAGAATAAAATTTGGAATGACAAGTATCCCTTTGAGGCATGCGTTATTGGGCATTACCCTTTGAGGCACATGCTATTGGGTGTTATCTTTTGAGGTAATGTTGCTACTAGGAAAGTTTACTTCCAAAGTCAGTATGATAATAATGTAGTTATGTCAACCAAGTGGGATTGAGTCTAATTTTGGTAAACTTAGGCCTTGGGATGATGATACACTTGCACACTAGCACTGGGATGGATTCAACATCTTGATGTTCAATGAGGTGAAAAATTAATGCTTTGATGTCATTTATGAGGAAGAGGGCTTTCAAGTGCGTTCTATGTATATAAAGGTTAATAATTGAGTACATGGGTGATTTAGCTGATTAGAATGTGTGCATATATTTCCCGAGTTTTGTACATATCAGTTTTGTGAAAAAAAAAAACCAAAAAGATTTTTCTTTATTTTTGAATAATTTTGTGGGTATTTCACTTTGAAACCCTCATGAGACCTCACTCGTCCACTTGGGAGTCCAAGGGGTTTAAAGGGCTTGTTGCATACGCTAAATGCAATCGTGATTCCTACGATAGTGAGTTAGGATTTTCTTTTCTTATTTTTCATTTTCTTTTAGTTAGTCTAGTTTGTTTTACTCGAGGACGAGCAAAATCTTGGTGTGGGAGTATTTGTTCATGCCAAAAATGTGCTATTTTTAAGGTTCTTTTACACCTATTTTATGCTCGTTTTAATCGTGTTTTTAAGGTTTTTAACTGATTTTATTTTATTTTGCAGATTTTTAATAAATGTGAGAAAAGGGGCCGAAAATGGCAGAAAATGGTGAAAAATGTCGGGTTTTGAAAAATGGGTTGGAATACAATTGAACCGGCCCAAATACCAGAGAATCGGCCCAAGCAGGAATTACAAAGAAATCCGGTACAGATTTCAACCCCCAGCGTATGTGCCTCACGTGAATCTAACAAAACAACCCCCTCCCCTTCTTCTTCTTCTTCTATCTCCTCTTCACCCATTACTAGCCCACAGAAAACCCAGAACCCGAGTCTTCCTCATCTTCTTCATTCTCATGTCCATCCTCTTCCTTATCTCCTCTTTCTCTCTCTTCTAACTACCAGAACACCTTACCCAGCACATCACGCCACTTTGCATCATCTCCACCTTCCACGACAACCCTCAAATCGATGGTGAAGAAGCATAAAGGTTCGAGTATAAAGGCTTGCAGACGCCATTGAAGAGGAGGCTAATGAATTTCTAGGTAATTTTAGGTTTAGTTAGGTTGAATTCAGGTTTAAATTTTCGCTTTAATTCCATTTTATTTTCGGTTTTCAGATTAGGTTTTCGATTTAAGGTTTTGAATTTCAGTTGTTTTCAGCCTTTTAGTTCGTGTAATAGGTTTTGAATTGTGAATTTTGAAGGGCTAATAGAGAATTTCAGTTGTAATTGCAAGAATTTTGGGGTTTATTTTAGTAATTTCGATTTCTTCCCCTTCCCCTGTTCTGTTCTATTTTGCTTCGTTAATGGCGATACCGCCATTGTTGGGCTGAGCTGCAAGCAAGGAAGCCAGTAGTTGGGTAGTCAGTTCATTTCCCCCCTCCCCCTGGTTCGAGCTCTGCTAGAGGCAAGGGTGGCGTCCCTGTGCTGAAGTCTGGGCATTGGTTCGGTTTGTTTCAACTTTGCTTTTAATTATACTAGTGCTATGCGCTTTTGGATTTAGTAGATTAGCATCGTTCCTGGTTGAGTGGTTGTGGTCATATAGTGTCGCTCTGTTTGTTCTTCCCTTTCCCTCGTGAATTAGTTAGTTCATGTGCCTGAATTGTTGGTAGAAAACAGTGGTTTGCGATTAATGTTATTAGTGGAAGCTCAAATGCCTAATTATGCCTAATTGTGCTAGATTAGTTATGCGCTATTTTTGATCTCTCTGCATTGGTTTAAGTTACTAAAATCTTATTAGGTTATGTTAGATTGCTAGGCTTAAGGTTGGTTGTTGATTCATATGGAAATTAAGAACACTGATTACTTCGTTTTGGATAGATGTGTTTAGTTGTAGGAAGGTGAATGCTTAGGATTAAATATTTAGTTGACTTAGAAATTTAATTTTCTTGAATGATTTTCATTTGGTTTAATATAGTTAATTAGTTAATACATCCTTTTCAAGTGACCGTAATCTCAACGTCATCCCTGTGGATCGACCCTCAAAGTACTATGATGACAATCGTGTGCTTGAGGTTTCCTTTTCTTTTCTTTAGTTTATTTTTCACCCCCCTCAAAAACCACCTACAGTGAGATTCATCCCTTTGTTCCACTTTTAAGGTTACATTTGACGATGCAGTGGGTCCTTTGGCTGGAGCTCCTTCTATCTCAATTTTTTCCCTTCTAATCATATCTTCGATTATGTCTTTGAAGACATAACAATCTTTTATAGGGTGACTAATGATCCTATGGTATGAGCAATACTTAGGATCATTTGTCATATTGATTTCGGCAGGTCGTTTTGGCTCTAGAAGAGAAAGGGCTTTTGCAGCCATTAACTCATCAAATATCCCTTGAACATCATCGTCATCGAAGGGATACTTCTTTTCTTTCCTCTCTTGGAGGGTGAGTCGTCTAGCTCCCTCTTTTTGTTTGCCTTTGCCGTTGTTGAAATTTCCGCCATTGATTGGCTTTGGGCTTGCTCTGACAAACGTAGCCATTGACTCTCCCTTCTTGGTTGTATGGCTTTCTGACGAGCAAGTTGTCTTTCTACATTGCCTTAGACACGAGAGCATCAAAGTTTTGAGGCTCAACAGTACCAATATATGTAGCGACTTGAGGGTCTAAATTGTTTGCACACATTTGAACTGCTGATTGCTTGCATAACTTTTCTGGGCATTGCAAGCTTAAGCTTCTCCACCTCATGATGAAATCATTAACACTTTCGTTTGGCCTTTGGTGAGTATAGGCAAGGTCTATTATAAAAACTCTTCGCTTTGAACTCACGAACTGGGCTAGGAATGCCCTCTGGAGGTCATCCCAAGTGTGTAATGACCCAGGTTGAAGCTGGGTATACCATGTAAACGCTGCTCCTTTGAGGGACTGTACGAACTGCCTGATCAACAATGCGTCATTTAAGGCAGTTTCACCGCAGGCTGAATAAAAATGTGCCAAATGTTCATGTGGTGACCCATTTATTCCATCAAACTTTTCAAAGTTTGGCTTTTGGTAACCCTTGGGGAAGGGAATCGAGTCGTAGTGACTTGGGTATGGGCTCCTATACCCCAACACTGGGGGATTCATGGCTGCTTGATGCTCTCTGATTCCTTGAGCTACCAACTCCTTGATATCTTGCGGAGTGATAATTGTGTTGTTACTGCTAACCTCATTAGTCTTTTCATGCTCCCTATTTTCAAGGCGCATAGCGAGGTTAGCTATTTCAGCCTCTTTTTCTGCAAGTTTCCTTTGCAACTCTTGCATTTGCTCCTAGAGGCTCGACGTGCTGGTAACCAAGACCGGCATGTTTTCAGCCTGGTCATCCTCACTGATTTGCTCTTGTAGGATGACGGTGGATGCCGCTTCTTCTTGGGAAAAGGCAGGCCTTGTAACTTCATCTTGTCTTTTCAGTTGGTCCTTGCCTTGCTGAAAGGTAGTGGCTGAAGATTGTAAGGCCACCTTGGCATATGATAGTGCTTTGGCCCTTGATCTTGTGATCGGGCCGCTGTATGCCTGTGAACTGATCCCTTCAAAGGTTAAATCACTTTGATTTTGTGGCATTGGAGGTAAAATCCTCGTACCTTTTGTAAGGCTTTGAGGAGGAGTAGTGGTTGTGACATGCAAAACTCTCGGCACCATATTGAAGGTGCTTGAGGTTGAAGGTTTAATAAATTTAACCTTTGCAGTTTTAAGTATTGTTTCCTCCTTTGAATAGGAGGTCATCATGACTTCGGCTACGGGAATATCAACAGGGATAGTCCCGATAAGAATCTGCCTTGTAGGGCGAACTTGAGGAGCCTTCTTGACTCCTAAGGTTCCTTCCCCAAATGCCTTATTGGGGGTCTTCGAGGTTGGGCGTTTTTTGTTTGTCTTTGCCCCCTTCCTGGTGGATGCAGGAGCCCAAGTGTGGATTGAGCCTGAGGAAGGAACTTGATTTTGCCTCAGGGGTAGATTAGCTACCCTAGTTTGCCTTGGGGCCAAAGTGGGGACCCGAACTTGCTTTGGGGTCAGATGAGGGACTCGAGCTTGCCTTAGTTGGATTGTCGCTCAGTTTGTAGGCATGAGGGCTTGATTATGTGATCTAGAACATGTTATAGTAAGAGCAGGACTAGTCGGATGGTGCATTACCTCACACTAAACTACTCCAAAATAATTTGTTTAATCATTAACATAAATATATAGGCTTGGCCCAAAGTGCAAAGTGACAGCATAAACACAATTGTTGTTGTGGCATAGGGGCAAGGTTTAAAGCCCCAAGAACTACCACTAGGTCCATAATTTCTCATGATTTCCACCTTATTTTGAATCACATAATAGGGTTAAAGCATATTTAATTGTACATGAATTGATTCCTAATTGGAAGAGCTTTCCAAACTTATATTATGAAATCAAAACAATTATCAATGGAAATGTTATGAGCTGGATAACAAGACGTGTGTAGAAATCGATACCTCTTCCCTATTTAGCACATAACTCTCTCCAGACTTTTTCAAAATTCATGAAACTTGATCCACTATAAACTAAACTCAATAAACAACCAATTAAAAAATAATTGCAAAACTCAAACATCAGATGACAAAGTTATAGCCTGAACAAGTTGGGGCTATTGTGCTAACTAGCTCGATGACATCACATAGAGCCCAACCGCTACAATTGGGCTTGTTCATCTACCACTAAGCTTGCCTTGGCCTTCACTACATAGATTTTACGGAAGTTCTGCATGGATTTTACGGATGTCTTGCATGAAGGGTTAATTAATCGCACAATCAACATTTAAATCGGGATAAAATTGACTTGAGTAATAAATTGATTTGATTTTTGAAATCATTTTGATTTTGATTTTGTTTTTATTTAATTTGACTTTTTATTTGATTTTTACTTACAAAAATGCCTTTATTCTTCTCTTAACCAAGTCTATCACCTCTCATTTTAAAATGGAGTCTGTCAATTACATTTACCTATGTCTCGTAACCTAGAGGAAGCTCTCAGTTTTTGCTCTATATCATCACTTTCACCTAGAGGAAACTCTACTATTTTCTATCTTGAAGAGCTTGCACCACCTATGCCAAACTCTACTTCACTCTTCTCTCATAGAAAACCCTCTAAAACTTGGTAGTAGCCAAATTCTACCACATTCTTCTCTCAAAATTCTTCAAACAAAATTCTTCTTCAAAAAAAAGGGACTAGCCTCATCCAACCCTAATGCACTTGGGAGGAAGGAAATGAAGAATCATTGTTGTGCTACTCTACTTGAATCAAGCTTGATGCTAAGGGCCATAAACCAGAGAGAATAAATTATCTAGCATTTCCTTTAAATCTTATCTTCACGATCATGTTCTTATTTGATCTTCCCTTGACTATATGCTTGATAATTATTCATTGGTTCATAAAATAAAAATATGTTACTAACAAAATGACAACAAAATTTATTGCTTTCTTGTACATTTCAATTCTTTTAAAATGATTTACTAATAGGTGCTCATCCAAAATATTCGTCTTATGAGGTGCCTTACTAAATAAAACAGAATCATTAAAAATTCTCTTTTGCATGGAGCCAGAAAATAAAAGTTTTAATACATCAATTTCTAGCAGAGGCCATTATTGACGCGCGATCTAATGGTACTTTTCACCGTCTATTAGATCGTACCTTCATCCTCGAATCTATTCTCATGGTCTGGAGCCGTGAAGTTATTTTTTAATCCCTATTCTGGAACCTTGGGAATTATAATCATATTTAAAAAAATGCTTTTTCTTCTTGAAAATCAAATCCTATGTCCCCTACTTGTTCCCTTAGTTATTCCTTTGGCTTAATGGATTTGGTTGAAAGAGCAAATTGAGCATTCTCTATAGAATTATAGGTTTATACATTTCCTTTGAAAATGTATTAGCGACTTTATAAAATTAGAGCATCATTTGGTCTTACCACATTTCACCACAAGCCATCATTGTGAGAAAGCCAATTGGTACACCCCCTCAAAAGAGGCCAGCCACAAGGAAGAAACAGATTGGCCAAAGCCTCGGGGAGCCGCAGGTCCTGAGACCACTCCACAGTTGTCATTGCCAGACGGTGGTTTTGGTGGCAATTCCACTGGGGACATGTAGGTAAGAGGGTGAGAATTGATAAAAGTGAATGCAATTAGAATTTTTATTTTCCAATTCAAACTTTGCACATATAGACATCTTTACATAATCTGCTTGGGTATAGTAAATGTCAAAGTTTATTGAGTGTCTCCTAGTAAAATTATGCGCCTAAGATTATTGTTTTACCCCTAAAATCATATTGAAATTCTCACTGTAGTTAACCCTCCCCATTTGATAACAATGTTGCCTTCAAGGAGAATCATCGTGCAGCTCTTCAAAGCACACAACTTTGAAGATGAAAAGGGTCTCCTCTATCCAACCGACTCTATCAAACGCCCTTTGGATATATTTTTAGGATCAAACCTCGTGCGAATGATTGTCTTGAATAAGTATGGAGTGCTTCTTGTTACACTGTTTCTGTGTCAAGAGAGTCCTTTTTTTCAAAAATGAGTCTATGCCCCTTAGCCTTTTTAAGTGAAAACCAAAGCCCTGCTAAGAATACATGGTATTCTAATTGGGGACTTGTGGATAGAACTTAGCAACGATCGAATTTATGCCTGTAGGGGTTGGAATTTTGCCCTACGGGTCCTATTGGGATGCTGTTGTAGCCTAATGATTGTGCCATTCACGTCGCTAGGGATTGAAAGGACATGAATGACACAATAAAGTGATGTTGTTAGCCTCAAGCCTCCCTTTAGTCCATCTAGTCTTTAGGGGTACCTCAAGGTTTTGTCCATGTTAATAACCCTGAAGGGTTGGTTTAACATTTCTTTCCTTCTTTCCATATGTACATTTAGCATCATATGCTTTGTATCTTCTACGAGCATTATCATAGTAGACCAACAAGGACTTGTTGCATATCGACTCATGCACTTATAACCTATTTAGCATCGTACATGCATTCATATACTCGTAAATGAATCCCTCATCATACTCTCTCTAGAGCAATCATCATCATGGTCCATTTAGGGTCATATGTGTCTCATACCCTACTAACCTTCAAAAGCACATAAGATAATCAATATTGCATTCATCTTGTATAATCCATCATACTAGAGGCATTCCCATATATTTATGCTAGCCCATTTGCTGTCTTCCATGCCTCTTGTCCATTTTCATGTATAAACACCTCGATCTAGAGTGGCCCACCATTCATGAATCTTGATTGACTTATTTGAGTCCATATATTCATATCCTAGTCCAACTTGCGTAAGGCCATTGGCATACATGGTAGTTCGACTTAGTACAATCCTTTAGAACTTTTTTATGCTAGCCCACATAGGGCAATCCCTTTTACACATAGCATGACTTTTCATAGGACACATTATCATGCATATTGCTATGCCTTAAATAAGGTTAGTGACACCATCCATAATCCAATCTGGGATCATCTCATCATATCTATCTCCTAACCTAGAGTTTAACTTTCTTATCCTAAGCTAAACGTTAGTTTGCACCACCTTTACTCCCACACCTTAACTCGAGACCCTGTATGCCTTAGCCCCGTTCCATATCATGGGCTCTGCCTTATGTAGCTTACATCCTTGACATAGGATTCTATGCTTCCCTCTTAGGGCCCTAATTTAAACACCTAATCCTCATCCTAGGTGGAGCATGTGGAAAGTATCATCCTTTAACCCCAAGCTTTGGTTTGAGTTTCTACCCTTAGTGAAGTTTCCTTAGCCTTGTTTTGGTCCTTCACCCCAAGTCTCTATGCCATCCATCATCTAAGCCATATCCTAACTTGTGATCTCTAACCTAAGTCTTCTTTACTACCCCGTTTACATTGGATCCATACTCCTCCTCTCATTCTCAATCTAAAATCCCACTTCCTAGCCTAACTAGGCTCTTTTTCCATCTTAAGTCGGGGAACTTTTAAGTCAACGTTCCATCTTTATGTTAACCTTACCTTCATAGACCCTTTTCTAATCACCATTCATTATCCAAGTCAAAGATGGCAATCATCAATGACGTGGAGAGCAATAATGATAAGGGCACGAGCGCATGATTATGTTGCAGCAAATCAAGGTCGTCTCCCACAAGAACTATGACAATTTACCAGGCTATGTCCCTTTAAGCTATGCTAAGTGAAACAAAACTTGGAATTAAACCAAAAAAAAAAACTAAGATAACAAAACAAACTAGAACTAGTTTGAATAGGAATGAACATTTGGGAATATGCTTCATCACATGATAAATCACTCAAGCACACTACACATTGATCAATATAAGCTAAATCAATTTAAAAGACGATAATCAAAGTATCACTACTCTTGTTTATGGTGTAGTGAAATGCCTAGAATAAATTAATCCCCTACTTCCGTGGTTTTCAATCAATCTAGACTCATTAAGGAAAAAAATTATCACACGTCCTCTTCAATGGCAAGCCTTTTTTAAGAATTCACACATATAAGCTCAATTTTAGTTTTTCAGCCTCACCTTTCAATAGTTCACCCAACATCCAAAATCAAACAAGAACAATATGCTGACAAATAAAACTCTAAAATCAAATTAAACATGAAATCAACTTAACTTGAAAGATTGAAATGCAAAAGCTCAAAGCAAATACATTAATTGATTCAACTAAATCCCAGATCTGAAAACCTGATGTAACATGATGAAATTAAACATCCAATTAATCTAAAATGATAAATCTAAAGACAAAAGAGAAGAATTTGTTTAGCCAAATGCGTGCTTTAATCCATTGATTGCAAACTCAATCAGACTTCCTTGCGAGTCTTCTTCTTCAAATTGCTCTCTCTCACTTTAAAGTGGAGTCTAATAAAATCTAACTAGATGGCAGAATTGATGAATAATGAAGGTAAAAGCAGGCATTTATAGTTGAAAATGCACCACCCAAACATCTAAACGTTTAGAAAGCGATCAGCCGTGAGGAATACTGGATGATGCAGGGATTAAGGGTCACCATGAGTTGACTATATGAGTCTACTATGGTCCATGGCCACCACTACGGCCAGACCATGGTACCCTCTAGTTCTTCTGTCTTCAACTGTTCGTCATGTTTCTTCAACCTGAAACCACCTAAACCAGGGTACTGACCATGCTATGTCCATGTTGGGTATCTTTGTGCTTCTTTTCTATTGTCTTTGATCTACAAGGCCTCAAAAACATTCTTCTACTCGTATAACTTGGGCTCACAAAGTTGAAAGCAGTAAACAATCTCAAAACAAGTGAAACTCAAGCTTAATAGTAGAATAGAGGCATGGCTTATACCATTAAGCTTACTACTCCCCTAAATGACTCCCAAACACTTAATTAATCCATGTAAGTATGACATTCATCATTACCCCATGCTTAGATCTTTGTTTGTCCCTAAGCATAGCTAAACTCTAGATAAATTTGGATGGAGAGATGCATCCAGGATTCAAATCCACAAGAACCTCCTTAGCCTAGGCAACGCATAGCTAATGACAAGCAAGAGTATCAATTAATGGCAACCCCAAATAGTGTGCAAGGCATTTCGAAATTGGGAGAAAGTGAATGTTTTTGAAGAAGTATGAGACTATAAGCACGATATCAAAGCTGATTACCCTAAAAGAATCACAAAGCACATCACGTAAGGACATAGAATTGAGTAGGGCCAAATGGACTAGTAGACTTTTGGAAATGTTGACTACTCCCACTTATGTGTTTAAAATATAATATGGGTTCACTCAAGGCTCTATCCAAAGATACAAATTACCATAGGCTTGCCAAGACTCTTAAATTCTCCAATGCTAAGAATGCAATGTGTATATGATGATCAAGAGGATTTTATATGAATTGTAATGTGGAGTTAAAAGTAAAGGGGGAAGGAGATGGACAATCAAATTTAAGCAAAATGGAGCTATTTAGCCAAGTGACTAGGAAGCAACCAACATCACACCAAGTGACCAGGAAGCAACCAACACCCCATACCCCAACAATATAATAAGAATACTCCCACAAATCAAATAGGAAATGAATTGACAAACAACAAAGACAACCTGTGTACATTTCCAATGCCAATCAACTCATTCAAGCAAGTTTTTTTTATTCTCTTTTTTTTCAAGTTATTTCCTTTTCTCTCTCTGTCTCTCTTTTTTCTTTTTTTCTTCACTATTTTTTGGAAAATGAAATGAAAATTTCAACTATCGAAAGACATGGGACCATTAACAACTCACAACCTAATACACATATATATACAACTCGAACAAGAGCGGAACAAACCCAAATGTTCAAGGTCATCAATCACTCATGAAAACAACATACAAAGCCACCATAGACTTAATTATCCCCAAAACTACCTATTACATACATGAACTGATGCTCCATAGACTTGAATTAAAAGTAGTAGTATATGTGTGTGGCCAAGAGCATATTTGAAGGGTTTACAATAAAGGCATATATAAACTCAAAAGGGGCTGGCAAAGGGGAGTAATATGCAATTTAGGGTGAGCTATTTGGCAATGTGGCTAAAATGACTAATGAAATAATGCCTCTATCACATCATCAAATATATATTGTAAATACAGTTTTGAAGAAGAATCTAGGCAAGTTCTAGACATGCAATTTGGAAGAGTCACACACATGAAAGAACATGAGAGTAATATAATGAATTAGTCCAAATAAGGCTCAAAATCTCATTGGATATCTACCATGCTGTCATCTAGCTCCTATAATGAATCTTATATACCAACATCAATGCCAAGGATGCTAAGGCATGCGATAGTTCTCAATCATGCAAGATGGTCAAAACATGAGATAGTTACAAACCTTCACAAATTTTTAGCACAAAAAAGGATTGCACATCAAAAGTCAATCAAACTCATCAAACCACCATTCCTAGTAAAAGCATCATCAGAGGCATCTCAACCCAATCCACACCATCTTTATATGCACCTAAAAATGTAAACCTAAAATGCAACTAAATGTAACGCACTAGTGTAAATGAAAAGAAACTTAAAACTACATGCTAGTATGCAAAGTAAAAATCAAAAATAGGAAACATGAAATTAACCCTCCCTTATGCTTACACAAAGCATTATTCAACATAAGAAAGTAAAATAAAGGGAGAGAGACAACAAAAGAGAACACTCCCACCAGGTTAGGCATTGGATGCACCTAAACTAAGGTCTTGTAATAAATAGAGCACATGGATCATCAACCACTCCACCATAATTTCAAGACTCGACTCTTCAACTCAGACGTGATCAAGAGCTTGTTTAATGCCATAGCATGGGGCTCACAAGCATGGCAGTAAGAGAGCGTTAAGATCATCACAATAAAGAAAGTTCATGCTCTCTTCAACAAAGCAAATGCAATAGAAAAATTAAAAGAGAAATCAAAGAAAGTGTCCCACATAATTTTTTTTACGCTTGTCCACTAGATAAATGAAATATGGGTCAAGGGAGGCATCATAACCACTAAGGCAACCTAGGGACAGAAAATTATTAGCATTCCTACCAAGCTCATTAAACATGTTGTCCTCGTGGCCCAAATCCATAGTAGCATCACAAATCATAGGATTGTCAATGAGTGCATCAATATAATACTCGGGAGAAGGAGTGGGTGGTGAACAAAGAGGGAAAGCATATGAATGATCAAGGCAATTGGGGAGAATATTATCATAATTAAAACTAGGAAATTCCTCATGCACAAACACATCATGTGACCCCTCCAAAGAAGTCTCAGCTAGATCATGTACTTCATCAAAAGTATCTTTTGACTCAAAACATGCATTGACAACATCAAATTTAAAAACAAACCCAAAAGGCTCACTCACCTCAAGTATCGTAGACTGAACTAAAGGGAAGGATGAATCAAATAAGGTCAGGACAACCTCAATGTTGTCCCTGGGTGATGCAAACTTAGGTTAAGTATAACAAGCATAATAAAGACATTAATGTATAGCATGGTTAAAAGAATTCCACATGTCACACCAAAAAGGGGCATCATAAGATCTAGCACAGAATGCACAAGGATCGGGAAAAGAATACCTAGAAACATGACTAGCCTTCATAAATTCAAATGAATCCCAAGCAACCACTTAAGAAAATACTATACTTTATCAACACTTTTACTATGAAAATCCCAATACTCTAAAAGAGCTCATGTTTTACTATTCACACCCTTATCAACAATGCCTACAATTTCCTATTTACCCGAACAATAACCACACAAGTAAGAAAAACATGCAAACGCTTAAAATACCTCCAAAATAATTCATGCTCGAGCTGGGGAAAATGAAAATTTACCATTGTTGTTCTTTTTTATTTTTTTTATTTTTTAATTTTCAATTTTTTTCTAAATAAAAACAAAATGCTTTGTCAAACCTATAGGAAAAGCCAAATATTTAACACCAGTCTGTGAGAAAAGCACTACAAACTTAACAGGGCTGTAAGTGCACGATGGTATTGTAGTAAATCAAGCTCATCTGCCATAAGGACTAGTTCAATAGACCGATCTATGTTCACTTAAGATAAGCTAAGCGAATCAAAACTTGGAATTGAGAAAAATAACTAAGATAAAAAAAAAACAAACTAGAACCAATTTGGGTGGGAATAAATATTTAGCAATATGCTTCACCACATGATAAATCACTCAAGCACACTACACATCGATCAGTTTAAAGGACGATAATCAAAGTATCAATACTCTATTTCATGTTATAGTGAAATGCCTAGAATCAATGAGTCCCCTACTTTCATGGTTTAATCAATCTAGACTTATTAAGGAAAAGGATTATCACACATGCCCTCCTGAATGGAGAATCGTTCTCAAGAATTCATACATAATTGTCTGATTTTTGTTTTTCAATGTCAAACTTTACCTTTTAGTACTTCACCCAATATTCGAAATCAAGCAAGGAGATCATCAATCAACATGCTTGCAAACAAAAACTCTAAAATCAATTTAAACTCGAATTCAACATAAATTAAAAGATTGAAGTATCAATACTCAATGCAGATACATCAATTGGTTCTAGTGGAGTCTTATTACTCTAAAAAGATAAATTTAAAGAGAAAATAAAATAAAAGAAGAGAAGAATTTGCTTAGCCAAATGCCTGGTTAAATCCGTCGATTGCAAACCTGATCCCGTTTCCTTACGAATCTTCTTTTTAAACTTGCCCTCCCTCACTCTAAAGTGGAATCTAAAACCTAAGTGGATGGTGGAATGGAAGAAGAATGAGGCTGAAAGTAGGCTTTTATCGCAGAAAATCCACTAGCCAAATGTTAAAAACGCATGAAAAACAAACAATTACGAAGAAAACTAGATGATAGGGGGATGACGGGTCACCATGATCTGTGGCCACCACCAGGGCTAGGTTGTGGTCCCTCTGGTTCTTCTGTCTTCAATTGTTCTACCTGTTCCTTTAACCTGGAACTTCCTATATCATAGTACTGACCACAATATGTCCATGTTGGGCGTCTTCAAGCCTCTTTTGCTACCTTCTTTGGTCCACAAAGCCACAAAATCATTCACATAACTTGGTCTCATAAATTTGAACTCTGCAAGCACTCTCAAAACAAGTGAAACTCAAGCGTACTAGTAGAAATAGTGGCATGAATCATGCAATTAAGCTCATTAATCCCCTAAAATAACTCCCAAACATTTAAACAATCCAAGCAAATATGATATTCATCATATAATGAGTAGATCGTCCAGGTGATTAATAGCCTCACCACCTATATCAAGTGCCAAGAAAGAAGATGCAAAGCCTTAGACAAGAGCTCATGATCATGAGGTTAAAAAACTACGGAAGCAAAATCCTATATTCCAATAGGTAGGAGAACTCTTGCCATGGAGTATACACTTATATATGGAGCTGGAAGAAGTTTTTGGACTGTTGTTCATCAGGCCCATTGAGCCTATATCGAGCCTACCATTAGACGAAGGACCTAAAAGTTAGGATAAGAATGCATATTTCATTTACCACCATGGCAAAGGTCACATTATGAACCAACGTTTGAGGTTGAAACAACTCATTCAAGATATGAGACACCATTTTGATCCCTATATCTCAAGCTCAATGATGATCCCAGTGAGCTTACCTCTACACTATAGGAATCACAATAGAGTGGCACAAATCTCATTCCCTCACCATAAGGTAGAAACAACATTAATAACATCAGAGGCGACTTAGATTCACTAGGATAAGTGCATGTTCTAATTGATGTTCCCTAATCTTATCCTTATTTTCTTTTTATTCAAAGTCTTGTATCCCTTGTCCATATCAATAAAAGTCCATTATTTTTTCCGTCCATACGTATGTGCATAAATTCTTTGTTCTCCTTTGCCTTGTGATTATTTTCATCCTATGACAATCTAAGTTTGGGAAAAAAATGTACAAAAACTATAAAAATTATTAAAAATTATTAAAAATCTCAAAAACAAAATGATAAAAGTGTGTCACTAGCAGGACTTGCTTGAGAGGCCTACCAACAATCTACCTCTGAAGCTACATATGCCAATTTGCACACTTCAAAGCTAAATTAATATGAGACCAAGTCAACCAGAACTTAGGATGGGATTCAAATTATATACCATATGACGCCAAAATCAAAGATAAGCAGTAAAAGGAAAAACACTCTGAGCACCAATGTCTACGCATCCAACTCGAGTTGTGACTCCATCAATGCAATAAAGATATTTCCAGGAAACGAACAAAGATTAAAAAAATCCAAGTTAGAAAACAGAATCACAAAAAAAAGGCCAAAGGTCATGTGACAACTTCCCTTGCACATATAGTTAAAAGGAACTATAGGGTTGTTATGCGATGATCTCATGCAAACTAAACCGGTAAAATATTAAAAAGATTGAAGCTCTTATGTCTAAATGTTAGAAGTTGTCACACTTGTCATTGACAAGAAAAAAAAAAGGGAAGGTTACAACATTCATTCAAAAATAGGTCTTCTTAAAAATGAATAAGTATACAGTTTGGTTTAAAAAAAAAGACGCTCATTTCATCAAACCATTTATAAGGTGAAGTTATGAACAGTTAATGACGTTACCTAAAAAAAAAAAAAGATTGAAAGCCAAAAATTCTCTGGCAAGTTAAGATCTTTACGGTTGTCATTATAAAAAGCAAACAAAGAAAGACGATGAACGAGAACGACAAGTACTGATACTTCATGTAAATACGTGCAACTAGTGCATACATCTTATAAGAGAGCTTAAGTTACGACCAAACTTATTGAATGCACATTACACACATACATAAGAATATACACACACACACACACACACACACACACACACACACACACACACACACACACACACACACACACA
>JACYFF010031956.1:72656454-72685857 GCA_017589665.1 Selenicereus undatus
TGTGTGTGTGTGTGTGTGTGTGGGTGTGTGGGTGTGGGTGTGGGTGTATACGTGTATATATATATATATATATATATATAAATGCATTGCCTTTGCAGGTCGACAGAATGGTACAAATTCTCTATGCTTTTGTTACAAGCTGCTCATATAGTTTGAATCTAATGCTTATCGTACATCTTGCTTAGGTCCTTTGGATGGACAGGAAGTCATGAGACTTTGATCAGTGAAATACTTTCATTCTTTTTGGGGTAAAACCCAAATACGAATAGTTTCACAATATAGTTTTCTCTGTGTCGACTGAGAACGCTTTACGCATCCTCATTGCTATTTTGCATGGTGTTTTTCATGTGTGCCAGAAAAAAAGCGTACGCTTTGCAGTTTTCAGGCAGCGACGCAGACAATTTCTAGTAATTTTCTTGTGATGGTATACTATAGTTAAGCATCCCACAAAACTGTCAACATCCTTTTCTTTCTTTTTGGGGAATAATCAGAAGCTTTTAAATCTAAGGTGTAACAAACCTCTTCATTAAAGAATGAGGCCGCCTCGTCTACCCCCTATCTTAGTTCCTGGGCACTTTTTTTTCCGGGGGGTGGGGGGTGCTGGTGTTGGGGACAAGAATTTCGTTTTCTTTTCGGATCTTATTATCATTAAGAAAACAAAAATGCAGGTTCCAGTTCCACTCTACACGGGGCTGAACGTGGGAAGATTTCCCGTGTTGGGTATACAAACCTAAACACACGAGAATTTGAATAAAACCTTGAAGATGAGAATCGAGGACTGCATTACCCGTCAACAAGAAAGAAGGAATTCAATGGACTCAAGTTGCAGCCAAATGTGCACCGCTAGTAACCAAAGAAAACTTCCTATTAATTCATTAATGTTTACCAAGACACGGAAATAGAACAAAAATCTTAGAAGCTTTCTAATGCATTGGACATATACCATCTTCGATAGCAGCTTCTTGATAGAATCAGCCAGAGGCACACTGGAAGCACTCCTTACCACCGGGGGTCACTTCAACAGGCAAAGATCCAGCCATTTCAACATCGAAAATTCTCAACTGCTTGTAACTGTGATCATCCACATTTGGCTGCTCTTAAGTCTTGCCCATGTTGACACTCGAAGTGTGGGTTAACAAACGTCAGCTTTTGGATATCTTTTCAAAGCTATCTACTTATTAGGCCGCAAAACTGAGCAACGGAGTTGAGGGGACTATGCTGTTGTCACCTTTTTCCGGACAACCCGCTTCCTACGTGGCTTAGCGGCATCTGTCTCTCTGGTAGAGTCACCACTACCCTGCTGCAGCCCTAGAAGCCCAAGACCCGAAACGATGGTGTTCTTTGATATGAACCACTTTGAACCCTCCTTGGAAACAGTAGCTTCAGGCGGCCGGTTATAAGCCTTCAAGAGGTTGCCTGATTGAACAAGTGGATCAGCCTCTACTCCCAGCCATGCCAACCGTGATGTCTCCCCAATTTGAACATTCAAAACCCTGCATGAATCAAAGTTCAAACTATGATAACTGATAAAACGAACGGCATTACTAAAATAGTGCTAGCCGGAATTAAGAAGAAAATATTTGCCCATGAATGCAATAAGGAAATAAGGTGACATACATAGTGCATAATTCCAATCACAAATGTGACAGAATCAACCAGCCAGTGCTTCAAACTCTATGGGCAAGCAGCAAGCAAACAAGGAAAGACATGCTTGACGATTAGTGGTGGCTGTCCAGAAATTTCATGTAACAGTGTCCTGTCTAGTTTATTGCAAGTTCCAATTAATTTCCTCTTTGCATAGTTCAAGAAAAAAGCTCCAATTAATTTTATGGTTGTCCACGTTAAAAATTTTGATGAGTTTTTTTTACAGAACTTTTGACAATTTTTTGAGCTAAAGATCCAGGCGACCTAAATCCGCCTGTTGGAACCCCCCGCCCCCAAAAAAAAGATCCCGAAACTTAGTTTTAATCTAGATTTCAAAACAATAAGGCCATGAGCATGTTCTCAAATTTTCAAATGAAGGGTTAATATTAGGGTCACTTCATCTGTATTCCCAAGGCACAGCACAAGTCACTGTTCTGAGAGGGAGCTTGAGAAATGGGATGCATAATGCACAACAAAACAGAGCAGTTTGAGGGCTCTCAAAGCTTAGCAGAGCATATTGCATTAGCCAACTTGATATTAGTAATCTAGAGAACTGATGAACACCCCCCTCTTTTTCACTTTTCTCTTAAGATATGATACTAGAACTGTCCTCAATTGTTGCAAGCATATGACCCCCTTATTTCTGAACTAGTGACTGATAGATTTGAGAAAGGGAATATGGGCTCTTCCCCTGCTGAGTCTCTCCAATGCAGGGTTGCCCTTCCCCATCACAAGCCAAACAAAATGAAAGTTCTGCAATCCAGGGAATGATGAAGCAAACTAACGGGAAGCATCCTCTCCATTTCTGCAAGGTCAGTGGCAGGGAATATTTTCGGGAATTTAAGATGGCTGTGAAACGTTGAAAGATAATCAACTAAGGTGGGATATCCAGAAACACTGGTGGGCATCTGAAAAGACTACTCAATTGTAAAAGTGGAAGAGGGAGGCTTAAGGAAGAAAAAAATGTGGAGCAGCTATCACACAAGTTTTTATGGAGTGCAACCTACCGAGGAGATGGCTTTTTATAACAGTTTGTAGCAGTCTAGACTAGGAAGAAAGATTTCAGATGAGAAGCTCACAAGGTATTTAGTCATCTCCTAAGATATTATTACTAGACTTCTAACCTTAGTACCAGGTTTGCAGATAGCAATCTTTCTTTCTTTCTCTTTTTCCTTTTTTTAAACTTCCTCTATTATTCATTAGTAGTATAGCACTGCTGCTCACTCCTTGACATGTCCTCCATGTCATCAACTACTTAGTGTAAGTAGCCTGTGAGATGTCTATGGAACGATTTCTTCGGTAGTTATGTCCTTAATGCTTTATTAACATCAAAACCTCCGTATGTCTGCCTCTATAACCGTATCTCACCACTGTTTCTAGCTTCTTTGCAATTAACTTCGAAATATTTTGAACTTATGAAAACAAGCATGCCATCAATCACCTTCCAGAGGGGTAAGGTTGTCTACATATGTGGACCAGAGATTTGATTGTATGTTTGTAAGAACCCTATGTTTCCATAGTCCATATAGAGCAGCCTCCTGACAACGGCGTCACGAAATTATCTGGATATTAAGGATGAAGAGAAACAGCAAAATCCAACAAGGTAAAGTACCCCAAAGTGTAAAAAGCAAGATGAAGATGTTGTGTCACAGTCTAGGAAGCAGAGAGAAGGCTGCCAAGGAGTTAAAAATAATAAGGTTAGGATTTCAAAATGCACATGGGAATTCAGCAAGACAATATTACCCCTTCTACTCAGGTCAAATTCCATGAAGTGAAAAACAGAAGGTGAATTCCACTACATTATGAGAGCAGAGACGAGACGGGTAACCGTCTGTTAATATCAAAAATTAACGAGGAAGTTTATTTCGTTGCTGACAGCATTTTAAAGAGTCAATCGCAGAGTGAGAGTATAAACCATCTCCAGATATTGTTTCAGTGGGTTGCTCTTGCTTTTTTTTGTTTGGAGGGGGAGGGGGTTGGGAATATGTCCAACAAAAAAGAAAGGACAGACAAGAATGGTAATGTCATTTGAGCAATATAAATACGTAGCACAAACTGACACCATCCAGATAACTCTTATTTCCTGAAGAAAAGAGAGGCGATCTTCTAATATTGAGCTCCTAGCTCTCCCGCTACCTTTCAAAGAGCCAGAATTAATATGAACATGAACCCTTGTGCTCCTCTCCTTTCAGCTGTCTCCAAGAATTCTGACCAGAAGGCATTTAAGCATCCAAAGCGACTATTGCCCAAGCATCTTCAGAAAGAAAGAAGAGGTAAGGTGCAAATAGGCTAATGTCAAAGTCCCTCATTGTTTTAGAGAGGCTAACAGGTGACAGATTTTCGGGTTGGTGTGAAGGGGAGCACCCTTTGCTATTCTTGTGGTACCTATGCAACACATCACCGCATACTCAGCTACGTATTAAGTCAGTATCAGAAATATATATTATTCCCTTTTCTTTATGAAAAAGGAAAGAAATATACGAAGTCTAAAGGTATAAGGTCCAATCCTCATAATGAATTATGTCACTAGGTTAATTCTCACATAAAGATAGTTTAGCGAAACATCTTGTGCAAGTGACAAGGAAGCATCAATGGTAGATCAAAGTTCATCCATATCACTTGCAACAGTAGTCTACATCTGCTCAATCTAGAAATAATAGGACAAGGTGGAGTTTACATGTCTAAATGACAAGCACAGATATGTCAGAAAAAATATGTTGCCCAACTGAGAAGGAAGCGTCAATGGTAGATCAAAGCTCATTCATCTCACTTGCAACAACAGTCTACATCTACACCGTCTGGAAACAATAGGACAAGGTGGAGTTATACACGTCTAAATGACAAGCAAAGATATGTTGCCATTGGAGCTTAAGGCCGTGAAAATAGACGACTTTGTGGGATGGAAAAAGATTAGAAGTGCAACAACTTTTGTGTTTGGAGTTTGGATTTAAGGAAAAGGAAAAAAGTTGCAGGCAAAAACCCTGGAAATTTTTTAATTGGAGACTTTTCTTCCAAAACCGCTAGGATTGTTTCAGGATTTTTTTGTTTGGGGGGAGGAGGGGGGGGGGGGGGGGGAGAAATGCTCTCAATACACGTACAACTTAAGTGCACTTCCCCCTGTCTCCAACCAAAAATTCAAAACACCTCTCTTTGCAAACTATTAGTAATGCCCAACTCCCTCAATCCTCCATAAAGGCCCACAACTAAGGCCTAAATTTTCCATCACCTGCCACTTTCACATATTTTGTCAACCTTGCATCCAAGGAAGTCACAGCTCAGTGTCACATCAAATATTCACAACAATACGTGAGATTGCTCAAACTCTTACTTTGGGGGGGGGGGGGGGGGAAAAATATAAAAATAAAAAAAAAGAAAATAGTTTTCCCCCGGGGGGGAAAATTTCTTGTAAAATTTTAAAAAAATTATAATTTTTTATTTTTACAAGTTCCCCCCCCCCCCCCCCAACCAAAGGAAGTCCCGAGAGCTTGTCATGCAGCATATCTTTAATTGTCAACCAATCTATCAGCACCAAAGATGCTTGTGGAAATTCCTATTCAAGACATGGTAGGAAGTTCTGTTCATATGTTAGTAGAATGTCATACTCTGAATGCTTTTTAATGGCTATGTGGCCATCTAAAGAGCTCCAGGTGACATATGCTTACTTTAATTTTCTTTTTTTTGGGATAAGGTTTCACAATCTGACGTCCAAAATTATTCTTTATTATTTTATTGAATCCAAGCATGGACAGAAATTAGTTCTTTACTCGTTGTTCCTTAAATCTTTTCGCCTCCCAATTTCTTTTCTATGAATCTACTTACATCCAAACTGAAACTAAAGGAACAAGATAATGGGAATAAATAAGAAAATAATGACAGATAAACCAACAAACAGACAAAAAGCAAGGGACTTATCCTCTTTTCCTTTGTTTTTTTTTTGGGGCGGGGGGGGGGGGGTGTTGCAATTCCAAAGAAACTCCAGACCTTAAAGCAGTGCTGAAAAACAGCGACACCCCGATGGCATCAAAGTAGTTGCTTAATCCTCTATCAATACCACATAATAGCTGATAGCGCAAATTAGCATAAAGTCCAAGGAAAGCGCCTGTGCCAAGTGCATAAGTCCTAGTGGGCGGGACTGTTACTGATAGCCTGTTCCAACAAAAGAAAGAAATGAAACTTCAATAAAACTTTGACAAGAACAAATATTTCAAAGCTGAACAACTATATAGCTGAAAGGACTCTCAACCTTCCATCCGTTTTCTTAGCACAAATGTTTGACAAGGCGCCTTGCACTGCCCCAGCAGTAAGTCCCACCAAACACAATTCAGCAGCCTTGTAAAAGAATGAATGAATCCTCTTTTGCATGTCAAATTCCCTAAGAGGATAGCTCTTTTCAAAGACATTATTAGGGAGCTTTTGCAATGTGTTCTGCAAATCAAAACGGAATGTATTTCCATACGAACGGCAAGGAGCAAGCGACCACACAACAGCTGCGTTGCATGCTGCTGCTGTAAGCACATTAATAAGGGCCAAGTCCCACTCCTGCTTTACCCTGAAGTGGCCAACACATAGGAATTTATCAGAACCGGTAGTCCACTAACCTCTTTTTTTTTCTTTGGGGGAGGGGGGCATAGTTGGTTGTCTACAGACAACACAGAAGAAAGGAATTCTGAGAGTATAAGCAATCCTATGCTACCTATCCTTGCGGTTCTTCAGCTCCCACCAGACAGAACAACCAATTGTAGCAGCCTGCTCCAAAAGGAGTTTATATAAGAAAGCTGGGTCGGCAATCATCCTGTACAATGCACATTGAGTGTATAAGAACCGTAAGATTAATTCCAATTTCAAGAAAATGAGCAGTTTTGATCAAGTAAAAAATAGCACACATAATGATGCCACAAGCGACAAGCTTAAAAGGCAGAATAAACAAAGCTAATGGCACTTCCCAAGCTCCTCAACCAAGCAAAGAGTCTCTTTTTTCCTTTCATTTTATGCACTAATCTGAAACTATTAACTATTAACTAATCTGAAGTCTCCCCCCACTTACTGTTCCCCCGTTGGTCAGTCCCCTCCCCCCCCCCCCAACCAATTAAGGTTAGCCGGTAGATTTTACGTTACTTGGAGGATCTTTGACTTTATATCAAACCTAATTGCACAAATTATAAGATTAACAATTTTCACTCTTGAATTCCTCCATTACAAAGTGACATTATCAGCTTAAGCAAGAGATCTGCAACTTTCCAGGATAGCTCTGAATTACTAAGGTCCAACAATTTTTCTTAAATATTTATATACTGCTCATTTCAATATTTCATGGTAGTTAGTTACATTATAAACAAGGATTCAAAATGCGGTTTCGGTCACGGAACGGCACAAGTGCTATAATGCAGCAAGCGCATTCTATATCGAGATTGCCATGGGTGAAAATGCTGTTCACCCAAAGTCCAAAACCTTTTTGATTGCCGTTTGACTGCAGAACAGTCGCATTTTGAATCCATGATTGTAAGATAGAAATGAACATACGGGCTGATCACCAACAAAATCTGGAAACTATTAGGCAACCTTAGATTAAAAAAGCTCGATGCACCAAAAAGCGCAAAGGGTCCTCGGGCCTGGGGCACGGGCTTCCAGGCAAAGGTGGAGGCTTTTTGGACACAAGTACTTTTACTCAAAAATGCTTGAAAATCATTTCCAAACCATATTTTGATAAATAAGTTAGATGATAGCATTAAATAAAAGATTAAACATCACAGCGAACCATACTATAGTATCTTGCATTTGATTCATCATTTTGAAGGCATTTTAGGAAGGAGAGGAAAAAAACAAGAAGGAAACAATACTAGTCAGGATACTACGCCGGAGTGGAACTATATTCTTTAATCCTTCTTTCCATATTATGGGCGGCACCATATTTCCCATTTAGAGCGAAGGAGAGACCGGCGTAAAACACTCACCGGAAAAGTATATAGGAAAAGATTGGCAAACTCTATCTTTATTAGAACACTATACAAGCTTTCAACTACAACCCAACTCTCCATCCAAAAATTAGGGTTTCTAAATTAGGGTTCTTCAGCTTAGCTTAGTCTATACTGGAAGCAATTGCATACAATTAAATAAGGGTTTCCACCCAAAATTGAATAATGTAGCAAAGGTAGGTGTCAATCTAAAGGTGTTCGTGTTTTTCCATGGTTTGTGTTCCCTTTTCACTCTCTCCCATAATCTTTTTCCATAAAGCGTGGGCTTGGATTGTTTTGAGCCTCGATCTAAAGCACAAAAAAGCGTGGGCTTCTGTGGGCTTAAAGAATGAGCTGGGATTGACCTCTTACAAGGCACAACAGGTTGGGCTTTGGGCTTTGGGCTTTGGGCTTTGGGCTTTTGTCAGCCTAGGCACACCCAAGCGCACCCAGGGCACGCTTTTGTAAACACAATGAGGCAACAAACAAGTCAAAACAACTTGCAGCTCACGCACAAAGATTTATCATGGATAACTAAATACGAGACTGGAGTGAATTGATAAACACGTTTACATTGGAGCTCTCCAGTTCAAAGTCCTCCTGCGTTAGATTTAGAGAATGTGAGGAAACTTTACCTTCCAACGAATGCTCTAGAAATTCCCTGAGGAAGGGCACGAGATAGAGCTCTAACTGCGGTTGGTCTCGCATGAATTGCCAAAAATCTAACCATTTGAGCAGAGCTGACCAAACCCTACAAGGAACAAAAAGTGAGCATTGGATTTTGAACATCAGCTCATGAAACAGTAAGAATAAAAATGTAATTACCATCTCATAAGCTTGCCGGAACCCAGCCGGAAGATCCATCATTGTTTTCTGCCATTCATTCAACACTGCATCTACAAATTTACGATCAAATAACTGAAACACAGACAAAGAAATTCTGAATGTCAAAGAACGCTTCAATAGAGCTTATAGGATCGCAAGGCATGATGCAAACTCGTTATGTACATGTTTCACCTACCTCTTGGAAAACAATCCGCCTTTTGAAGAGTCCACCCTCGTCTCCTTCATCCCCCTCATCAAAGTCGTCAAAGTAATCATCGTCATCCCCACCATCATCGCCACCATCACCACCACCGTGATTGATTTTCTTTCCAATATCACCACCTCCTCCTCCTGTTTCTAGCTGCAGGTACATATAGCACAATGCTCGTTACCAAAAGTTGCAAGAGAAAGTAATGTGCTAAAGAGTCCAAATACTCCACCCAAAAAACAAAAAAGATTCCAATATGCCTATATGCTAGGAAACGGAATAATTAGGCTTGCCATTTAAAATATAAGTAATCACAACCAACCAGAAATGTTATTCATTTCTTTAATTAAAAAAAGATCACTCTAGTGCTTCCTTAGAAACCAATATGATGCAAACCACTCATAAATCTACAACAGGAAGGCTAGCTGAATTTATACTAAAGCATGATTCACAACAGCGGGTGATCTCTTAGATTTTATGGATACTGTGTATATGAGATGTGTATAGCCTTATGTAGGATGCTTTCTTTGCATCCAACCTTTTGTTAATGAAATATATTTTTCTTTTCCTGATCAAAAAAAAATGATTCACAACAGCGGCATTACTTGCGCTCTCTGACAAATTTTTAATGCGAAATTTATAATATACAATTTATCGACCTACATTCCTTGCGAGCAATGTACCCAGCTTTAACTAAGTACTTACATTCCCTGAAAACAATGTTAGTATGCATTCACAAATTTAGAATTCATGTGTATACGCTCCCCACTATGCCCTTAGTACTTGCATCTCCAGAGAAACAAAATGTGTCTCATGAACAAAATAAAGGATCCAGATTATATATAGAGGAAACAAAAAATCCAGCAAATCAAAATGAAGAATGCTGCTGCAAGATCGGGATACAGCTACAGCATAGCATTTCAAGAGTTTGAGCCACAGCTATAACCAAAAAACACTTTTGTCCATCTTCTTTCCTCTTTCTTTTTCATGTTTGGGGTGGGGGTGCAAGACCTTTGCTTTTCAGCTTCAACCATCTCGAATACGAACGGAATCCTTAATTGGCTGTATTTTAATAATACAAAGTCCCAATTAAAGAAACACATAGAAAGAGCAGTCTATGGGATAAATGTCTGCATAACTCGCACCATACAGAACTTGAATTTATGATTTCTCATATTTGATGCAACTGATTTGAAACATCCCTTAGGTTAAAAAATCCCAAGGGGGAAAAAAAGCAACGGGTCTTGGGGCCCGAGGTGCGGGCTTCAAGGCAAAGGCGCGGCCTTTGCAAATGTGAGGAGCACTATTGCTAAAAAAATTACCTCAACATCATTCCCAAACCATATTTCTTTGAAAATAAGCTTGATAGACATCAACTAAGGGATTAAACATCAAGATAGCAACCAAAAACGTTAAAAATAGTCATAAAACACGATAACATAACATTAGTGTCACCATAAGATAGTAGAAGTCTTAAAGCACACACAGCTCAATTAAACCCTAAAAGAATTAACACATGGCTGCCAGCAGCCAGCCTGCCAAGGCAGAGAGGGGTAGAGAGATGTAGGGAGAGAGAGAGAGAGAGACACACACACACACACACACAGAGGGGGGGGAAGAAAAGCCAGGGGTCGATAGCAGTAGCGCTTTCGCAGGCACCATTTTTGATCTGTTTGAAACCCAAACAAAAAGAAAAACGAAACGAAGAAAAGCAAAACCTTCCTGGCTGTTGAATCACACTATCACATAGAAGAAGCCAGAGGTGGAGGATGAAGAAGGAAATATGAAAGAAAGGAAAACGAAGCCCTTACATGTCACTAAGGTTAGGGTTTCCACTTTCCAACAAGAAAGTCGGGTTCAGCACCAACAGCTGCTCGATTGAAAAGCTTCCACAAAGGAAAAGAGGGGTCGACGGCCTTAAAGGTATTTTTTGTATTTTTTTCTCCATTTCTCTCAAATGATCTGTTATGATCTATAAAACATGGGCTTCGTGTGCTTTGCGCCTCAACCTGAAGCCTAGAAAAGCACGGGCTTAAAGAACGGACTGAACCTAACCTATTCCCAGGCTCTGTTACCTAGACTCGGGACATGGGTGTTGGGTACGGGTAAGGATCCAAGTGTCCGACCCATCAAGTCTCAAAAATTACAACACGGGGACACTGTCTTAATCTTGGACACGGATATAGGCCACTATCCAAAATATGGCCCCTCATATTTTTTTTGCTAAATTATACCAGCCCATATTAGTATTATATTTTTTATCGTTATATGAGCCCATAATAAATTTATGAATTGCCACTTTTAGCCCAAAAACCGCTCCATCTAAATTGGGCTCACCCAGTCACCCATCATTTTCTACCTGCCCACAAAACATAATTGCCCTTTTACTTTCATTAATAATGTAAAAAAAAAAAAAAACAAATAACGAGAATAGACAAAACTAGAAAGAAGCAAGCAACAAAAACCCTAGACTGAGGAGCCCCCGCAGCGAGCTCCGTCTTCTCTCCTCTCTCTCTCTCTCTCTCTCTCTCGCGCGCACGCGCGCACGCCAAGCTTTGACACCCCCACAGGACTCAGCTCCGCCTCCCATCAACCAATATTCCCTGCAGCAACTACCTTGTCCCCTTCTCCGATGCCGACAGTGTTGGGATGACAATTCCATCGACTTTAGCCGGATTTGACCCATATCTCGTGTCCAGATCCGTGTCGAATCATGTCGACACGAGTACAGCAGCCCCAAGTGGTGAGTCCGGGTAACGTAGTTCCCAGGCACAAGATGTGGCTTCGGGTTTTTGTGTGCCTAGGCACACCCCGAGCGCACTTTTTTAAACATAGGAACATCCTTGCCAATAACCAAATTTTGATCAAATTCCAGGCTTCATTTACCAGAACTTGGCTCAGAGTTGATATTAACCAGCATCTCATGCAACCAATCTCCACTAGATCCACAGTTTTATGTCTATTGCTAGCTAGGTGCATCTTAAAATCAGTCTTATTGCGACAATACCAAGCTTCTAACTCCTGGATACTTCATTTTACCTTAATCTAGTAGTTTCAGACATAAAAGCTGGATGTTAGTACGATAATGAAACATTCAAGAGTACTAAAATCACGAACCTTAAAATTCCTTGAAATGCCAAAGTCCACTTGGACACATCTATAGTGGTCCTACTAGAAAATATAACAAGTGTTCGCTGTTACTAAAGCTATCTAAGCGAAGCCATGATACTAGCCAGAGATGACAAATCCTAATAAAAATACTACTACAATAAACTAACATCCACCAAAAACCCAAAAAAAAAAAAACTCAAATTAAAAAAATAATAGTGGACCAATGACAACTTGAAGAACATCCACCCCAATTTAACACGCCAACTCATTTCACATAACAACCTCACGTCAGTAAGAAGTTCAATAACTCTATCAACCACCTGGGGCCTCACAAACTCTATGTAAATCAATCATGTAATGTCATCATGCTAGTATTACTTTAGTTAGTTTAAATTTGCAAGTAGGCAGCAACCTATTACTTTTGTTCATTTGAACTTGCTAGTACTTTCTAATGCATCTCCCCCATTTTATGACGCAAGTATTATCTAATGTTACAGTGTTACTTGCTATTAATATCTAATGCTGCCATTATCTCACGCACTTCCTTACGACAGGGATGCAAAGAAACCCAATTTGTGCCTGACAAAATAAAAAAATAAAAAGCGATCTCATGGGTTGATTTGAGTCAAACTCTCTACTTGTAGGGCTAAAGCTGCTTACATCTATACCTCCCAATAACCATTAATGATGGACCAACAAGTGGGGGTGTCATCATAATCATCTATTGTGGCCAAGTTTACACAACGAGATGATCACTAAGCCATATCACCTGCAATGGCTTGCTCACTGGCTTATGCTAAATGAGTGTCAACCATTGAATGCCATCTATCCTCGACGTATCATTCAAGCCATTAAGAGATAGGCTCATAACTCTCCTTCAACCTCCGATCTTATGGCATTAAATGTATTTTTAATGGCTTAACTCTTTCCCATCATGGATACAAACTCCACTCGCCATTACATAAACTTCCCTTGAATTTCCAGTAAGTTAATGCAATTAATATTGCTACTAGTATGCCACTAAATCCTCATAAACACAACAAAGTTTCAGTAAATTTGTCAAGAATGCACATAAAGATCATTTATTTTCATTCCACACTAATGCAATACCTTATAAAGTATGTATGGCTCTACTGTGTAATGACAAACATTGCAAATGGGAAATCTTCGCAAAGCCAAAAGTAATGCATTCACATAAATCACCAAGCTATTCTTCACCCATTTCAATAAGCACTTTCAAGCCCAACTCCCTACCGGACAATATCAATGTGCAAATGCAACACATCTCATTCCTACAAGCGGCATCAATTCCACTACAATTGTATTTCAGCTCATTCCAACTAGTAGTTTCGTACCCAACTCATTGCAACCATATTGCAGCTTCCCTCATTTCAGCCAGGGTGACATAAATGCGCAAACAAAATCCATTTCATAATCACAAGCAGCTTCAGTTCAAGTGCAATCATATTGTACCAAATGAATGACTAACTCATTCAAACAGCTTATTCAGCATGACCATCACCGCTTATAACTCAAAAAAGAACAATCAAATACTTGAAATGAAACTAAACAATCCATGAAAGCCTCATACCTCAGGGCTAGAACGCGTTTTCTTCGACTGGGATAAATCGAGCTTTTTAGACTTCTCCAAAATGACAGAAGGGCTTAAGTTCTTCTTCATAGCGGGAGCAACCATCGAAGAAGACGCCACAGGAGAACCAACAAAGCAACGCTCCAAGTAGGCAACAGAGTCCCCACCTCCATCAACAACAGTCGAAGAGGGGAGAGAATCCCTTACTATCAAGGAGCCACTGCAATTCTTTATCTTCCTTAACTTCAAAGCGATGCCAGGGAAAAAGGTTTTCGGCAAAAGAGGGTTCTTGGCGACAATTTGGGTATTTATGGGCATGATTTGCGCAGTTTGAAACACTGCGTGAGCCATCTGTTTTGGGTCTCTACCTTGCTTTCTTTGATGGGTTCTCCGCACTTGAATTGGGGTTTAAAAGTTGATAGCAATTTTGGGATAGAGAAATTGGAAGGAGAGGAGAGCGGACGAAGAGAAAGAAACGGAGGGGAACGTGTAGGTTTTAATCCGATAGTGTAGAGAGGCAGCCGACAAAGGAGGAGACAACCCAATCCTAATTTCACCAACTCGGATATTCAGATACGAGTCGACTCGGACGGCTCGAGTGGGCTCGACGATGTTAGGGAATGGCTGGTGGTCGGTAGCGCCGTGGCGGTTGTTGCCAAAGTGTTTCTTTAAAAAAATAAAAAACATTGTTGTAATTGGCCCCTTGATGGAGTATTATTGTTGTAGGTTTAGAGCGTTTCCAATGGAATTTCATTTTGTGGAACTCTAATATGTCACGTCAATATTAGTTTCACAGTTCTGGAATTTGCATTTCTTCATTTCTGCAGTAAATGATTTAATATTTGTTGGTGGAACCCACCACTAAACATATTTTTTTTATTTTATGTTGGAAAATTTGTTTTTGCATATTGGGTTTTGTATAAGTTGAAAATGAATTTTATTTTTCGGATGAAAAAATATGTAATTTATGTTTCCGAAAAATGTATTAATTTATTTTGTAGTATATAAAAATTGATGAGTTACGTTTTATCAGTTGAACGATTGAAAGCATGCGGAATAGAACGTATAATGCAATTAATACAAATGGAAATATGATGATTGACATTGAAGAAACTTACAACCCGAGTGTTCGATATTGAAAACACTAATTTAGATGACGAAAAAAAATACAATATAATACAATACAAATAAAATACAATACAATACAATACAATACAATACAATATAAAAAAATACAATACAATAGAAAAAATACAATACAAGTAAATGACGAATAACCCTTCACATCTATGGTTGTGAGTTTTGGCGCGCCCTATGTCGATTCCATATTTTCTCGATTAGGTCTAATTGGAGACATGCATGTAGAGCGGGGTCATGAATTTCTGCTACTCTACGAAAGTAGGCAGCATAGCACGGATGATGGCCCTGTTGGACATTTGGTTGTGGGGTGTTGTCGTCGACATCATCGTAGTCGAAAGCAGGGTCATACGAATCTCGTTCGTCCTCGACGATTATGTTATGGAGTAGAGGTGGGATACGGGCTGGGCCGGGTCAACCCGCCCCGTTGAACCGCGGGTTGACGGGTCGCGTGTCATTGAACCGCACCGCACCGTGAAACTAACGGGGCGGGGCGGGTTGCGGGGCGGGGCGGGGCGGTTCACGGGCTTAAGTAGGGGCGGGTCGGGTTGACCCGTTTTAGTTAAAACCAAAAAAAAAAATGCAGATGGGAGAGAGTATTAAAAATTTGCTACCAACGCGGGGGCCTTCTCAATTAGTGTTGAATATACAAACACACGATAAGAGCAAGATAACAAGGTTACGTGAAGGAAACAACTGATATGGGAAAAAAATATTACAACAAACTCCTAAAAAAATATTACAACAAAGTCCTAAAAAATATTACAACAAATTTTTTTCCTTTTTACCTTGCGATTGGGGGGGGGGAGGGGGAAGGGAAATTAAAAGGGCTTGATCTTAATATGATCATTTAATTAAAATATTTCATATTCCAAAGATTATGAAATAATTAATTAAAGTATTTCATATTAAGATGCCTACGTATCCCCATATATGTCAAAGAATAGTTGTTATTCCGTGTAACATACGGAGAACCAAAGCCCACGTAGTTCTTATACTTACCTGACTTACCTGGACAACAGGAGGTAGAACATGGCAAATATAGGAGAACGTCACTCATCATCATCGAGAGCTTCATCTGCAGAGCTGCCACCTGATGCTTCTGAACCGGATGAGAAGCTAAGTTGTACAAATTGGTCAATCTCATCTTCATCATCCTCTGGTCGAGGTTGATCTTGAGATCGGTTGTACGCCATTTGCCAATCCTTCAAGCATATTAGAACCTTGATCGTGCTTGGGGTTAGGGCCGCTCGTTTATCATCAAGGATCCTTCTTCCAGCACTAAACGCTGACTCAATTGCTACAGTAGAAGGAGGGCAAGCAAGAATATCTTTTGCAATTCTCTGTAAAATTGGATATTTTTTCCTGTTTTCTTTCCACCACAATAATATATCAAAAGATTCATCTGGTTGTGCATAACCAGAACAATGCAAATATTCATTTAACTCAGCATACCTACCTTCTGGACCTGATGTGGTGGAAATCCCTGGTCCCCTCACAAGCGTATCATATAAAAATTGACTCACAGGAACAGAAGGTATAGGTTGTGCAGGGGTTTGTGGGGTAGCTGGTTGGGCATCTTCCGAATATTTATCATATAAAAATTGTAACAAGTTATTGCTATCATTCATAATGCTACTGACATCACAAGAGACATCTAACTTTTGGTAATAATATTGTAGATAATTTGATACACGGGTCTTATATCTAGGATCAAGTATAGCAGAAATGAGAAACAATTTGGGCATATCAAAAAAATACTTAAGCAATTTCGATTTCATGCTAAGAACACAATCAAGTAAAGGATGGGATGGTGTATAAGAGGACAGTTCAGCAACAATCTCTACTATTTTAACAACAACATCATTTATAGTGGGTTGGTACACATAAGAAAAATGTGTTGTGGCCTTATCAAATATACCAAGAAGGCTGCAAAAGGCTTGTGCTATGTCCCATAGGTCTTGTGTCAGAATATCCTCACCCATAGCATTGTTATACAGATCAGATATTATTTCTCTATATATGTATGTGTCCCTCAATAACTTATATGTAGAGCCCCACCTAACAGGCATATCAAGGTTGAAAGATTTATACGGGACAGATCTATTCCTACAAGCCTCTTTAAAAGATCGTCTGTTTCGGTCGGCACCACGAATCCACCTAATAGCCTTTCTAACAGGGTTAACTATATAAGATAACGTTTGAATACCATCTTGAACACACAAGTTGAGTACATGACATACACATCGAACATGAAAAAAATCTTTAACAAGAAAATCAAGGCATCTGCTTTCAAACATGTAATCAATACATTTAGTATTACTGGAGGCATTGTCAACACCAAGAGAAAGTATTTTATTTTGAATACCAAATTTCGTAAAAACAGACATCAAAGCATTTTTCAGTAAATATCCATTTTTCTCACTTTCGATAACTTCAAACCCAATAATTCTTTTTTGCATGTTCCATTTTTCATCTATCCAATGGCAAGTTACACCAAGAAAATTTTCTTGAAATGGAGATTTCCACAAATCACATGTCACACTAACACGTCCTTTAAAAGCAGCCAAGTAATTCAATAATTCAGTGTAAGTATTAGTGAAGCACGAATTAATCCTTTTCTTAAGTGCACCTCGTGAGACCGGGCGATATGCCGGTTGTAGTGAATTACGCACAAAATGGTCAAATGCGACACTTTCACCCATCACAAAAGGTTTTTCATCAAGGACAACATACCTGCTAAATTCATCAATCATTTTTTTTCGGTTATAGAAAAACATACTTGCACCGGGTTTTGCTCCTGGGAACCCGGAAATTTGTGCTTGATCAAGTGATATACCACTGTCCTTTAAAATGCCATGGGTCTCCAAGTGTCGTGCCATTGTTCCAGTTCCCCATCCGGTGTGCATTTCATACTCTGTCTTACAAACCCCGCATACAGTTTTAAACTCCCCTGGCACGTTTGGAATAGGAACTTTTGTAAAGAAGTTCCACACCCAAGATGTCTGTTTCCGTTTTCCTTTATTACTACCGGTCTCATCTCTGTTTGGATGAAGAGGGGGCCTTGTAGTTTGGGGTCCAGTTGTATGGCGGATGGGTTGCGAATTGGGTTGTTGTGGCTCAGCTTGATGCTCAATATCCGGTTGGGTAGCATCTCCACCAACTTCGACATCATGTTGACTTTGAACCGATTCATAGCCTGCTAATTGCTCAAAATGTCGCATCTCTTCATGTAATCTTAGCAAATTCACATATTTAGCCAAGTTAGATAATTTTCAATGTCTACACAAATTACAAATATATAAATTTATAATTAATATTGGAAACACTGAATCCAAGATTCACAAATTATATTTTTCTCTTCAAAATATACAAACATATTCATAAAAGTCGTAGTTGTAAAACATATAAAATAAAAAAAAATGAACATGAAACTTCTAAATGACATTAGTAGATACATGTAAAATTAAATACGAATTTTATGATTAAAGTACATTTGTATTTTATGATTAATGCACATAAAATAAATTGGCAATTATCAACTTGTTGTTTACATTTGTATTTCATGATTAATACACATAAAATAAATTGGCACTTATCAACTTGTCATAATTAATAACAAATTAACAAAATAAATAGTAGAAAAGAGCATATTTAAAAAACCATGCATGCACTTGTATATTAATTAAAAAATAAACAATTATACCATATTTGTGTAAACCGCAACTAACCAAAATAAATTTACCTTCTAAATTGGCACTTGTCAACTTATCATAATTAACAACAAATTAACAAAAACAATAATAAAAACACATATTAAAAAGAAATGCATTGACTAGTATATGAATTAATCAAAATACACTTACCTTCTAAATTGATCTTCAGTTTCGGTGCCCATAACCATCTTGTCCTTTCCTTTTCTTGATCTTGATCCAGTTGCCATTTTTTAAGTAGATATTATATTTTAATTTTATCCAACTAGGTTTAGCGCAAAGTCTTGTATAATTAAGTATTGACAGAGTTAGAATTAAAAAAAACCGATTGTACACAAAATTAATATTATAAGAAGAACTTAGACTTTAGATCCTAATATAATTAAAGAAAACTTGGCAGAGTTAGAGATCTTGAAAGAAGTAGAAATAACTGTGAAATAGGGATAGATAACAGGAGAGATTGGTGTGAATTCTTTCACCGCTATGCTTGAATTTATAACAAAATTGAACACTTTTTTTTTTCAAAAATAACAATATCACTGAAAAGCTTCTGCAACATTTCAAAATTTGAAATGTTGATCATCGAGAACCACACACAATAATTTGCTTCTGTTGTCAAATCTAGCAGAATCACATGCATCAATTAGAGGTGCAGAAATTGAATTGTCAAAAATCACATACAGCAAAGCTTTTGGCCACAACTTTTCTTCATTGAAATGACATTGTTTTGAATTAAAATAATGTAAACACCATGTGTCTATTGCAAAAGAGCCTCATATGCCAAGGCACCCTACCCCTTCTCTCTCTCATCATGCATCCCAATGATAGTATGACTTGCAATGCAACTAGCCTAGCCTTCCCCAGTACACTCTGCACCAAGTTTTTGACTGGACTGGGCATTAAATTTTTAAATCAGAATGTTTGTTTGGAATTTTCACGGATAGAGTTGATCCGATTAGGATATTATTTAATACTTTATTAATATAACCTATAAATAGTTAAGTTTAACAATTTATTAAAAATTATTAACAATTAACCACAATTATTAAAAATTTGTGATTTTATATCATAAAGTATGATACTTTCAGATAATTCAAGACATTAAGAAATGAAGAGATGTACATTTCTGCTCCAGGGCGTCAAACTTCGACTGGTGGAAAGAGCAACGCGCCAAATTAAATTGTCTTTTTGTCATGTTCGTGGGCCGGATACAGGGCGGTTAGTGGGCCGGATACGGGGCGGTTAACGGGCCGAGTACGGGGCGGTTAACGGGCCGGGTACGGGGCGGCTAGCGGGCCGGGAACGGGGCGGTTATTTGGGCCGGTCCGAACGGTTATATAAACTCGTTCGCACCTCCACCCACCCCGACCCATGTCCCACACGGTTGCGGGTCGGGTTGACCCGTTCACCATTGACCACGGGTTTGGGCCGGTTTGAAAGCGGGCCGGGTGCGGGTGGGCCCGGGTCAAACCGGCCCACATCCCACCTCTATTATGGAGTATAACACATGTCTTCATTATCATACCCAACTCACCTTTGTCTATGTTTTGAGTACAACCGCGAATTATAGCAAACCAGGCTTGTAGAACCCCAAATGCTCTTTCCACATCCTTCCTAACAGACTCTTGACGTTCGGCGAACAATCTTGCCTTGGGTCCTTGGGGAAGGGAGATAGTTTTCACGAATGTTGCCCATCTTGGATAAATACCGTCGGACAAAAAGTATCCCATATTGTACTCGCGACCGTTCATGACGTACTCACATTTTGGAGCCCGATCCTCATACACCTCTTTGAAAACATCTGACCGGTGAAGAACATTTAAGTCGTTCAGGCTACACGGGCACCCAAAGATTGCGTGTCATATCCAAAGGTCATATGAAGCAACGACTTCAAGAATCAAGGTAGGGACTCTGTAAAGCCCTTTTGCGAAGATCCCTTTCCAAGCCGATGGATAGTTCTTCCATTCCCAATGCATACAATCTCTACTCCCTAACATGTCGGGGAAATCACGTGCCTCTGCCACTTGCAGCAGTCGATCAACATCAGCTTCTGTTGGTTTTCTCAAATACTCGCCCCCAAACACTTGAATGACACTGGCAGCAAAGTTTTTCATACACTCCATAGCCGTGTTTTCTCCAATCTTCAAGTACTCATCCACACAATCTGCCGACACCCCATAGGCGAGCATACGCATCGCTGCGGTGCACTTGGTGAGCGGCGACAACCCACGCCTACCAGCACAATCGTACCTCAACTGGAAGTACTCAAATCGAGTACTGAGGGCGTCAACAATGCGGAGGAATAGGTGTTTCTGCATCCGAAATCTACGCTGAAAGTGGGTTTCGTTATAGATGGGATTATCTGCAAAGTAGTTTCTGTGGATGCGATCGTGTGCATCTTCTCGATCTCTCTGAATGAATCTTTTCTTCTTTCTTGGTCGTCAAGATGATGAAGGTCGTCCCCCTTGTCCATGTTTAACAGCTAACTGAAATGACTCAACGTGAGATTGATTGTTGAGTATGGTCTCAAGAATTGATGAGTCATCAATAGAAGAGGATGACTCCAGTACGAATCTGAGATGATCTATTAATTCTGTGGATGATTCATCACTAGAGGAAGATGGGTCAGTCATTTTGTTGTACCTGTGACAGAAGTTTACAAATGTCCGGGCAAATTTTGTGAGATTAAGAAAGCAAATGAAGAGAGCATCGTAGTTATAAGTGAAATGTTAAAATCGCACTCGTTAAAATGAAAGTAAACATCTTAGCTACAATGCAACACATAAAAAACTTTGGACACAGTGATGTGAAATTAATATGGAACTCATTCAAACAAAATTACACATTTCATTCCACAATGTAAAGGAGTTCAATTACAACAAACTATTGGGAAAAGAAATTACAACAAAAGCACAAGGTAAACAACACATTATTCCTAAGACATGGGTCTCAATCTAGAGAAGGGCTAGCATTGGACGAAGACGATGTCTGGCGGTATCGGCTCCTAATTTCTTTCTAAAGTGGACCATATCGCGCTTGATCCCCGGGACACATCTTAGCAATGTTCATTCTCAATATCTTGTCCTCATACTTCATCCGTTGGAAGTGCTGATGAGAGTCTATTAGTTCAACCGCTCTCTTAGCGGACTCCGCCTTCTTCTCTTGGGCGATGACATATCTTTCGAACATGGTGTTGTTCTTCACATTTGTTGTCCCCAAGGTGGATAGCTCCTTCGTGACAACATCAAGCACCGAGTCATACGCTCTCTCTTTCGCCTTTCTTTTGGCGACTTTTCTTCCAATGGGGCGGACCAGTCCACCAACTCGCTCTGTTGTTGTATCTTCGCTAGCATCCGTTGCTGGTGTGTCGGGGGTACTGGATAAGCCGGATGTCTAACTCTCAGAGTACCCGCCCACCTCATTCATCCTCAAGCGTTTAGTCGTCACATCTGCAGATTGATCGCAATTGACCTCCCATTTCGATTGGTCCTTCAGTAGCACCCACCAATGCATCAGGTCGAACGGTTTGCCTACCATATCAACGTATAGATCTTGGGCTTTCTGTGTAACATCGTCCTCATTCGCCCCACTTGGGTTTGCCCGATAAGCCTGGCCCACTCAAGCGGTCCACTTGGACACAAGTGGAGAAGCTCGGTTCCAACGGGCGTTGCAAACTTTCGCCCCTCGCTTCGTTGCTCCATTGGGAGCATGCTGGTTGTAGGCGCTTGCGATCTTTGTCAAAAACCCCGTTTTCTTTTGGTCAGCCCCAATAAGGGGGTTGGTGCTGACATTGATCCATGATCTCACCAAGCGGTGATCTTCTTCCAATGTCCACTTGGAAGTCTCACTGACACTCTAATTGTGGATGGGGTTGGGTGGAGGACGGGGTGTTAATGAGGTCATATTATGTGGTGGGGGTAGCTGATAAGGAAGGGACATAGAACCGTAGTTGAAATTTGGAATTGGCGGGGCATTTTGGCCTTGAAGGGCAAAGTTTGGTGGTGGTTGAAGATATTGCATATGAGGGTATTGTTGAGGGTATTGTGGATGGTATGGCCAATTAGGAGGGTTCGCAAATCGCGACAATGTTCATGTTGTTCGCAGGATCCCGTTGTGAATTATCCCCAGTTAGTAGGTTCATGAAAGATTGTGGGTGATTGGAATCCATTTGATAGTGAACACCTACCAATTTATCAACAAAAAAAAACATGTTCACACACTTAATTTCTCACATATTTTACAATACAACATAAAATATTTTAAATTCTAATATGTAAACATTTTAATTCTAACTTATAAACATGCTAACTTTTGTACATTTCCAATCACACACATACTTCCTAACACATTCCCACATCTAACAAACCATATTAATTTGTTCACATTTGAATTGTAATTTTTATAGATGCTTACTTTGAGTCATTTCTAATCACACTCATAATTTGGGAACATATTTTCAGTGATAACAAACCATATTAATTTTTCACATTCACACATTCAACTTCTAACATTAAGTTAACAACAACGAAATTAATTTCTCAAATCAAGCATTTACTAAGTTGTAAGTAACAAATATTTCAATTATTACCCTACCATTATTTATTCACAAAAAAACAAACAATTTATACACTAATTTCCCAACCATTATTTATTCCCAAAAATAACAAATAATATTAAAGATACTTATCCAATCAATTTTTGTACCATTATTTAGAAAAATACAATCACACATTTAATGTCTAACAACAACAAAAATTCTATTTTGTTAACATTTCAACTCCTTCTAATCAAGCACTTCAAAATCTAACAAAAAAATACCAAATTTCTATTTTCTAAACATTTCAACTCTAATTTCTAAACATGTCCACTAATTTCAAACATGCTTACCAAACCACTTTTTGTTTCTTTCTTTTAAAAAATACATTCCCACATTCAATTTCTAACAACAACAAATTTAATTTCTAAATTCAAGCAATTAATAAATAGTAACTATCAAAAATTTCAATTCAAAATCAATATTCGAATACTAATGTTACGTATTCTTACCCTACATTTATTAAAACAAATACATTCACGCATTCATTTTCTAACAACAACAAAATTAATTTCTAACGTATTGTCACTAATACAAATTTTAAATTGTAACTAATACAAATTTCATATTGTAACAACAACAACAAAATTAATTTCTAACAAAAAATATTAAATTTTCTAATCATGCAATTAAATTGTAACTAATACAAATTTTTATTCTAACATATTTTTACATAGAACAAACAAAATTCGTAACAATTTCAACACAACATTAACCAAAACTTTGAATTACTTACAATTGCCTTCACTTCACTTTAGTGTTCAATTTAATGGAGAACTCCAAAATATGTCTACAAAAACCCAAAAAACAAAATATATTAGTTACAATATGCAACAAAAATTATTTATACAAAATTTAAATGAATTACATAACAAATATTATTACTTACCCAAACTTGAATTTCTTCCAAATTTAATCAAACTCAAAATTACTAAAACAAGTATAATATCTGATTTGAGAGAGAATGTGAGAAAGCTAGATAAAATTTTCACAAATTTTGCAAACCAATTTCACCCATTTTATAGAAAAAGAATTCAGCAAAAAAAAAAACCCAAACTAGCCGTTGGGCTCAAATGCCCATGCCCAACGGTCTTCTTCGGCCCATTTCCCCACCCGCAACGCACTGTTCATCGTTTTTCTTTTTTTTTTCCTCCTTTCCCCAAAACGCAGTGTCCTGCGTTATGAGCACCATCGAAACGCTGCGTTGTGGAGCGCAAAACGCCAAAAAACGAGGCACGCGGGGCACCCCGGCAGACTGGTCTGCCACGCGTTTCGGTGCCCCGTGCCTGCTGCTGCCAGAGACGCCTGGACACACGTGTCACACGCGGGCCCCACCCACGACTTGCGTGCCCACCGCTGGCGCTGCTCTTATAGCCCTTTCAAATTTTAACAATACATTGATTTAGAAATTTTGTTAAAGTATGCGTAGAACGTCATTTCACTACTTGAAACGAATCAATAATTAAGAGTGTTTTTTTTTTTACTTTTACTTCAGATAATCAATTGTAATGAAAAAATTAGTATCGAAAAGGAAGAGCCCTAACAAATCAAGATAAGATAGCCAATACCTTTCAGTGAGAGATATCAACCACGAGAGAAAGTAAGAAAATCTAAAGGTGCTTAAAGAACAATGAATAGAATAGTTGTACTAAGGAAAAACCAAAATTGAAGAAGAGCAAGTTCCGAAGTAGTGGCCAATGGGCATTAGGGGTGAAAACTCATTCCAACTCGTGGAAACCCTTGATTGAGTAATCCTTAGCAAGCGAAAAGATAAGCTTTGGAAATTAGAGACACTCAGCATCTTATATTTAAGATTTTAGATTTTAATATCGATTTTTATACACCTATTAATTATAACTTAGTGAATCGATGGAATTCAAATCCTGGTGGACGCATCCATGTTAAAGGTAATAGTTGAGCCATTATAAGTTTAGAAATTTGCTATGCTTGGTTGTGGTGTGTATACTTGGATCATTCTTCCTTGTCTCATTTTGGTATTGCTAAAGAAGGGGTCATTGGTAGTGACAAAGCCAACTGCAACCCGTGGGAGGCCGTAACCACTCATCATGCCTATGTAACATAATTTATGGATGGATTTAGCGTATATCATTGGTGCCTTAGGTGATTAAGTAGTAGCATTTTTCGTTCATAGGTTAGGAGATCAAGACTTTCCATATGCAATATCTAAATTTTTTCAGTTTATTAACTTTTACCCTTTTTCCGTTCACAACCCAATGGATGCTTTTTTTTTTGGGAATTACGGGTCGTGGCTAAGCTCCTAAAATATTGGTGCAACATCTCGTAAACTTTCTTTAGGCTGTTCTCTTTCCTTTTTTATGGGTCTTGATCTCCTCTCTAGTGACTAATATAATAGGTTATTTTTTATTTCTCTTTCTAGTTGCTTGAAAATTAGGTTGGATCTATTATCTATATTATATATAAAAGTAATGTTGCTATGATGTAGAATTTTCTTGCATTATCATTAATTAGATATTTCAAACCCTTAGATTCATTCTCTCCTCATCACAACCATCCGATTGTTGAAAATAATTAATTTATAATTTTCAAATCTCTCACATAGTAATAAGGGAAAAAATCATTAATAAGGAAATGATCGTGAGAAAATATAATCTTATGAAGTATAATTCCATAATTGTCGAAATGAGGATTATGGAGTATTTTTTTCTAAAAGGAATAATTATGCAGTAATTAGTGATTATAAAAATTACAAAAAAATATCTTTCTTAAACCTTTTGAATTCATTCTGTCTCCTTATCACCACTAGATTGTAGAAAAAGATTAATCCCGGGAAGTATAATATCAGGAAGTATAATTCCGTAATGGTGGAAAAAAAAAATCATTAACAACTAAGGAAATGATCCTAGGAAAGCATAATCCCAGGAAGTATAATTCTGTAATGGTTGAAATAAAGATTATGGAGTGACTATACCTTTAGTATTATTTTAAATAATAAAGTCAATTCCCAATAAAGAATAATTCCATAATTATGAAAATATGAATTATGAAGTAGTTAGTAACAAATAACTATGGAAATTATAGATAAAAAATATATCTTTCTTGAACCTTTAATATTAGTGTAAATAGTCAAGTAGTTCTTACTCATAGTTGAAATTATACATTAGAATACGTCTCATAGTTGAAATCAACTCTGTCGTCTTGCTCATTGCTCATGTGTGTCAAAGTGATTTTTTTTACATTACTTCCAGATATATAATAATTATCGTTCCCTTCCTCATATATTCATTTGTATTAATTTGTTAATTCATTAGCAAGTGACCTCTTCTTTTGTAATTAGTAGTGTCAAAATGCTTGATCGTATCTGATTGAAATTTTGGTACTTTTTTGGTATAATTCCATCCTATATGTGGCTTAATTTTCTTTTCTTGATATTTAATCTTTCACTAATTGATGTCATCATTGATTTCTTGCTACAATTCGTAATCTCACTTTTTAAGGTATAGTTTTTGTCAAGCTTGATTAATAATGGTGGTGTTTAGTTTGATTCATTTATATTCTTAATTATTTTTTGTCCGATTTATGACTTAGGTTAGAATTTTTTTGCTTACATTATATTATATTGTATTAGTAACTTAATTGTGTTTAAATTCTTTCATGTTTTATTTATGTTGTTCATTTATGGATTTTTGTTTTTTATAAGAAAAACTCTAATAATTGAATCCTTTTCCTTGGCGTTTCCAATTTTTAATGGAAACAACAATGCAAACTATTTCACGTGTATCTAAATTATTTGGTGACCTATTTATTTACATCAAATAAAAAATTTCAAATATCTATACTACAAATTATAATATGATTTTCATAATTTACAAAATTTACTGTTAAGATATATAAAAGAAACTACAGAATTTGACTTTCTTTTTTACATACGTAGATAAGAGTGTAGTCCTCTATATCTTCAAAAATTTTGCTATTTTGAAAATTGAGTGAGGTGATCAGGTTAGGGTTTAGAACAATATGGAGGGGGTGTAGGGGGATTTCATTGGGTTAGGAACCCTAGCAATAGGATCAAATTGCATTAATGGACATATAGGATGAGTTTAATATTAAAAAGTTGATCATAATTTATAAAGTCTTTTCATGAATTTTTGATGTGTATCTTATGATTTATGCGTATCTTACGACTTATGTATTTTTGATTGAAATCTCCCATGTTCTAATGTATATCTTCGGGTGTTGTTTCAATTTTTGTGGATGATTGGCTCGAGGGAAAATTATGAAAATTTTATGATGAATTTCTCATAATATTCTGTATTTTTCTACAAATTTTTGTGGATATAGGATGTGTGTTCTTTAAGTTATTTATTTTTGAATGGAATGTTATGTTTGGTGCATGCTACAGTAGATAGTTTGAATATATATATACACACACAAACACATATACACACGTGCGCAAGCGTGCACACACACACACACACACTCAAGTAAGAAAAGTATTAATTAAATCACACAACATTTAGTAATAATGGAAGAATCAAATCATATACACATACACGCACGCAAATAGATAAAATTAATAGTTTAAAAGTTAGTTAAAAAATACCTTAATTTTTTAGAAAAGAATTAACAATATGAGAGTGTATCTAGGCCATCAATGAAGAGGTATTCCTTATTGTATTTTAATTCCTACAAATTACAAAAATATAAAAAGAAAGATGAGTGCAAGAAAAATATAAACATCCTAGTAAGAAGATGAAATAGGAGACAATACCTTACTGTTTTAACGGCTAAAATCATCACAAACATGATCAATGTATAATTTATGCATACAAACAACCCCTAATTACACCAAACATAACATTCCATTCAAAAATAAATAACTTAAAGAACACACATCCTACATCCACAAAAAATTGTAGAAAAATACAGAATATTATGAGAAATTCATCATAAAATTTTCATAATTTTCCCTCAAGGCAATCATCCACAAAAATTAAAACAGCACCCGAAGATATACATTAGAACATGGGAGATTTCAATCAAAAATACATAAGTCGTAAGATATGCATAAATCATAAGATACACATCAAAAATTCATGAAAATTTACAAAAAATAGCCAAGTATGATAGATAATATATAGTAAAATTTTCATAATTTTTCTCCAAGCAAATAACTCCTAGAAATTGAAACAGTAGATAAAGTCATGCACTAAATTAGGGCAATTCCAATAAAAAGTTCATAACTCACAAATTAAACATCCAAAATATATAAAAATTTACTAAAAAAATTTCAAATAATATGTAGATTCTATAATAAAATTTTCATAATTTTTTCCAATCCAATAACTCACAATAATCAAAACAGTTGGCAAATTGTACACTAACCAACATAACAGTTTTACTCTAAAATTCATAACTCATAAAATACACCTCTAAAATTCACTAAAGATTTCCAAAAAATTGTAAATCATAGTAGTAACCCCACGGTAAAATTTTCGAAAGTTTTCTCCACTCTAATAATTCACAGAAATTCGGACAGTAGCAAGCTGTCTGTAAAATTCAAAAATATTTAAGCTTAAGAAAATTATAATCTAGATAAGTTTTTTCCTAATTATTTGGATATATTATACGAATAATATTTTTTGAGATTTTGGGAACAATATTCTTTACGAAGCACTTTGTAACACCCGGAATTTTATCCCCTTATTCCGCCATTTTATATTGTTAAAAAAATGAAAATCACATTGACATGCCTGCTTAGGTGCTGTTTTTATTGAAAAGAATATTCTTTCTATTTTAGGATTATATCGAGCACTACATTGAGCAGTTTTCCGAATATAACTGGACTGCCGAACTTTGAGACTAGTCCTGTAATTTATTGAAACGAACATTGGGAATTAATTATGATGTGGCAAGTGGATAAGCTTGTATTAATTATGATGTGAAGAGTGGATAAGCTCGTATTAATTATGATGTGACGAGTGGATAAGTTCGCATTAATTATGATGTGACGAGTGGATAAGCTCATATTAATTATGATGTGACGAGTGGATAAGCTCATATTAATTATGATGTGATGAGTGGATAAGCTCGTATTAATTATAATGTGACGAGTGGATAGACTCGTATTAATTATGATGTGACGAGTGGATGAACTCGTATTAATTATGACGTGACGAGGTAATTATCCAAAATAAAAGAAAAAAAGGAAAAAGAAAAGAAATTATTATTATTTAAGGGGCCGAAGCTCCTTCTTTGAAGGGAGGGGGGAAGAAGGAAGGGACGCAGTGAGGGTTGGGAACCCGTGACCGCCACCGTGATTTCCCCCTCAACCCCAACGGCCAGCAGAGCAAGCAAGGGTTCGCATCTAACCCTAATCTGTCCAATTAGCATAGGAGTTGGGTCCTTTAGTTTGGAACGAGGTGGGATTCCTCTTCCTTCTATCTATTGTTAATTTCAATGAAATTTATTGATTATTGATTATAGTTCATTCATAATTCGACCAGATTATCAGTGATTGGAGGAATAAAGTTTATCGATCATTCAAGGTTTATTGAAAATATATTGATTGTTGCAAGTTTATGAAAAGTTTATCGACCATTCAAGGTTTATTGAAAATATATTGATTATTGCAAGTTTATGAAAAGTTT
>JACYFF010031956.1:72692534-72743162 GCA_017589665.1 Selenicereus undatus
TGTGTGTGTGTGTGTGTGTGTGTGTGTGTGTGTGTGTAGATAGATAGATGGATAAGTATGTATGTATATATGTAGGTATGTATATACACGTAGTTACATTCAAATTTTCAAGACAATTTAGAAATAAAAAATAATTTTTCTATGAAGGCTATAGAGAGTTGACATTAATAATAATGTAATGTTATTTGTAAAATATCCATTTTATTATTTAAAAATTCAAATCTGATGCAATGCTTGGGTACATTCTAAAAAAACATGCTTGTTAAAGCTCTTCTCCTTATAGAATTTTCTCTTTCTTCTTTTCTCAGGTTCCTTTCCCCATTGGTGAGGTGAATCCCATCAAGTTAAGAACTGCTTCGTAATCTTTTTTTGCTTTCGAAGATCAAGACACTATTCGTTAACCCATTTTCGTAAATAGAAATTTTTTGAACCAAGGGTATCAGCAACATTTGTTCGTTGAAGCCATGCAATGTATTTTTCATTAATTATGGAATTTATCGCATACGGAAACTTATCATAGAACATACCAAGATTAGTTTCATTATGCCCAATTTTGTAATAATATTGACTGAATTTAGCAATTTAATTTTCTAGATGTTTCACTTCCCATAGTTCTATGTTGTTAATTTTTCTTTGCCATTCTTTTGCTTTTTCTTTAGAATCAAGTTTAGCTCCAATGAATTCAGTTTTAATTTCTTTGCACAAAGTTCTGAACATAGCAGCTAGTGTTTCCATCACCCTTAATATATTTTTACCATCTTCACTTAATGAATCATATCAGTCAGCTACAGTATCAGAGAAACTATGCTCAATATAATTTCGGAAATTTGCCGCAGTCCATGCAGTATTTAGGTTTAAGATACTATGCATTCTGCTTTTCTAGTGCTCAAATATTTCTTCTCTATTACGGGCTTCATCAATGTTTAAAATATATTCAGTCTGGCTAATTAGAGTAAGGCCAATTTCTTCATAGATTGTGGTTTTCATGGGGATAAACACGAAGGAAAAATTGCTTGTACGTCCTGCTGGAACGTACTTAGGTTTTAGGAAGTGAGTATTTCTTCTAGACGGCTCACCAAATTCTTCAGGTTTAGGAACTACATTCTTAACAAGATTAGTTTCTGTTTCATATAAGTCGATTTCTTTTCCAATCTCATTGATCTCGTTTTCAACAGTCATTTTACCATATTTCTTATCAAGTCTTCTCCTAATTTCTTCTAATGGTAGTGCATTGAGATCTTCTAATTTAATCAGATTCATCTGCTGATAGATTTCTTCTTCTAATTGGACATTATTGGTTTCTTCATTATTATCAGATAAAACGTCATGTTTATCACTAATTGCGCTCACGATTTTGTTTAATTCTTCCGAATTTTGTTCTTTATCGAACATTTTTTATAGTACTTCAAGAGTATATTGTTTATACTCCATCTTCTTTTTCTGCTTTTTCAACTGATTTTTCTCTTACTTCTTTTTGGATTTTAATCTAGTGCAAAGGAAATAGAATCTTGTTTTTTGAATTTTGGAAAGGATATTTATGCTAAGAAGGAGTACTAACACTAGGAGTAGCTTTTTCGCTATGCCTAACTTTGTTAATAAGAGAAAGATGGGCTACAGTTAACTGATTCTTAAGCTCCTTGAGCTCAGTCTTAATTTTAGCTAATTCTACTTTTAGTTCTAAAACTATATCAGTGATATAGTTTAATTGAGGTGCTAATGAGATATTACCTTCTGGTGAGTGGGCAATATGTGAATAATTAGGACCAGGGCAAGCAGGTGATGATTCAAGCATTAATCACAGTTAATTAGCTTAATTAATCATTAATTAGCTTAATAATCTTAATTATTTTTGGTCATGTTGCTCTGCTACTAGATGAAAGAGAACGTCGAGTTCTATTAGTCAACAAAAAAATCACAAACACAATTTTAAATATTTCAAAAGTAAGTTTTTAAGGATTTGGGTTAACATGCAAATATGAAAAGTTTAAGGGCTAAAAATAAAATATAAACAGTCAATGGTCCCCTTAAAATAGTTTCCACGGAATATTGCCCATTTTAAATATATTCTAATAACATGGTCCCCTAATTATAACTTCCACACAAAGTAGGATACCTGACAGTGATTTTCCTTTCAATTGTAAATTATAGCATTGTGAACCCGAGAAATTTTCATTTAGAATTGAATAATTTTGGCCTCTGTCATCATGGGATCATGGCTTCGCCCCTGGCAATTGGGTTGTCGACCTTACCAATTCTAAACTCTAAAAAAAAAAAAGAAGTTGTCCACTTTAAAAAGTTCAGATTTTTATGCAAATATTTGAACTTTTTTTGGCTGGTTGAATAGTATGTCATGTTTGGACAATGTTGGTGCACCTTGTTTCTAATCGTGATTCATTACTAAAATAAATATATCTAGTTCCTGTGTTAGCATCCCAATATCAAATTATTTCTCGTATTATGACATATGACATCTGTAATATTGGCACTTCTTCTAAATTTCGTCAAAGACTATTTGCTTCAAGGCACAATTTAAAGTTCGTAATAGACACATTCATAAACTTCAACCATTAGTTTGAACTTATAATTAAGTTGATCAATTTTAATTGTTGGGACAAAAATAAACTAACTAATTCAGTACATGGATTGCACTAAGGGCTCATTGTAACAAATTTGAACAAAGAATTGTCACTATAGTTTCCTGTCTTTGCATGTAGGAAACCCTCACTTATTACTTGTATTATGACATATGACATCTGTAATATTGGCACTCCTTTTTCTTTTTTATTTTTCTTTGGTTAAGAAGCCCATGTAGGAAACCCTCACTTATTACATGTCCTAGCATGAAAAAGATTGAGTGTTGAAAACAAGAATGATGAGAATCTTCTCATCAACCAGCTTTAATAGAATTTAAAATATACACATCTTTACCTCATGAATGTTACTAACTTAGCCATTTATAACTTGTGGAGAAATTTCAAGGGTTATTATGTCCAAAATGAACTAGAGCTACAATCTTGCAAGCTACAAGACTATGCTAATTAACATAACTCTTGTGAATTCCATTATTCCCTATAAACATGAAGTCTTCTTTCCTATCTTTGCTCACTTTCGCCTCATATGTCATCAAATTGATGAATAGGCTCACCTTGTTATTTACTTTACTATGCATTTGTGGGCGTGTATGTGCCATATGGTAGTGACAGTGGTTGTTATTGGCCTATGCAGGTACTCAGATGTTAGGTACTCGATTGTTTTGGACCCACAATGTTACTAGTGTTGTGGTTGCCACAACTCACTTTCCTTGGTTATGTGGTTTCAACCTAAGGCATATAGTTTGATCAAAGCAAGATTGAGGTAATGTAGTCCTAGCCTCAACCCAAGTCAGTCAATGAGGTGAGAACTTTTCATGGTTTTGCCTCTTTTTATCGGAGGTTCATTAGAGATTTCAGCTCAATCATGGCCCCCCATTACTTTGCGCATGAAGAAAGGAGCTTTTGAGTGGTCCAAGGCTGCTCAGAAAGCCTTTGAGGAGATCAAACAGAAACTTTACCAAGCACCAGTTTTGGCCTTGCCCAACTTTGAAGATCTATTTGAGTTAGAGTGTGATACAAGTGGAGTGGGGATCGACTGAATGCGTTCAGAAGCAACTACAACACCTATGATAAAGAGTTCTACGCTATTGTGAGAGCATTAACTCATTGGGGTCATTATCTCAAACCTACGCCTTTTGTCCTACATTCTAATCACCAAGCTCTCAAGTACATCAATGGTCAACATAAAATGAACCCCATGCATGCAAAATAGGTGGAGTTTCTCCAGTCATTCAACTTTACTTGCAAGCGTAAGAGTGGAAAGGAGAATGTAGTTGCAAATGCCCATCCAGAAGGTATACTTTACTTTATGTCTTGGAAACAAAGGTACTGGGTTCCATTCAATCCAAGCTATCTACAAGGAGGATCCAAATTTTTAGCCCGTCATTGAGGAAGTTCCAAGGGATAGCTCTTACACTATCCAGGAGGTCTATTTATTCAGAAATAACAAGCTTTGCATCCTTAAATGTTCTTTAAGGGAGTTATTGGTCCAAGAGGCTTATGGTGGTGTTCTTGCTGGCCATTTTAGCCTAGATAAAACAATTGACATACTGAAAGAGCATTTTTATTGGCCTAAAATGAGATGGGATGTTCATAAAATCATTTCAGCTTGCCATTATCGAATTGTAAGAGCTGAGCTGAACTAGGTGTCCTTCATTTTGGGAGTCGTCTTTAGCAAGCTAAGAGGCCCCAACTACTTCTTCAGTTGAGTTCCCCCCCAATTGCTAAGACTTCATTAAGACAATGCAGTAATTATAGGTGGACATAATATGACCACCTCAAAAGTTGATCCAAAACAAAACACCACCTTTTAGTAACAATGCCATTAAGTGATAATTGTTATTTTAAATAACACCATTTAGTAAATTTCCCTTCAACAAAAGGAGAAGCCAATTTCTCAACTACTAGATCGTTATTACTAGGGGTGGGTAACGGATCAGGTACCCATTGGGTCAAGTGGGTTCCATTTGAAATAGGGCCAATAAAGGATCAGGTTAATAATGAATCGGTTCAATAGTGGGATGACTCATTAAGATATATTGATGGGTCGGGTCGGGTCGGCCAATTGACGACCCGTTTAGTGACCCATTATTTTTTTAATCCTACTTGACGCATTAGTTTACATATTCCAATTAGTTAAATTTATTATGAGCACTTTATACATAATAATAATAATTATTATACATAGTTTTTTTATGCAAATTTATTCCATTTTAAAACGGGTCAAAAGAGGGTCGCCCATGGGTCGACCCGACCTGACCCGTTTATTGCACAAAAGGCCCAACCCGACCCAAATAATTAACGGGCCGACCATGACGTGACCCGGTCCACTTTATAAACAGGTCAGCCCTAATCCGACCCGATCCTGCCCATTGCCCACCACTACTTATTACAATATCGTAGAATAATTGATGACCCCCACGTCTAGTCTGGTGCAAAATGTTTACTATGGTTGTTGTAATTGACATGTACACATGGAGCATGAATGGTCAGGACATTTCATATGCGGATGTTTTAATTTGATTGGCACTTGTTTATTGCAATAAATATTAGAAGTATTCTGACATATCATGGTTTTTCAGTTTTTCAGTGGTGAATGTATCTATGTTTCTAACTAGATAGTTTATTTTTTAAAATATATAGGTTTTCTAAAGGAATTGAATAAGTCTAGATTTATTTGGGTTTTCTACTTCCTCCAATTTATAATTGGTGAATAGATTTATTAATTGGGGTGGACGGGTAAAAATATGGGTTGACCGTATTTTAGATTCAAATTTTAAATTAATAAATCCTAATCCTAAATTCATTATTGCTGAGTAGACCTATTAGCTTTAATCCTACATTAATTTGCTGAAATCTTCATATGTTTTTTAATTTTAGCCAAATTCCATCAGTGCAGGGGCATTACAATATTACTAATAGTTCTTTCTAGTACGTATATCTCCGCTAGTACCATTGATGATGAATTTATAGTGCTTCCAATTGAAGCCAAAGATCCCAAGTGGTGGCTTTGTCAAGCACTTCACGAAGAACACGAGGTGCTAAACATAATTGAATCGCCAAAAGTGTCTTCTTATCAAGCTTCTCCCATGGTTCATCAGTCATGGAATCACACTTCTTGATCTTCACATCGACTTTCTTCAATCTGTTCTAAGTATGAACGACCATTAGCTGGACCTTCCAGATACTAAAACTCATCTTAACATCAAACTTGGGAGCCACTCCCTATGGGCATTTTTGTTCATGCACCATAATTAAACTATCCACTATTTGTAAATTTGTGAGGAAGTGATTTCGAGAGTTTGTAATCTCCAATTTATTGGTATCATTTGACATATAGCTGTGAGATCAGTTTTTTACTATTTTTCTTTTATAGTAGATTTTGTACCGCCGTTCCTTACCGTGATCTTTACTTATTTGAACTTTTCATGTAAATTCGATTTCTTGGGTTGTGACTTGATTGACCTTATTATCTTACTTTATTTCGTGGTTTCCTAAATTATGTAACAATTTCAATAAAAACAAGTGATGAAAGCATGGAAAATTAGGGCTAGAGCCAAGGAAACAGAGCTACTAGATATTGCCCACTACAATCAATAACTATGATCATAAAAAAAATTATTTTGCAACTCTAACCCCAAAAAAAAAATTATTTTGCAATGGGAGGAGTAATCGATTGAAAAAATAACATAATTATATAAGAACTGTATCTGACAAGCTTTAGATAACAGCTCACTTTCTTATTTGATATGTTGTTATAAGCATCATATATTTTTAACATTTTTCAATATGTACTAGTTTCTGAGCCTATGTATGATATGCACAGTTTCTTTATAATACAATTTGAATTTTAGATAATATGTTACATAACCTATTATTGCTGAAAATTTTAGTTACAAATATTGCAAAATTGAAATAAGAACTTTTCTAGTTATTTGAGATTCAAAAATAATAAACATCTCGCTACAAAACACGTGTAAAGTTTCTTATGTTAAGCTAAAAACTATTATTGCATGTATTGAATTGCAAAAATGTGGATAAGGTTGAATACTCGAAGGGTTTTACTAGTCACATTTGTGTAAAATCACCTTATTGTTTATAATACTTCACATTTCTAAAATTACTTTCACATTTATAAAATTACACATGAATGCCTCTTTCGTCAACATGAATGAACCATGAGGAATTTTTTTGATATTGTTAAGCATAGCAGTGGAATAATTGAGCTAATAACATATAATTAATTGTAATTGTCAAAAAATTTGATCATTTACAGATGATCATTTTGTAATGTATTTTCTTTATGGTGTGAATGTGGCACAAAGATCAATGTGGGTGAGACTCAAACCCACATAACAACTTTCGAATACTTTACCAATTGAATTAACTAAGATACATTTTCTAATGTGTTAACTTATGTTAAAATAATACACTTGAAAAGTGTCTTGTTATAATATATTTACCATTGCAAAATGATAAGTGTCTTGCTACACGACACTTAAAAAGTGTGTTATTTTCACTTAAAATGTATATTATTACATTTTAAATTGTAAAAAATGGTATGATTGAATAGTGGAAGGATGTCAAAACTTCTAAATTGTATAAAATCATCATATTTATACATAATTTTTTACATTTATAGAATTACATATATGATATGCTTTTGCGGATGAGGTTGATCCGGTTAGAGTGTCAATTTATATTTATTAGCGTAATAGACGAATATTAAAGCTTTATAACTCATAATAAGTTGTAATTATTAAAAATTTAGTGACTCTAAATCATAAAACATATTAATTTGAGTTGAGACAAGACATTTATGAGTGTCTTGCAGCAAGATATACAACAATAACAACAACAACAACAAACTCCCAATGTGGGTCCCGCTTTCGCGGGGTCTGTGGAGATCCAGCTGTAGGTAACCTTACCTCTACCGGTATTCCTACCCATAGAGAGGTTGATTCCATAAGATCCACAAAACAGTTTTGAGAAAAAGGTTTGAAGAGAAAACGATTGCAAAAACCATTGACCGACGTAAGAGAAAGGGGGAGGGGGAAAATGTTCCGGATAAGCGAAAAGATAGGGAGCGGAGACATACCTCAACAAACCAGGGACACTTGGTGCCGTGACATCCCGGGAAAGCACGACCTGCAAACAAGCAAACCAAAACCCTACCCACCCCAACCCACCCCACACCGCCTAAGCTACTGTCACCTACGGAGCCGGTCCCCTACAATCAGGGACTTTAATCCTGTCCCACCACAAACTCCCATCCTGAGCCACGTGCTCCGTGATACCGACAGCTCTGAGGTCCTCTCTAACCACCTCTTCTAGGCTCTTTTTCGGCCTACCCCTCCCTCTCTTACCACCGGGGGGGTTGATACTCTCGTACCTTTGCACCGGGGTGGTCACACTTCTCCTCTTCACGTGGCCGAACCATCTGAGCCTCGATTCCCTCATCTTCTCCTCTATGGGGGCCACTCCAGCTAAGCCCCTAATTACCCCATTCGTGATCCTATCCAATCTCGTAAAACCACACATCCACCTGACCATCCTCATCTCAGCTACCATCAACCTTTGGACCTGCGCCTTTTTTAGAGGCCAACACTCCGATCCATAGAGAACAGCCGGTCTAACTACCATCCGATAAACTTTGCCTTTCAAAGCCATGGGCACTCTTTTGTCACACAGCACCCCTGACGCTGACTTCCACTTTTGCCAGCCCACTCTAATCCGCTGGCTAATATCCTCGTCAATGTCCCCATTCTGGTGGATGATCGAGCCCAGATACTTGAATTTGGCGACCTTCGGTATTGCCCTCCCATCCAGTACGATTTCTCCCCCCTCTTCTATCCTTCCGCTGAAACAACAGTGAAGGTATTCCATTTTTGATCTACTCAACCGAAAGCCCCTAGCCTCAAGTGTATGCCTCCAACTCTCCAATCTGTCATTCACCCCCTGCCTGGTCACATCGATAAGGACGATGTTATCTGCAAATAGCATGCACCAAGGTACCTCGTTCTGGATTCCTCTAGTGAGTTTGTCCAAAACTAATGTGAAAAGAAACGGGCTTAAAGCGGAGTCCTGATGTAGGCCCAAACTAACAGCAAAGTCATTGGACACCCCTCACGGAGTCCTAACCCTCGTCCGCCCTCCCTCGTACATATCCTTGATAACATGAATGTACGCTGGCGACACCCTTTTCTTTTCCAAACACATCCACAATACATCCCTTGACACTCTATCATACGCTTTCTCCAGGTCAATGAACACCATATGGAGATCCACCTTTCTATCCCTGAACAAGCCCATGAGCCCTCTGAGGAGGTATATTGCCTCAATGGTTGCCCTGCCTGGCATGAAACCAAATTGATTTTCTGAAATCTCTACTTCTTCTCGTAGCCTTCTCTCAATCACCCTCTCCCACAACTTCATAGTGTGGCTGAGCAGCTTGATGCCCCTAAAGTTATTACAATCTTGGATATCCCCTTTGTTTTTGTACAGTGGGATGACTGTGCTGGCCCTCCACTCTCTGGGCATCTTGCAGCAAGATATGTATCATCATAAAATAAGAGGAAATAGTCTTGTGATATGCAATTTTTTTAGGGTGAGGGAGGGGGGGGGTTGGGTGTTTTGTCCCATGTGTACATTTTACCAAGATCTAATTTGTGAATTTTAATTGTTTCAATCAGCGTAGAAATGTAAAACTGTATATCACATGCAACTTGAACGATCATTTTACTCTTGCAGCTCATTAGGACCAATTTCATTTATCAGAATAAACATTTCCAATTAAGATGTCAGTGTCAACCCCCTCTCCCCGGCAAAGAAAAAAAAGTAGGCTGGCGGCCTGGCATACAATTTCGATCAATTACTTTGGTAGTATTTGGTTGAGGGGAAATAATTTTTCTATAAAATGGTTTTTCAATTTTTCGTTGTTCAGTGCATTAAAGGATGGAAAAAAAAATTTCCAAGGAAAATGATTTTCTCCCCAATGGAGGAAAATAATTTCCTTTTGAGAAGATAGAAAGTTGATTTTCTTCTTCAATTTTTTGACAATATGGTCAGCTGAAATTTAGGTGTAATATTCGACTTCAACAGTTTAGATCGACACTTGACAGCTCAATGGGAAAGATTCAGATAAACTCAAATCTAGATGTTGAATTTACATTTCTTTCATTTGGTCGACATTTATCACCGCACGACAACTTAATCAATATTTTTTGCCACTAAAACAATTCAGTTGGCTCGCCACTAAAACAATAATTTCAACAGTTTGGATTGAAACTTGATCATCAGATAGAAAGTATTAAAACAGGCTTTAATTTAGATTTTGAACTCGATATTCCGTCATTTTGTCAACATTTTTTCCATAACGATAATTCAATCAATATTTGTCGCTGCTTAAACAATGTAGTTAATATTTTTTACCACTCGAATAATTTCAACAGTTTCGATGGAAACTTGATTATCGGATAGAAAAGATTAAAATATGCTCAAATCCAGATTTTGAGCACGACGGTCCTTCGTTTGGTCTATATTTTTCTTCGACATAACAATTCAATCGATATTCATTGTTACTAAAATAATTTAGTTGATGTTTTTTTGTAACTAAAATAATTTCAACGGTTTAGATCAAAACTTAATTATTGGAGAGGAACTATTAAGAAAACCTCAAATATGAATTTTAAGCTCAACATTCCTTCATTTGGTCAACATTTATCTTTGCTACGACCATTCAATCGATATTTTTGCAATTTAAACAATCCAGTTGACATTTTCTTTTCTTTTTTTTTGTGTGGAAAATGATTTATCTTGTACCAAACAACAGAAAATGTGACATGAAAATCAATTTTCCTTGAAAAAACATTTTCCACAGAAAATGATTTTCCTAAAAAATCATTTTCCTTCCAACCAAACACTACCTTAATGAAAGATGCAAATAAAGTCTCTTAAATTGGCCATATTATCAAATTGTCAATAGTTACAATTTATTTAAGCTCAAGTATTCTCCAGCTAGCTGTATTGATAAACGCCTAACAAAATTAGCCATACCAATGATGATTATACTCTTAATCTTGAAATTACAGAATTATGATATTTTTTTAAAGAATTTAATTAGTGCATGGGATCATAATTTTTGGGCTCAATTAAGACACTTTTGTCTTTCTTGATGCAAGGCCCTTTTTTTTGTTGAAAATTATTAGCTATTAAAGTTTACATGTATAAAAGGAGCCACTCTAACTGAGGTTAACAACTAGCATCAATCATGAAAGTTCAGCCTTGCACCAAAATCAAATTAAAGCTTCTGAAGATATCTTCTGGTTCTTAGGCAAAGTTCAGCAGCCAAGTGTTAATGCAAACTGCAGGTCTGAAATCAATTTGCCCAATGAGATCATTGTTGTCCGCCTCTTACTTGAATAACACTCCATGATCAGATTCCTCTTTGATGCAAATGACATGTCGTGATTTCCACAAAATTAATTCTAGCGGATAATAAATGGATTTTACAACTACCTACATGCTTGAAAATGGATATGCTATAATCATACGCTGTACCTTGCTTCTTGGTGCTATCAGCCCATCACTCTACATTAACTCCCATTATGGGTGACCAAAACCTACCATGCATATAAGCTAGCTAGCTATTTACAGCTATGTACTAGAGCATAATTTCTCTATTTTTTTTTTTGAAAATGGGTAAGTACAATAAGACCTTAGATAGCCCTTCTCGCAAGGGTACTACCTAAGTAGTCGGCGTGGATAATACATGATAGCTCAAGGGATGGGGAGTGAGAAAAAGTGAGATCAGTCTTGAGCAACACTCCGAATTTAACAATCTAGTTCGCGGCCATATTACCTTTGCGAAAAACATGTTGAATGGTGGGAGACATAAAGCTTGATAACATAGTTCGAATATCATGAACCAACATTTGAATTCTCCAAGGGATATGAATATCACCCTCGACAGCCTGAATGGCCATGCGATTATCCCCTTTAATTTGAAGATGCATCATTCCTGTGTCTAAAGTGACTTTAAGACCATCACATAACGTTGTGGCTTCTGTTACCAAGATTGGTGCATCATAGATAAATCTGGTCCCAGCTTTGAGAAGTCGACCGCTGCTGTCTCGCAAGATATACCACGCTGCAGCACCGGCCGGAGACAAGCTGCCATCGAAGTTGAGTTTAATAATACCGTCTAGAGGGGAGGTCCACCCAATAAGGTGGGTAGGGGTAGGAGGAAATGGTATTCGGGAGCTCAGCAATAGAGGGGAAAGAAGTGGAAAGCAATGTCGTTGTTTCCATTCAGCCCAGCTGCGTTTAGCCCGAATAAGAGTGTACATGGGATTCGACAAAGCATTCTGGAAGACGAGTGAATTGTGACTTTTCCATATACTCCAAAGGGGCACAACAATTCTAAGCATGGTAGCCCGGCATCGCATGTCCACTCATGCAGGACATCACGGACGGTGTGTTGTAAAGTCGTAAAAGGGGCTTGGCAAATCCACTCATGCTTGGTGGCCAGGTCCCATACTCGGACGGCAAACGGACACAGTGCAAAAAGATTTTCATTATCCTGAATATGAGAGAGACAGGCTGGACAAATAGGATCAATATGCAGCCCTCTATGCAGTAAGTTACCCCTAGAGGGGAGTGCATTGTGACATAATTGCTAAAGAAAGATTTGAATTTTCGGCAAGACATCTAGCTTCCATATCCACTTAAACTTCCATAGAGACGGGTTAGAGCTGAGATTATCATGGGCCTGCCAAGTGGTGGACTTAACAGAGAACTCACCGCTACCTGGAAGCCCCCAACAAAACGTGTTTGGGACATTAGTTAAGGGAATAGGCACCGCTAGTACGTGAGGAAGAATAGAAGCACATATAATTTGTGAAAGCTTTAGTATGTCCCACTGTTTGTTAGGGAGCATGAACTCACTGACTTTGAGCATAGGGTCAATGGCCTGGGCACTATCAACATTTAGTAACTTCGCTCGATAGGAGTGATGACACGACACATGTGTCTAGATGTTTATCGTTTGACCATTACCTAATTGTCATCGCATTCCCTTTGCTGTGAAGGCTCTTTGACGAAGCAAACACTTCCAGACCCAGGAGTGGGATGGTTTTTGGGCTACGTGAAAGAACTGGTCAAGAGGACCATATTTTGCTCGCATTTGTTTAACCCAAAAATTATCTGGTTGCGTGAGATACTTCCAACCTAGTTTAGCTAAAAAAGCAGTATTAACTGCACCGGCTTTCCTCATACCCAGACCCCCAAGTTTTTTTGGTTTACAAACTTTATCCCATGCTACCAATGGAAATCCTTTTTCGGTGGAATATTTTTTCCCAAAAAAATCCCGATTGACTTGATCTAATATCTGCGTAACAGTTGCAGGGAGCTGAAAACACTGCATGGTATGTGCAAGTAGAGCTTCAAGATTAGACTGGCTAAACACTGCCCGACCCGCTTTCGATAATGCCGTAGCTTTCCAATTGGATATTTTTTCTTCTTCTTTACTTAATACTCCCTGAAAGGTGCCGAGGCTAGGACGTCCTTGGAATACTGTGCAGCTAAGATATTTCCCAAGGGAACAACTACATGGAATATTAAAAATACCCGCAATATGTAGCTTATCGAAGTTGGTCGAATTTTTAGAGAAGACAAGATTGGATTTATGAAAGTTAACCAACTATCCAGATTGTTGACAAAAATCGTCTAATATACCTTTGAGTTTAAACACAGTACGAGAAGAAGCTCTGCAAAAAAGTAAGCTATCATCTGCAATGAACAGGCATGGAAGTTTCTCTGCTCGGGGTGCAATTTTAATTCCAATTCCCGATTTTGGATGAGCCGTTTCTAAATGGAGTTGTTGAGCCAGGATGTCCATACAAAAGATAAATAAATAAGGCAATAGGGGATCACCTTGGCACAACCCTCGGGTAGGCTTAAAGGAACCACATGTTTCATTGTTAATAATTAGTGAATAAGTCATCGTAGTAACACATTCTGGTACCCATTTGATCCAATTAGGATGAAAACCCATACTCCGAAGGCGATGTTGCAAAAAATCTCATTTAATACGATCATAAGCTTTTTCCATATCTAGCTTAATTGCAACATAACCCTTTTCCCCTTTGATAAGCCCACTGAAGCGTTAGAACAGTCCAAAGTATTGCAAGAGGAGCACCTTCTGAAATTCCCAAAACAGATATGAGGAATCTCTGGCTCGAAATCAATAATTGGAAGCCCAAAGTTACTCGTGGAGAGGTTAATCCCAGCCAACAACACAAACAAGTGTTGTCCGCCTTCAGAAGCACAGTGCAACACGTGCAATAGCCGTGGTAACCTTCCGATTTATCGAAGAATTCGAATAGCATGGCACTGAGGAATTTGGGCCCTAAACCCCTAAGAACCTGACTCTAAGTTGCTAGATCAGTGTGGATCCAGACGAGAAGGGGCAAACTCAGCCGCAAATGATACGAATTGGGCAAAAACAGATTAGCATGATTGTAGAAGTAAGTGCCAAGCAAGAAATTATCTAGAGTATAGATCTGTTCGGAGAACTCAAAAACCGAAGCAACATGACCAAAGAAAGGCTCGAAGAATTGAACGGGGACGAGATTGAATTGAAATGGGAGGACCAAATAGGGGTCAAAACAGCATGGTCGATCTGGAGGCTCCTTTTTTTCTAGGGTTCATATTGAGGGGACTAAGGAAGAGGTAAAGAAATAAGAGAATGGGGAATTCTCTCTCTCTCACTAGATGTACTTCCTCTCTCTAGAGGGCTCCTTTAGCACATCCCATCTGTTTCTGGTCAATCTTTAGAGCATAATTTCTCTATTGCCATTGCTTCATATTCACTAAATACGATCCTGAAAAATTCAGCAAAAGAACAGGAGAAATTATAATTAATTATTTTGAGCTTAACACATTTTTATTAAGACAAAGTCGGCCTAAGTGCAAGTGTGAGCTTAACACATTTTTGTTTCTTTCTTCTTTAAATTTCAGGGGTACCTCTACTTTGTTAGAGTTAATGTTGGCATCAAATTCATACTATCCGTCTCCTCTCTCAGTCTGTAACTTTGTTTTGTCATATATAGAAGTACTGCTGAATTATGATTACAAAAAGAAATATTGGTAAATTCAGTATTCATATCCGGATTTAATTTCACGACATAATTCCATGGCTATCCCGATCATCACATAATTCTATGACTATGGATATTTAAAAAATTGCAATTAGTTTGGTAAATAATGATATCATTTTGGATAAACAATAATTAAGTTCCCCCAAGGACCAAAGTTGAAACAAGTTTTTCTCTTGGTGGACTGGGTGGGGAGTATTAGTAATCAATGGAAATGTTGTAGTGAATTATCATATTTCGTGAGTTTGAGTTTTGAATTTGAGAGTCGTTTTGAGTGAGTTAATTTTTTTTCTTCCGATTATTTAATTGGGTATGGCCCACAAAATAATATAGAGGAAAATACCGTTACTAAATGGCTCCTCGACTAAAACTTACATAAAAAATCCTAGAAACCATAGATTTTAAATGTAAAAACTCATCAAGACCTCAAGTTTCAAACATAGATATCAAACCAACAACCACCTACTGATAGGAGAAATCTAAAATATATGAATCTTAAGTTTGTCATTTGTTTTCTAGCGAACTCTTTTCTCAAGTTTGCCATTAATTTGTTTTCCAACTCAGAATTGCCGTCGTTTTGAGTGGGTTAATGTCAGCTATAAGTTCGAGTGAAGTTCTCTTAAAATGCAACTAGCATGAGAAGATTCCATCAAAGAGGCCGAGGAAAGTTAAGTAGTACGTTTTTCAACTAAAAGCATGGTAATATTTGAGTAACAAGGCTAGAATATTTGAGGAACTAAGGATTCGGGGGTTTAATTTTTATTGCTTTTATTTATAAGTCAAGAGTTTGTAATCTAGCTCCTTTACATACGGTTGATTTTGATTTGTTGGCCACTTTTGTTGTAATCTAGCAAGGTCGTTAGATGCTCGTAGTTTGTGGAGTGTTCAAGGTTTGGGTACCAAAATTTCAAGCTTACCAAACCTTGAACCGAGCAAACTAACCCAAATTTTTGGTTCACTTTTTCTGGTACCCAATTTGATAACCTGAAATTTTGATATATGAATACAATTTTGGATGAAGAATAGACCTATCTGCAGGAGATCAATCTATGATAAAACTCAAGATGCTGTTGTAACAACGTATCTGACTTATAACAGCCTAGGCCACATAAGTTACATAGTTTTCCAGGAAAAATGGATGCCTAAACCCTCAAATTTGGTTAAGAACTCTCTGCTTAATCAGAACCCATAAGAGAAATGGAAACAACCCCCCCCCAAAAAGGAGATTAAAAAAGAGAGAGAGATCAATCTCGAGCATCCGGCCAATGAGATATTCAGAGCTAAACATCTAACTTGGAAACTTCTGTAGGGCAAAGAAAGACCAACTGAAAGCAAAAGTTCGTACTTTCAAAGGCAACCAAGATTTTCACATTACATAAACGAGAAAAATTAGAGTAATATTTTTCTTAAAATAATTCTTATCAAGTTTTTAGTACCTCAAGTCCCAAATTCTAAAAATGGTACTCAAATCGATAATCTAAAAATTTAGTTTAACCTGCATCGAAATATTTGACAATCAATGTACTTAGCTCATATTTGAATAGTTATCGGTACATGGTTTTTCAGTTCAGATATTTTGTTTCGATTACTTTTTAACACCCCTAATGGTTTGATACTTTACTATTAGCTCTGGAATGTTGCCATCTTATTTGCATGGGTACTTGATAATAATGAAAAGAAAATGTTGTCACCACCTAGCTTATCTCATCATTGGAGGAATCACATGGAAAAACATGACAACTACGATGTCATTAAAGGGTTGTGGGAATGGTTGAAGCCATAGATGGCGACATGCCATATGAGGAGAACTACGTTTTCAGGCTTTAAAGACAGGGCCACTTAATTACCCACCCTCCCCTCCCCTCTCCCCCCCTCCTCCACCTTTCCATTGCTACTATAAATATGTACTGAGTACCCCTTGTTACCATGCTATAATCACTTTCAAAAGCCACATATTGCCACTTGACAAAGAAGAAAAATGTCTACCTTAGTCATTATACTAGTATTAGTACTTGTTCCAGTGTTATCCTACCTGCAACATGATTAGAAATGCACCACGTTTAACTTTAGTGATTCAAATAGTAATACCGAAGGAGCTGCAGTTGGGTTTGATGACTGCATGGGTCCTCCAAATGGGGGATCTTTTTTCCACAAGCCGATCGACCATGCCTGCTATGGCCAACTTTTCGTTGACTTCATTTGTAACACTCCCATTTCTCTTCTTTCATTTATAATTTTTTCAAACTTTTATGCATTTATACTTTATTATATATAGTATGACATTGAAAAAAATGTTCTTTTAATTATGGAAGATAAAAATCTGAGCACTACTAGATAAATGTATATTTGAGCCAAAAAACAAATTCAACACAACGATCACAACCGTTGATTAATTTTGCAGGTGAGGCCCTCAAGATAAAATATCTAAGCCCTTAGTTGGAGTCCTCCAGTTCAGATTTTAGCCTCGGTGCAAACTTCGAAATTTATAAGGCCAACGTCGGTGCCATTGTTCTTGGACCAATTTCATTATGGATACAGATCAATCAATTTATTCACTTCCAAAACCATACTTGACAGCTGATCAAGCCACAAGGTAGCGACCTCAAATCTTATTTTAAATTATAAGGCAAATGTTTAGAAGTCCATAGAATTTATATGTTTCTTAATTAATTACAAATGCTTATGTAATTTTGTAAGAAAAGGGTCCATGATAAGTGAGAGGCCGTTTGAGAATGTCATGTCCTCAATTCACATAATTCCAGACAACCTACCTCCTGTATTCGGAAGTGAAAATATATTCTGGAGGGGTTCTTAATAAAATGATCCCAATAATCCTTCAGAAAGTTGAAGACGTCATAAAGGTAAAATATATTTTCCCATTTTTTATTCATCTTAAATTTGATAATGTTGAAAGATAGTTCATAAACTTATATCGGCTGTTGCAGAAACTACATCAATCGGGTGCAAGGAAGTTCTAGATTTTCAATACTAGTCCATTGGGTTGCCTCTGATCAATTGATAAACAACTCACAAATGAGACCATTATTGCTCATGTTAATGAAGTGGGATGGATATGGGCATACAAAAATGCCTCCAAAACTTTTAACAATGGATTATACATTTTTGTGTGATAAGATGAGATTCAAACTCGGTGCTATCATTGCATTGTTTATGCTGATAATGATGCAACCAGAGAATAGCTTGATCTGGCTATCGAATGAGATGAACCTTCCATATCATCCTCCTCTACAAAGATCTTGTAGCTTGACTCCATATGGGGTTGAATAGTCACCAGACAGAACCTTCGAAGCAAGCACAGCAAATCAGGATACCAACAGTGCCAGTTTACCTTGATCCAACACGAGTTGTTAGTTGGAATGACTTTCACTACATAGATGCAATGAATGCTACGTTTGCTTATTTGCTTCAAAGATTTTGTCGGGTAGGTATTTCTTAGGAAATTAGAGCAAATTAACAGCGGAAGCAATAAGATGAAACAGATATTCAGAAATTAAAGGAACGATAACAAGAACAAAACAACGACACACAAGATTTACGTGGAAACCCAATGCGGGAAAAAACCACGGACGGTAACGAGCACAATCAATCCACTATATGAGTAGGGAGAATACAAAACGATCACAATCACAACAAGTGATTTGATCCAACAGTAGAATTACAACCATTCTTGTAATCTCTCTCACAATTCTCTACCTCTCAATGTGTTTAGGGATTCAGGGATTCAGGAGTGATTCTGGAGTGATTTTAGATCCTACGCATAGCCCCCTTTTATAGGGTCTAGAAAACCAGGGTTTCACCCTTAGAGACAAATCCTAGCTGCCAGGAGAAGCTGCGCTTCAAGACAAACCCTAGCCGCCTTTGATTTTGGGCCACAAAACCCAACAACCCAACAATCTCCACCTTGCACCAAAATCTCCAATCATCAATTCTCTATCGCCGCCATCACACCCCGAAGGGTGACACCCCCCAAGGGGCAATGCCCCGAAGGGCGCTCAGATACTGAGAATGCCAACTAAGTCCAAGCAATGCTTGAACTTAGCTTTGGGAGATGACTTATATGAACCTTTCTTCATATAACCTGTTGTAGTAGATGCTTGCAAGACATAGAGGCCTCCTTGCCTCAAACCCTTTAGTAGAATCCGATTGCCCTTCGAGACCTTCATAAGTCCACCTTCAGCTGAATATTTGCACCCCTTGGATTCAAGGGTGCCCAAAGAGATGAGGTTACACTTCAAGTCAGGAACGTGACGAACATTCGATAAAGTCCTGACAACACCATCATGGGTCCTGATTTTAACAGTAGCAATTCCAATTACTTTACATTGGGCATTATTGCCCATGTGAACAACGGTTGAGTCAACTGGATCATATGTTGAAAACCAATCCTTGTGAGGACACATATGATAGGTACACCCAAAATTAAGAATCCAATCAGAATCGCTCCCCCTTTCAGTAGAGGTAGCAAACAAAACGTCACCATCAGAATCAAATTTAACAAATGAAGCTTCAACAGGCTCACGAGAATTATCTTCGTCTTTCTCCCTTTTCTTTTGCAGTTGCCAATAGTTAGCAATAATATGACCCAATTTACCACAGTAACTGCAGGTCTTACCAGCGTGAGGGTTTTTAGACTTAGAACGGGTCTTACCGTTCCCGTTTTCAGTTTTACCCCTTAGTACTAATCCCTCAGCAGAATCAACATGAATGTCAAGATCAAACTTTTCCTTAGACAATAGGTTTGACTTAACATCCTCAAACGATATAGTATTAGAATTACTATATAGCATAATCTCCTTAAAGTGTTTATAAGAAGGGGGTAACGACACAATAAGCAAAATAGCCTTATCCTCATCCTCAATTTTCGTATCCATATTCTCCAAATCAACCAGAATAGAATTAAATTCATTCAAATGTTTTTGAACAGGGGTACCTTCAGCCATACGAAAGGTGTACAACCTTTCCTTCCAATGGATCTTGTTAGCGAGACTCTTCATCACGGAGAGTTCCTCCAGCCGAACCCAAAGATCTACCGCAGTTGTCTTATCAAGCACCTCTCGCAAGGTATGTGGTGCTGAGCACAACTGTATGGCTAAAACCGCCTTCAACTCTAGTTCCTCCCATTCCTCCTCTGTCAACGATCCGTGCATCTTCTTTTGGTCTGTGGCCCATTGTTCATTAGTCATCTTCTCGGGTTTCACGTGAGGTCCTTTCAAAAGCTTCCATAACCCATGCTGGATGAGAATTGCTCTCATCTGCACCTTCCAGAGATTAAAACTAATCTCCCCATCAAATTTTTGAATATCAACCTTCATAATTGAAGACATCCTAAACCAAAGCTCTGATACCACTTGTTAGAAAATTAGAGCAAATTAACAGCGGAAGCAATAGGATAAAACAGATATTCAGAAATTAAAGGAACGATAATAAGAACAAAACAACAACACACAAGATTTACGTGGAAACCCAATGCAGGAAAAAACGATGGACGCCGGCGAGCACAATCAATCCACTATATGAGTAGGGAGAATACAAAATGATCACAATCACAACAAGTGATTTGATCCAACAGCAGAATTACAACCATTCTTGTAATCTCTCTCACAATTCTCTACCTCTCAATGTGTTTAGGGATTCAGGGATACAGGAGTAAATCTAGAGCGTACGCATAGCCCCCTTTTATAGGGTCTAGAAAACCAGGGTTTTACCCTTAGAGACAAACCCTAGCTGCCAGGAGAAGCTGCGCTTCAAGACAAACCCTAGCCGCCTTTGATTTTGGGCCACGAAACCTAACAACCCAACAATCTCCACCTTGCACCAAAATCTCCAATCATTAATTCTCTATCGCCGCCATCGCACTTCGAAGGGTGACGCCCCCCAAGGGGCAATGCCTCGAAGGGCGCTCAGAAACTGGGAATGCCAACTAAGTCCAAGCAATGCTTGAACTTAGCTCTGGGAGATGACTTATATGAACCTTTCTTCATATAACCTGTCGTAGTAGACGCCTGCAAGACATAGAGGCCCCCTTGCCTCAAACCCTTCAGTAGAATCTGACTGTTAGAACTCCACCTTCAGAACCCCACCTTCAGCTGAATATTTGCACCCCTTGGATTCAAGGGTGCCCAAAGAGATGAGGTTACGCTTCAAGTCAGGAACGTGACGGAGATTCGATACAGTCCTGACAACACCATCATGGGTCTTGATTTTAACAGTACCAATTCCAGTTACTTTACATTGGGCATTATTGCCCATGTGAACAACGGTTGAGTCAATTGGATCATATCTTGAAAACCAATCCTTGTGAGGACACATATGATAGGTACACCCAGAATTAAGAATCCAATCAGAATCGCTCCCCCTTTCAGTAGAGGTAGCAAATAGAACGTCACCATCAGAATCAAATTCAGCAAACGAAGCTTCAGCAGGCTCACGAGAATTATCTTCGTCTTTCTCCCTTTTCTTTTGCAGTTGCCAACAGTTAGCAACAATATGACCCAATTTTCCACAGTAATTGCAGGTCTTACCAGCGTGAGGGGTTTTAGACTTAGAATAGGTCTTACCGTTCCCGTTTTCAGTTTTACCCCTTACTACTAATCCCTCAGCAGAATCAGCATGAATGTCAAGATCAAACTTTTCCTTAGACAACAGGTTTGACTTAACATCCTCAAACGATATAGTATTAGAATTACTATATAGCATAATCTCCTTAAAGTGTTTATAAGAAGGGGGTAACGACACAACAAGCAAAATAGCCTTATCCCCATCCTCAATTTTCACATCCAGACTCTCCAAATCAACTAGAATAGAATTAAATTCCTTCAAATGTTTTTGAACAGGGGTACCTTCAGCCATACGAAAGGTGTATATCCTTTCCTTCAAACGGATCTTGTTAGTGAGACTCTTCGTCATGTAGAGTTCCTCCAGCCAAACCCAAAGATCTACAGCAGTTATCTTATCAAGCACCTCTCGTAAGGTATGTGGTGCTGAGCACAACTGTATGGCTGAAACTGCCTTCAACTCTAGTTCTTCCCATTCCTCGTCTGTCAACGATTCACGCCTCTTCTTTTGGTCTGTTGCCCATTGTTCATCAGTGATCTTCTCGGGTTTCACGTGAGATCCTTTCAGAACCTTCCATAACCCATGCTGGATGAGAACTGCTCTCATCCGCACCTTCCAGAGATTAAAACTAATTTCCCCATCAAATTTTTGAATATCAACCTTCATAATTGAAGACATCCTAAACCAAAGTTCTGATACCACTTGTTAGGAAACTAGAGCAAATTAATAGCGGAACCAATAGGATGAAACAGAGATTTAGAAATTAAAGGAACGATAACAAGAACAAAACAACGATACACAAGATTTACGTGGAAACCCAATGCGGGAAAAAACCATGAACGGTGACGAGCACAATCAATCCACTATATGAGTAGGGAGAATACAAAACGATCACAATCACAACAAGTGATTTGATCTAACAGCAGAATTACAACCTTTCTCGTAATCTCTCTCATAATTCTCTACCTCTCAATATGTTTAGGGATTCAGGGATTGAGGAGTGATTCTGGAGTGATTTTAGATCCTAGGCATGACCCCCTTTTATAGGGTCTAGAAAACTAGGGTTTTACCCTTAGAGATAAACCGTAGCTGTCAGGAGAAGCTGCGCTTCAAGACAAACCCTAGCCGCCTTTGATTTTGGGCCACAAAACCCAACAACCCAACAGTATTCAGCCCCATCTGGAGTTAAGCTACAAGATCTCTGCAGAGGAGGATGATATGGAAGGTTCCTCTAATTGGGTAGCTAGATCAAGCTGTTCTCTAGTTGCATCAGTATCATTACTTTCTTATTAATTTTTTAGTGGTTGGGAGAGGAGGGACTTTGTGCTAAGGAGGCTGAAGTCTTTTTCTTTTAGTTACATATATATATATATATATATATATATATATATATATATATATATGTATGTATTATATTTGTCATTTACGGGACGTCTATTGTATGTGTGTTCTTCTAATGAATTAGTATTTGTTTTTTTTTTTTGGCTGAAGGGGAGCCTTGGAACAACGGTAAGGTTGTCTCTGTGTGACCAAAAGGTCACGGGTTTGAGCCGTGGAATCAGCCACTGACAAAGTTAGGTTAGGCTGCCTACAATTTACCCATTGAGGTGCGGCCCTTCCCCGGACCCTGCGTGAATGGGGGATGCTTGTGCACCGGGCTGCCATTTTTTTTTTTTGGGCTGATAGAATTAGTGTCCGTTTGTTTTGCTATTCGGTTGATTATTAATCTCTAAATAATTGTCATTTAGGCTAACAGTAATTAGTTAAATGTAAATTCCCACTATTACCATTAGTGGTACATTAGTTTGTTGAAATTTTCATTGGTAATTCATCAACTTCTAGTAAACTCCTTTTATATAGGTTTGATCTTTAGAAACAACGTTTTTCTTAAGAAAACATCCAACATAAAAAGTAAAATTGAGCCTCGTTATTTACTAGTCTTATATAAGAAATATATTGTGTCATGCATAACTTTTTCCACCTTTCACATGACATTTTAGAAGTTCCAGTCAGACATTAGTTCTTTCATGCATAAATTCTTAGTCAACCTTGGTTTGCATGCATAGACATAGCTCTATTACGTTCTTCTACATAAATTTCATTGCCAATAAATGAATCATTTAAATCTTGAAAGAGACATCATTTATTTCATAGCTTATGAAGCCTATAACTATAATGTTGCATCACATCATTATGATTTCTGTTACCTCACATGCTTTGTACGTGATGTCTCCATTCGATTTTTCAAAACATAGCACGCAAGATATTTGCTTTGTATAGACTCCATTGATGAAATGTGTCATCTGATTTTTTTTTACTATTTATTATGATATTTTCATTACATGTGTAGAACATCTTATCCAAATAAGAACACCCACAAATTTTATTTTATTGTTTTGTAACACATGGGAACCCTCCATAAGCGCAACGACAAGCGTCATGGTGTGATTGGGTGCCTTCTTTTCCAAGACTCCAATCTCACACCTCTAAAATAATTAGAGTGATTGTATTCATATTGGACTTTCATAAAGGAAATACATTATAGGGAGAAAAGTTATTGCTACTAAGTTCTGTAATTTTTCTTCTAGCTGCCAAGTATTTTGCACAATTTTTATTTTTTTTTGGCACAATGTGTATACTGTAAAGTTAAAAAAATTAAGGTCGTAGAATCTTAAACCACTAAAAAAGCATCCCTTATTAACATTTTGTACATAACTTTCTCATCGGTTATTGAATGCTGTCATACAAATCAAATGCATGAGTTTTGTTATTAACTAAGTGTACTTAAATGCATATTTCCTCATGCATTTTGTAGTACTTTGTTACATATCAAGTAAAATGCATGATTTATATTGATTAAGGGTACTTGAATGGACTTTGAGCATTTTGTTTTGTGCTAGCAAATTAAATCACAATTAGATAATATACATGATGTGGGAGGATATTTTCTTAGCATAAGTATCATTTCAATATCTTGATTTACACACATAATTCCTAATCATCGCAGTCACACTGTCAATTTAAGAGGATAGCATACTCTTAATTGTGAACTATTGCTCTTTTCATATTATCATCTTATTCAATTTCATTCGTTGCCATTGGCTTTGCAATTTTAATTAATTCAATTTCATTTTATCCCATTCTCCTATGTATCCATAATAATTGTATTAACTTTCTAAGCAATTTTATCCTTTCCTTTAAAAAAAAAAACCTAACCAATTGAAAAACAATAAAGAAAATTGAGCTATTGTGGTTTCCTTTATTTGATCATATTTATGTTCCATCATATCCTATCTTCTTTCTTGTTCATTTTCTTTCTATCTTATAGTAAGAGTTTCTTATGTTTTATATGTTTGAATTTTTATTTTTGGTTTTATATTTCTATTTTTTCCATTTTACCAAACTTGGAAAACTAGAATAAAATCAGACACTTACATAAATAATTAAAGCATATTTTCTATGAATAGACTATTATTGCCTAAATTTAATTTCTCTTATGGCAATAAATTACATATCTACTATTAAATTTATGAATAGTATATGCATCAAAATTTATTAAAGAAGAACAATTACCACAGATCGTGCGAAGTACACTATGATAACTATTATGCTATAAGATGAGAATAAGAAATTTTCCATGCTGCTTATGTTCATGCTCTAATATATCACAACTTTATTGTGTTGAAGCAGTGAAAAATGCATTTGTGACCACATTTTTGCTGCCCTATACTAATTAAGACGTGGAGGATATATAAGCAGGAATATAATAAGAATGATATTCAAAAGGGTTGTAATTTCTTTCCTGGACAAAAATTTGGAAGCAAGGGTCTAATTTGACCCCAGTCACTACAAAGCGGATGTTCTACTTGAATATGTTCAGAAAATTGTATCAAGTTACATTAGAATTGATTCCCTAACAACATGAACAATACAGTATGAATCATATAAAAAACAAAAATATTTGGTATATAAAACTAAAATATAAATTTTAAATACAAAGTTTTTTTTGGTGCAAAAAAGGAAAAATATAAAGTTAGTAGTAACAATACTTTTTGTTGGTCATGTAGTCGAACTTTGCTGGTAGCCTGACATCTAGGCCATCACTGTCACAAAGATTGTAGAGCAACAGAGACAACAATTTTAACTATGGTGATTCTCGCACCTGGACCAACACAAGTTATGTAATATTGGTCATACACAACACGTGTCCAGTCCAAAAATTGTTGCAATTCATATGTGTTAAGATCGTGAGTATTCTACCACAAGAGGGGGGTGAATTGTGGTGTCTGATTTTCACGTTGTAAATAACAAACACCCTTGTGACTTGTTTGCAGAGGGTGTTCTCAAATATTGCAAATGCGAAAATCACCAAGATAAATGCGGAAAATAAAGCACACACAATTTTTACGTGGAAAACACCTCTAGCCCAACTGAGGTGTGAAAGACCACGACCTATCTCGTGTAGGATTTAACCACTTCACTAAACCGGGCTTAACTCGTTACAAATGTAACACACCTTGTTACAACTTGCAACCACGTAAACTCCTTCTCTAAGGCAGATTACACCACGTCCAAATCTCACCAGATTGGACACGTCCAAAGTGCACACGACTGAGGACCACTCACTCACTTTTCTGATTCAAGATCAGGGTTACAAAACACCTTACTGGGTGCTTCTGTCTTAAGCAGATGTAAGGTACAATGAAGTCCTAGTATGCCAATATATTGAAAGCTTGGTTTAAACACAACTTGTATCAGTTTTTCTTTTCTCAAGTGTAGCTCTAAAAATTCTTTCGATTAGAAAAACCACTTTTGGAATTTTGCTTTTTGCGTGTGTTGTGTTTCTAGATTTTCTCTTGCTTTCTCTTCTTGCTATTCTCACTGTGTGTATTTCAAAGGGAGTAAAATGCTATATTTAAACAAAAAAAAATTCCAACGGTCAAATCAAGAGAATCAGCTAAGTATGGAAAATGATCTTTTCAAAAGAATACTCCCCAACGGCTAGTGACAAGTTTTCCCCAATGTATAAGGAATTTGTTATCTTAAGAGATAACCCTTATCTTCCCATAGCCGTGAAGAAGATTTAAAAAGCAACAAGAAATCTTCAGCTTTGGAAATTTTATCTTATCCGAAAATATGGGCAAAGGAAATCTTTTAGTTTTGGCAAATTTTCAAAAACCTATTTTCGCAAATCTCCCATAATATTTTTAAGAAATATCATTTCCAGAAAAATAGCAATCTTGGAGTTTAAGGAAAGTATTCTGGAGATCTTGGCCAACCGAAATGAATTTTCAAAGATAACCGGGTATGACCACTTCAGTTCAGAAACACCCTAGGCACCCTGTTTGCAGGGTTGTTCGCAACTGGTGTTTTGAAGCACTTAGCGCAGTTACCGATTCAAGAGATGTTTAAAAAGCATTTTCAATATTGGCATATTAACAAGAGTCTAAATAAATGAGACCTATATACCCAAGACTTCTCGTTTTGAATCAGTCATCTTGTCCAAGATTTGTAGAGCTGCTGTGAACACCAAGGCCACCTTGTTTGCTGGGGTTGTTCTTTGCATTGCTAGAGTTCAGGAACATGCCTTACAATCAACTGTCGAGATGACGTTCTTGACTTAATGTAGAATCACCAAGTGAAACCTGTTTTAAAGACTTGTTCTCACATGTAGCAAACCAGTTAATACAATAAAGATTATAAACACCAGTTAGGCCTGTTTGGAGATCGTGTTTGGAGCAACATTACTTGGACACATTTTTACACTTGGATTTGTTATCATCAAAACTTAAATATAATAACTCAACAAATTTCCCCTTTTTGATGATGACAAACCAAGTGACCATATTGACAAAACAGACAAAAAAATGAATGCTGATAGGGATCCACGTAAGTCAAGGTCAGGTTGAGATTCATACATTGTTACATTGTCAATAGGTTACATTGTCAATAGGTAGGTTCTTCTTCCCCCTTTTGGCATCATTAAAAAGCAATAACAAACAAGTAGAAAGGAGAAGGAACAAGAAGCAAGAGAGACTGCAAGTAGATATTCCGTTAATAAGCAAAGCAGTACAATTGCAACAAAACAACAAAAAAAACAAAAACAAAAACACCCTAGCAGAGTGTCAATCCCAATTGCATCAACGACTTGGGCCTCCACTCGCCGTGTGAGCACTATTCCAAAGTGCTCAAACACCCTTGTCAGCAGAAACCCATACCCGAGATCATGAGCCCGAGTGGTGTTTGCAATTCGCCCAATGTGGCGAATCATGATAGTCGGAAGATTGATAGGTTCCTCCCTATCCAATAAGTCGACCAGGCACTAATCAAAAAGGTCTGTTGAGTTTCTCCCTTGACCCCTTGGAATCACGTTCTTAATGACGAACATGAAAAGGAGTTGGTGGGGAGGGATCAGATCACCCTTTTTGACAGAGGAGGGTGTTCTCAGACCCTGTTTCTAACTGAGGTGTTTAGACACCTCCAGGAGCCTGGCTAGTTCCAGGGCTGTTTTGTCTTCCCTCACATACACAGCAAAGCCTTGTGAGGGCACTCCCAGAATTTTCCCAAGTTTGGGCGCATCAACCCTGATGCCTTGCCCATTCACAAAACTTGTCACCACCCCTTCGGTGACCTCGCAGTTGGCATAAAATTCAGCCAACTCAGGCACAGAACACCCCAACTAGGTGTTTGCAAACAACTCAAGCTAGCCTTGGGCTCGAAGCTTGGTCAAGAACACCCCCAGACCCTGTTCCTCAAAAAAACTTACAGACACTACCTTCCCCCTGACAACATTGCGCTTAAGCAACTGCACATGTTTGTCAGACATAGGAGAGGGAGTGAACTGCTTTGGGCGTTTGGAGGTAGGAATAGAGGTGGTAGCTTGTGGTAGGGGGGCTGTTCTGGGTTTTTGCTTGAGGGGTGTTTTTGCAGGAGAGGGCCTCACAGCAGGTTTAGTGGCTGATTTTGGAGGGGCTTGATCTTCGGAGGACTCGGAAAACACCACTGTCCCCTGTTTGAAGGTGGTGTCTTCAGAGTCAGAACTCGAGAACCCTTCAGTAGAAGAGGAAATCTCCTCGATGATAGGAGCAGAGGGTTTAGAGGATCTGGGGGTTGATCTGGAGACAATTCTCGCAGATTTGCGAGAAGGTTGAGAAGGAGGAGAAGAGGGAGTTAGAGAGGGGCGAGACCTTGGTTGTGGTCGTGTTCTTGGCGTTCGGGTGCGCCTAGCCACCATCTTTACCCTTTTTCTCTTCTCTCCAGTTCGAGAGACTAGAGGAACAAAGTCATCCTCTTGGATAGGATTTTCTCCTGTTTTCTCACCAGAATCCTCCTTCAGATCCATGAACAGATCATCGAAGAACACATCCCTTGTTCTTTGAGTTGTTTCCGGGAATAGTGCAGAAGAACAGGGTTCAAAATCCCCAACGATGGTTTTTGGGTTCTCCAAGAATTGGTCTTGGAAACCCGAAGAGCCAGCACCTGTTACAGAAGAAATGGGACAAGGGATTGTTCCCACATACACCATTAATTCCCAACCAAAGGAGTAGGGAATATCATTCAACTCAAGCCCAACACTTTTGAGGTTTAACTGAGTGAGATACCCGAAGATTTTGTGGATAATTGGGCGAGGAGGAGCCGGAATTGAGGGTATAATCATGTTGTTACTCTCAGAGATTGATGAAAAAACGGTTTTGGAAGCCATTAACGCAAGGAAGAATTTGGGTTTTGAGGGTTTTGCTAGGGTTTGAAAGCAAGAACAGAGGGGAGAGAGAGAGAGAGCAAGACGGGGAAGACAGACGCATGCAAGGGGGTTTTTTAAACTCCCTACCTGTTATGAAGGGCCACCTAGGGAACACCTAGAATTTAAGCAGGCAGCATACAATAATGGCAATTAAGGCATACCTGTTCGAGCCGCCTGTTCTTGAACATGCTTATCTTATTTCAAGGTCTGTCATGATTACTCTTTCTCCATCTCCCAAGACAACAGTATATAATCATAATAACACACAGACTACCCATATTCGTTAAGCATAGACCACTATTTTAATAACAAGAATTGCAAACAAGGGAATAGAACAGGTATTATAAGGTGTTTTTGTCAGCTTGATCTACCTATGAGAACAGGTGTTCTCAGGGTGTTTTCACCAACCCCAATTCTAGTCTGTTTCTCTCAAACTGATCTCTAGCTAGTGCCTTAGTGAATATATCAACAATTTGATTTTCCGTTGAGCAAAAATTCATAGAAATTAAACCCTTTTCAACATTATCTCTCAAGAAATGATGTCGAATGTCAATATGTTTTGTCCTTTTGTGTTGACATGGGTTTTTGGCAATGTTAATAGCGCTAGTATTATCACAAAAAATAGGAATGCATCCAGTGTCAACACAAAAATCCTTAAGCTGTTGTCTTATCCACAACAGTTGAGCACAACATGAAGCTGCTGCAACATATTCAGCTTCTGCTGTGGACATGGCAACTGAATGTTGCTTCTTGGTAGCCCAAGATACCAAACAAGGACCAAGAAAATGAGCCATACCTGAGGTACTCTTTCTATCAACTAGGAAACCTGCATAGTCAGCGTCAGCATATCCAACAAGATCAAGATTGCAACCTCTAGGATACCATAGAGTTAGATCAGGTGTATGCTTTAAATATCTTAGTATCCGTTTAACAGCCTTAAGATGAGTCTCTTTAGGACTAGACTGAAAACGGGCACATAAACCAACACTAAAAACAATATCCGGTCTACTAGCGGTTAGGTATAGGAGTGACCCAATCATGCCCCTATAGAGTTTTTCCTCAACTGAGGGACTCCCATCATTCATAACCAACTTGGTTAAAGGAGAAATAGGAGTGTCTATGGGTTTGGCCGACTCCATCCCAAAACGCTTAAGTAGCTCCTTGATATACTTTTGTTGATGGATCATGGTGCCGTTTGGAGTTTGCTTGATTTGTAAGCCTAAGAAAAAGTTAAGCTCACCCATCATGCTCATCTCAAACTCACTCCTCATCATATTTGAAAATTCATCGCATAAATCATGATGAGTTGCACCAAATATAATGTCATCGACATATATTTGGACAATCAATAAATGTTCCCCCTTAGATTTTAGAAACAAGGTATTGTCTACCTTGCCTCTTCTAAAATCATTTTCAAGTAAAAAGCTTGACAACCATTCATACCAAGCTCTTGGAGCTTGTTTTAAACCATAAAGTGCTTTGTCAAGTTTAAAAACATGATTTGGAAAATCACCATTTTCAAAACCAGGGGGTTGTTTGACATACACATCTTCTTTAAGGTATCCGTTTAGGAATGCACTTTTCACATCCATTTGATATAACTTGATTTCCATATGAGCTGCAAAGGCTATTAAGATTCGAATAGCCTCAATTCTAGCAACTGGTGCAAAGGTTTCTTCATAATCAATCCCTTCTTCTTGATTGTACCCTTGAACCACCAGCCTTGCCTTGTTCCTAGTGACTGTTCTTGACTTATTTAGCTTATTTCGGAACACCCACTTGGTTCCAATGATTGTTCTATCTGCAGGTTTAGGTACAAGGTGCCACACTTTGTTTCTTTCAAATTGATGAAGCTCTTCTTGCATAGCCGTGATCCAATCTGAATCTGCAAGGGCTTCATTCATACTTTTTGGCTCAATGTTAGAAAGAAAAGCATAGAAAGTACAAAAATTCTTAAGTTTAGATCTAGTTTGCACTCCAGTATTAATATCTGACAAGATTTGATCAAGAGGGTGCGAACTATGGTGCTTCCATGGTCTTGGATTAATTGGGTCCACAGACACATGTTCTGTTCTAACTGAAGTATGTGTAGGATCAGGCTCAAGAACACTTCCTGATCCTGTTTCTGCACCTGTTTGCAAGCTGGTTCCTGAAGAACATGGTTCCGAACAGGGTTCAACGGTGTTTCCCCCTGTTTGATGTTCACCTTGCCTGTCGTTTTGAGGAACAGCTTCTGTACCTGTTTTCTTTAGGGTGTTCTCACCTTGTTTTTCTTGGTTCAACAATTCCTTTTGGACAAGACCTAATTCAAACTCTTCATCCTGTGCATTACTCTCATTCAAAGAGTTAGATTGATCAAAAAACACATGCACACTTTCCTCAACACACAAGGTTCTTTTGTTAAAGACTTTGTATGCCTTACTGTGAGAGGAATAACCAAGAAATATTGCCTCATCACTCCTTGAATCAAACTTTCCTAAGGCATCTTTCCCGTTGTTATGCACAAAACATTTACAACCAAATGTTCTTAGATGCATAATGTTGGGTTTTCTGCCTTTAAGAAGTTCATAAGGAGTTTTGTTCAAAATGGGTCTAATCATGCATCTATTTATAATGTAACATGATGTGTTCAAAGCTTTTGCCCAAAAGTTCTTAGGAAGACCACTAGAAATAAGCATTGTTCTAGTCATGTCTTCTAGGGTACGATTTTTTCGTTCAACCACCCCATTTTGCTGGGGTGTTCTCGGGGCTGAGAAGTTTTGATCAACACCATGTTCATTACAAAATTTTGTAAAACTTGCATTTTCAAATTCAGTACCATGATCAGACCTCAAGCTAACCAATGAGTGTCCTACTCTCTTTTCAATCTTTTTGAGAAGGGCAATGAAATTATCAAAAGTTTTATCCTTGGAGGCCAAGAACATGGTCCAAGTAAATCGAGAGTAATCATCCACTATGACAAGCACATACCTCTTCCCACCTCTACTTGATATCCTCATAGGACCACATAGATCAATGTGCAATAACTCAAGAGGTCGGGTAGTGCTTACACACTTTTTAGATTTTAAAGAAGATCTGACTTGTTTTCCTTTTGCACAAGCTTCACATACCTTGTCATCATTATACTTGATGGAAGGTAGTCCAGCAACCAAATCTTTGGAAACAAGTTTGTTTAACAAGGACAGGCTTGCATGACCTAGTCTCTTGTGCCATAACATTATATCATCATTTAATGCATTTAAACAAGTCAGATTGTTTTGGGGAAGAGTGGAAATACAAACTTTATAAACATTTTGACATCGCTTCCCCCTGAATACAACATCTCCTGTGTCGTCATTTACAACCAAGCAACGTGTTTTTGAAAACAGTACTAGGTTGTTCTTGTCACACAGTTGGGACACACTTAGCAAATTGTGCTTTAACCCATCAACTAAGTGCATATTATCAATTGAGTGGGAGAGAGTTTTACCAATATTACCTATACCGACAATTGTCTCAGACTTGCCGTTTCCAAATGCTACACTCCCACCATTCAAAGCTGTAAGTGAGAGAAAATTTGATCTTTCACCAGTCATGTGTCGTGAACACCCACTATCAACAAACCACAACTGCCTGTTTTCAAGGGTGTTGGTGGGGTTGTTCGTATGATTGTTCTCTCTCACTTCAGCCTGCAAAACAAATCACGGGTTAGTTTTGGGAACCCAGATCCACTTGGGTCCCATTCTTTTAGACATGTAAAGCTCATCTTTTCTAATCCAGATTTGTTTCACATACCTTTCATTCTTTTCATTGGCATGTTTTCTCAAAGGGCAAGTGTATCTATAATGACCCGTCTTAGCACAATGAAAGCAAACGATGTTTTTAGGTAATCCCACATACTTCCTATGTATTGGGTAAACGGTTCGTTTAGGCTTATATCCAAGTCCCTTTTTGTTTCGATTGTGGTGAGTGTTTAACCAATCAAGGGCTTGTGAGGATTTATTCCAGCGGTTGTTTGTGGCAAGATCAGTTTTCAATTTTTCTATGGTGGCATTCAAGCTCTGCTTTTCATTTAGCAGGGATTCAACTGTTTCTTCCACTTTAGAGAGTTTTTCCTCTACTTGAGTGTAATCGCCTTCTTTTAGAAAGAGATCTTCTCTAAGCACGTTAATACTCTCATGTAAACCGAGTTTTTCATTTTTAAGAATTTCATTTTCAAGCTCTAGGTCACGAACTTCTCTTTTTAGATCAGCACAGGTGTCTATCAAATTATATAGAAGTTCTTCTAAAGTAGCTTTGTTAAGACCATGTACCTTGTTCTTGAGATCTGAGAAGCTGATTGTTTATTCATCATCTAAATCTGAATCACTTTGTGCCATCAGTGCTACGACCCCTTCTTCAGCTTCAGATTCTCCTTCATCCTCAGAGGAATCTCCCCAAGCAGCCAGCATAGCTTTCGAGAATCACTTGCCCAGATTGTTTACAGGGTGTTTTCGACCCTGTTTTCGAGGATGTTCAGGCATCTGATCTTCTCGAAGCAGAGGACAATTTTTGACTAAGTGATCTGGTTTGCCGCACTTGAAACACCCTATGAGCTGTTCTTTTGGGGTGTTTCTGGACTTACTGACGTCTTTTCTTTTGTTGTTTTCCTTGACCTTTTTGAAGAATTTCTTGAATTTTCTGGTCATTAGGGCCATATCTTCATTTTCAAGGTCAGAGTCAGTGTCCTCATGTGCTTTCAAGGCAAGCCCACGATCCTTCTTTTGCTCCTCTTTTTGTTGTGAGTTCTTTCGGAGTTCATAGGTTTGGAGATTAACAATCAACTCATCGAGGGTGATCTTGTTCATGTCTTTAGCCTCTTAGATGGCTGTTACTTTGGCCTCCCACGTACGATGTAGAATTCTGAGGATTTTTCTCACCAACTCTTCAGTGGTGAAATACTTTCCCAGGGATTTTAACTCGTTCGTGATGTGGGTAAACCGTGTATACATATCCATCACAGTCTCACGATCACCCATATCAAACAACTCATACTGTCGCATAAGTAGCTCAATTCTAGATTGTTTAACTTGACTCGTACCTTCATGAGCAACTTGCAGGGCGTTCCAGATAGCTTGAGCTGATTCACACTCAGAGATGCGAGTGTATTCATCGGGTCCTAGGCCAAAATATAGTAGCTTCTTGGCCTTGGCATTTTTCTCCTTTTTCTTATAATCTTCAGCATCAAACTCTTTAGGTTCCTTGGAAACCGTCTTACCATCTTCAAGCACCTTGGTGGGAACAAGGGGCCCGTTCTTAATGAGCATCCGTAACTCATAATCTTCTGCCCGAATATAGTTTTCCATCCTATTCTTCCACCAACTATAATGTTGGCCGTTGAAATAGGGTGGACGAGTAATGGATTGCCCTTCAAGAATTCCTTGTGGTGTACTCATCTTCAGAATCTCTCAAGGTGTTAGCCTTTTGTGAGAGTCCCTGCTCTGATACCACTTGTTAAGATCGTGAGTATACTACCACAAGAGGGGGGGGTGAATTGTGGTGTCTGATTTTCGTGTTGTAAATAACAAACACCCTTGTGACTTGTTTGCAGAGGGTGTTCTCAAATATTGCAAATGCGAAAATCACCAAGATAAATGCGGAAAATAAAGCACACACAATTTTTACGTGGAAAACACCTCTAGCCCAACTGAGGTGTGAAAAACCACGACCTACCTCGTGTAGGATTTAACCACTTCACTAAACCGGGCTTAACTCGTTACAAATGTAACACACCTTGTTACAACTTGCAACCACGTAACCTCCTTCTCTAAGGCAGATTACACCACGTCCAAATCTCACCAGATTGGACACGTCCAAAGTGCACACGACTGAGGACCACTCACTTACTTTTCTGATTCAAGATCAGGGTTACAAAACACCTTACTGGGTGCTTCTGTCTTAAGCAGATGTAAGGTACAATGAAGTCCTAGTATGCCAATATATTGAAAGCTTGGTTTAAACACAACTTGTATCGGTTTTTCTTTTCTCAAGTGTAGCTCTAAAAATTCTTTTGATTAGAAAAACCACTTTTGGAATTTTGCTTTTTGCGTGTGTTGTGTTTCTAGATTTTCTCTTGCTTTCTCTTCTTGCTATTCTCACTGTGTGTATTTCAAAGGGAGTAAAATGCTATATTTAAAAAAAAAAAAAATTCCAACGGTCAAATCAAGAGAATCAGCTAAGTATGAAAAATGATCTTTTCAAAAGAATACTCCCCAACGGCTAGTGACAAGTTTTTCCCAATGTATAAGGGATTTGTTATCTTAAGAGATAACCCTTATCTTCCCATAGCCGTGAAGAAGATTCAAAAAGCAACAAGAAATCTTCAGCTTTGGAAATTTTATCTTATCCGAAAATATGGGCAAAGGAAATCTTTTAGTTTTGGCAAATTTCCAAAAACCTATTTTCGCAAATCTCCCATAATATTTTCAAGAAATATCCTTTCCAGAAAAATAGCAATCTTGGAGTTTAAGGAAAGTATTCTGGAGATCTTGGCCAACCGAAATGAATTTTCAAAGATAACCGGGTATGGCCACTTCAGTTTAGAAACATCCTAGGCACCCTGTTTGCAGGGTTGTTCGCAACTAGTGTTCTGAAGCACTTAGCGCAATTACCGATTCAAGAGATGTTTAAAAAGCATTTTCAATATTGGCATATTAACAAGAGTCTAAATAAATGAGACCTATATACCCAAGACTTCTTGTTTTGAATCAGTCATCTTGTCCAAGATTTGTAGAGCTGCTGTGAACACCAAGACCACCTTGTTTGCTGGGGTTGTTTTTTGCATTGCTAGAGTTCAGGAACATGCCTTACAATCAACTGTCGAGATGACGTTCTTGACTTAATGTAGAATCACCAAGTGAAACCTGTTTTAAAGACTTGTTCTCACATGTAGCAAACCAGTTAAAACAATAAAGATTATAAACACCAGTTAGGCCTGTTTGGAGATCGTGTTTGGAGCAACATTACTTGGACACATTTTTACACTTGGATTTGTTATCATCAAAACTTAAATATAATAACTCAACAATATGCCTTTTATCACCTAATTTCATGTAGCGCTGCAAAAAGCTGTCCAACGCGAGTGTTTGAATTTGTTGACCAGAAAAAGTCAGGGACGATCATAAATTTTTTATCCGAATTTTAAATCCGGACACAACCTTTTTCATTTTTCTATCTTCTGAACCTGATCTTAACCTGAATTTAACCTTATCTGAATTGTCTGATAGGAAAAAAGGGGGTATCAATTATCAATTTCTTATCCGAAGTTTGATATTGTCCGATTTATCCTATCCGAATTTGACACGAACCCGAATTTTTGTCGACACAAATTTTATGTCAAAAAAGATATCTATTTAGGATTTTTTCTTTATTTATTTTTAAGGTAATAAGTTGAATCGAATAAATGGTGAAAATTAGGTACAAGATGTGTACAGAAAATTGAAAGACCCCATGAACTCAAGATGGCATAAAATAGCACCACGAGAGGAACAAAGAAGCAACTACCAGTCCGAGAACCCACCCCCCCGAACTGGCTAGTTTACCTTGAACTAGCTTCTTTTTAGGGCGGATAAGTAGTTCAGAAGAAAAGAAGCTCGTTCATAGCAAACCTGCCGATGTTCGGTGAAATAAGTTTTGTTATTCAGTAAAACCTTATGAAATTCAGCTTGAAGTGGACTAATTTCCAGCAGAAACTTGGTAAATACCACTAAACCATGCCTAAAGCCCGACCAAATTCCTACATTCTTTTTACTGTTTTTGCCCATTTTGCAATGGTGAACATGCAATATCGATGTCTCCCTCAAGTCTTTGGGTCTTTGAATAGATAGATGCTCTTGCTAATTTTGTGTTGGGGAAATTTGGTTAGCCATGTAAAAAATCCCATTAGGGTAAATAAATTAGCTTCATTAGGATTAGTTTAGGATGATCAAGCTTGTGGATTTTACGTTCATCCAAGCAATCAAAACAAAGTTTTTTTTGCCCCCCTCCCTATCTCTCTTTATTTCATGTTTTTAATGGTTCCTCAATTTTGTTAGATTAATATTTAGGTTTGATTGTGTTTAGCTAAATGTTGGACTTACATTGTGATTTCACGTTATTTAGTTTTTTAGATTAAGTTAGATTAGGCTTGCTTGTGATTTTGTGATAATTAGCAGCTAAATTATGTTGTCTTGGTTGTGATTAGCCCTTTTAATGGTTAATGGATCTTGTATTGTCTCCTTGTCGCCAATCAAACCTAGTTTGTACTTGTCTATTTGACGTTTCTCTCGTGCTCGTCAAGTTTCTAATAAAATGCTTGAAAAATCTTTCACTCAACCTCTTAGGCAGCTAGTTTCACTACTTAAAAAGTGCCAAATAACCACGAAAATAGCAATGGACTCTGATCCATTTTAGACAGAGACGAACAGGAAATAATGAATTATGTTAGATCTAGCAACGGAAAAAAGAACAAATTCCTATTTCCATCATCAAATTTTAGCAAATAGTGACAAAATTTCCATCGCTTAATCCAAAAAATAATTGTTTAAGGATCTACAACAAATTTTCCATCGCTTAATAGTAAAAAAATTAAAAAGCTGAGCGATGGAAATTTCATTGCCATTTCGTTGCTGCCCTAAATAAAGAACTAAATATGATTGTTTTCCTCTCTCACTTTGACTGTCAGAGTGAGAGGCTGAGAGCGAGAGCATTGCCCCCGCGTCACACCCTTGCCTAACTGTGCTGCCACCGACCACGAGGGTACTTCTGCCGCTGCCAACCAAGCCGCCACCCTCGCTGGTTTTTGGGAAATTTTTATCTCACCTCTTTTAGTTTCAATTCTTAACATTTATAGAACTAGATTGTTGAAATTTCATAGTTAGTTCATATTTCTGTTGGATTGTGAAATTTTGTGAAGTGATTGCTCCAATTTGGTTCATCTTCTTTCTCAATGTAATATTGTATCTAGATTTGGTAATTTTAATTAAAATGTTATTGATTGCTGGAAATGGTATGCCCAAGTATGAATCCATTATTAGTTTTGTGAAATTTGTAAGGGCAGAAATATATTTGTAGTAGTTTATAAGTGGAAATGTATAAAATTGTTGCAATTTATAATTCAATTGTGAAATTTGTGGGAGTAGAAGTGAACAATTTTGATGAATTGACATCCTTTAATAGTGATAATTGTTGATATTAGGTAATGTATTTTAATGCTGTTGTTGGTATAGACTTGATGTTATAATGTGGTTTTGTGTAGTGATGTGATGTGAACTTTTTGTTTGTACTTAGGAGTGATTAGAAATAGGTTAGGTGAATAATTTAAAACTATGTGAGTAGTGAAACATGAAAATTTAAAAAGCGACATATAAGTAAGTGCATAAGTTTATATATTCAATTATATATCTTGTATAATGCATGTTTCCAATGTTATACATATTTAGGTTCTTGCACTTATATATATATTTTTTTGTGAATTAGTCAATGTTATGTTTGAATGTTAAAATATATGTACTTTATAGTTGAGTAATTTATATAGTTATGAGTATATAAATTGACATTAAGAGTAATCCAATAACTTCCATAAATATTGTTGTTTGAGCAGAATATCAATAACCCTTCCCATAATTGGTGGATAGATAATAGATTATTATTGATCATAATGGATATACGCAAGAACTTCCGAATAGAGTAAACCAATTTTATGAATTTGTACGTGGGCAGCTATGCTTAACCGGGCAGTCATGCCGGTTGGGGTAACGCTGCCTACATTTGGATCTCCCCAGACTTCGCGAAAGCGGGACCCACACTGGGAGGTGGTGGCGGTGTTGTTGTTTTACGTAGGCAGCTATGGTTTCAAAGTGAGGGGGGGGGGATATAGATGTTCATGTGTTAATGGAAAAAGCGAGTGTGCTTAACACCCGATGAGGTAAAGTTGCACTTTATGTATAAGAGTTTTGTGAAAGGGAATTGGTATTGGATAAGACACAGAGAAGTAAAACCTTAACAATATGATTTTAGGTATTCTACTAATGAAATGTCCAAAGCTAGCGATTCAAGTCATATTGATCATTACTACAATCAGTCCTATATAGATCGTATGGAGTACATGGTTACTGATGTCATACTTGCAAATCAAAATGTAAGGGGTGAAGAGCCAATCACTTGTCTTTCTATAATATAGTCCAAGCTGCTTAACAATCCTTATATGATGTATGTTCTACCCACAATGAGCTCTCAACTGCTGTTAGGTTGTTAAGTATCAATCTGATTATAACATGTCATAAAACTATTTCAAGGAATTTGTTCAATTAATAAAAGAGATGTACCCTTCTAACAACCATGTGCCAAATAACTATCGCTAGATGAAGAAGGTTGTTAAAGATCTCGACAACGATGTGGCACACATTTATTATTGTAGTAAAAGTTGCATGCTTTTCTTCAAAGAGGACTCAAACCTCGATTGTATGTAAGTTTTGTGAGTATCCAAGATGGTAGAGGCAAAGGCCACAACAGAGAAACCAAAATCCATTTTCATACACAAAGATGCATTACTTGCCATCGAAACCTTAACTTCAAAGGTTGTATGCATCAAGAAGCATTGTAGAGCACATGAGATGGCATCATGAACATCGACATAATTACGTCATCCATCAGGTGGGCCAACATGGAAACATTTCGGTAACAAGTACCCTAATTTTGTCACAGAGCCTCAAAACATTAGGCTTGGTTTATTAGCTGATGGATTCAATCCTTACACTTTGTCTTCAAGATCTTATTCCATTTGGCCGGTCGTAGTTACACTTTATAACTTCCCCCCTGAAATTTGTATGATCACACTATTTATGTTCCTAACTTATGTAGACCACAACCCTAAAAATCCTAAGAACAAAATAGATGCATACTTACAACATCTTATTAATCAGTTGAAGGAATTGTGAAATGTTGAAATTGAAATGTATGATATTTCTACAGGTAAGATATTTCAATTGAAGGTTGCACTCAATGATTTTTTGACATATAGAATGTTATCTGGGTGGAGTACTAATGGTTAATTTGCATGTCCAATATGTATGAAATAGCAAAAAACTTTGAGACTGAACAATAGAGGTACATTCTCATGGCTTGATTGTCACCGGTGTTTCTTGCTAATGGATCATGCATTTAGAAGAAATAGAACAATATTTAGAAAGGTCAGAATTGTTACAGAGGGTCCTCCTCGCCCTTATTTAGGGACCAAATTTATGCTGAGGTAGAGCACTACCCAATAGTAACCAAAAATAGTGACTTTCAAATATCTGGATTTAAGGATAATGAGCATGACTGGACGATGAATAGCATATTCTGGGAATTTCCTTATGACAAGACCAGTTGATCCGTCATAATTTAGATGTGATGCATATAGAGAAAAACTTCTTCGAAAACATCATTAACACTATTATGGATATTCATGAAGAAACAAAGGACAATGTCAAATCAAGAATGGATGTTATTGATACATGTGGTAGAGAAGAATTACATTTGCAGTTGGGAGCTAGTGGTAAAATGGTTAAACCCAAAGCGAAGTTTGTTCTTCTTATGGATAAAAGAAGGGAGTTGAGTGAGTGGGTCAAGGAACTTCAAATGCCTGATGGATACTGCTTCAATTTGAAGAATATTATGGACCCTAATGATGTAAAGTTTAACAATATTAAAAGTCATGATTGTCATGTGTTCATGGAGACTCTTTTACCCGTTGCATTTGGTGCTCTCCAGATGATGTCTTGAAAGATTTTATTGAGATAAGTCAGTTCTTTACGAACTTGTGCTCAACAACACTACGAGAGAATGCTTGAGGAAATGCATCGGAACATTCACATTACTCTCTGTAAGTTGGAGACGATATTTTTTCCATGCTTCTTCAATGCAATTGAGCACTTGCCAGTGCATTTGGCAAAACAAGCACAACTTGGCAATCTTGTACAATACCAATGGATGTATCTATTAAGGAGGTAAAAATATACTGTATTTGATGGAAATGAATTGACCAAACTGGACTATTAAATCAATTACAAGTATTACTTAATATTATTTTGTTAGATACTTTGGCTAATCAAAGAAAAAGATTAAACAACAAGCGTATCTTGAAGGTTCAATTACATAAGTCTACCTAAAAGCCGAAAGGACATTTTTTGCATCCTATTATTCGGCTCTAACGTGCTCTCTATGCACACTAGATGTTGGAAAAATGAGGATGATGATTAATATAATAATCATTTTTCGACTCTATCTGTGTTTTTGAACTACAAGGGACCACTACAGATGGGGAATGAAAGATTAAGGTATCTCACAAATGCTAAATATATTGCTACTTATCTTTACAAGTTATTAAAGTATGAAGAAGTTACATTGGACGAGTGCTACCTTAGCCATTATAAGTTTCAATTGAGTTTGTCCTTCAGAAAATGAGTTTAATTCCCAACTTTTAAAATGTGATAGAATTTTTGCATAACAATTATCAACTGCACATCCCAATGCTAATGATGTTGATGTTGACAGTATCATTGAAACTCAATTTGCAGATTAGTTTATTCAAAATGTAAGCTATTTAACTTATTCCTGTATAAATACTTTGACACATTTCGGTGTATTGTATTGACTAAAACCAAATTCTATGTCGCCTTAGATGCCTTACATTCAACTGTTTGACAATCACATACATTGGTATTTGGCACAATTAGTTGTGCAGCCTAGTAGACATGTGTCAGTGTGGACGATATATGGAGTTAATGGATTCAAATTTCACACAGAAGCTCGCAGTGTCGGGAAGAAAACATATAATTGTGGTGTTGGTGTGTGTGAAATTGGAGAAGATGATATTGAATATGGCATACTGAAACATATTATCAAAATTGAGTATCTAGATAAACCACTTAAAATATGTGTGCTATTCAGTTGTGATTGGTTTGATCCCACATTGAATCATGGGGCATGATATAATCAATTAAGCGAACTTGTTGAGGTTCATCGCACAAAGAAGTACAGAAAGTGCGAGCCATTCATCTTCCTAATCTCTACATCACAAGTGTACTTTATGCTATATCCAGATCGGGCAAGGAACAAGGTGAATTGGCTTGTTGTTATACCAACAAAACTAAGGGCCATAGTGGATAATAATTCATTCTACCTATTACCTGCCAACAATTGAGCATGATGACACTTGTGGAACCTATGAATGATGTTATTTCTACATCATTAGTGGACAAAAGTGCACACTGGAAGAGGTTAATGATTATATGAATTTTTTATTTATTCAAGTAAATGATGACACAGATGAGGAAGAAGAGAATGAGGGTGATGAAGAGGTTGAATGGGATGATGGGAATAAAAAAGATGAAGTAGAGGAAGATGTGAAGTTATATTATGATGATGATGATGATCACAATGATGGGAATGATGATGGGGATGGGATGAGGATAATGATGAAGATGATGCAGACTATAAGATGCTTAGAAATTGTTATGTTTTAAGTTTCATTACTTAGTTTTGTAACACTTGGTTACTAATTTACTGTTATTATGTGTTAATTATCAAACTTGCTATTCTCTACCTATTATGTGGTGTGAATAAACTATTGATATGTACAGTCATTATTTCCACTTGTATTTGTTGTAAAGTATTTCAACTATGGGTTCCAAACCTCATCGAAGTAAGTCCTCTACTCGAGATAGAAGAAGAGGCATGGAAATGGGAGGTACAATATAGATCCTAGTGTTATAGACATTGTTCAGCCTCCCCATACACCTCATGGTACATTTCTCATAGGAGCAACAATGAGCGCTTACGCTCCAGGTGTTCAAGGAACAATCTCAATCCCTAATCAATTTAGGACAATTCCTATGTGGTCTTTCCCTCTGTCTAATCTATATATCTCAAACCAAACTTAATGTGTCGATAGTTTGGATGTAACATTCCAAACCATGCCACATTGCCAACACTATAAACCCTACCTCCAACACTGTCTATACCATTGGTGACCTTATCTCTAACCAATCCCAACTAGACATTGGAATTGGAGATAATGAAGTACAATCTAGTCATAGAAGCACTTAAATCAAGGCATATATTATGCCAGATGGTAACGGGTAATTCAGACAGAGTTACTTATTTCTAATTTGAATTATTTTGTGTCATGTGGCATTAGTTTGATGTGTTTTGTTGAAATATGATGGAGCTTGGCCTACATGGTGTAAAGTGCCTAGATCTCTTTGAGATTTAAGGTTTGGAGAGTTCAAGGTAGCTAAAGTGGCTACATGTTAACACCTTTTGTGTACCTGATTCATTATTTTTGCATTATTTGATGTGTTTGTTGCCTTTTGAATAGCAGAAGTGGTTCGCTTGGGACCCCATGCATGACACCCAAATCAGGAGGAATTTTGAAAACGGAGATAATGCATATTTGGGAAATTTCCTTGGCAAAGCAAGGAAGCACAACAAGCAGCCTATATGGCTTGCTGGTGAGTATTTGAAAGCACTCAAACAATATTAGGCTAATGAAACGTACAAGAAATTGTGTGAACAAGCCAAAAAATCATCTTGATGATCTTCAAAATCTTGGACTTTCTCTCCACAAATGTGACTCGATCCAAATGCATGCTCATAAGAGGCATTTGGTAACTAATTTACCTCTTACAACTTTTTTTAGTTATTTGTTTGAGTATTTGTTTCATGTATTTTCTATATTTGTTTTACACATAGAGGTAACAACTTGAGACGGGTTCCACAATTGTTGAGTTGTTCACTCACACTCACGAACTTTACGGAAAAGAAAATGGACCTTGGGTTGACAAAAAATTATAAAAAATATACGTAAGCTAGACTTCTGTCTTAATTAGAGGTTCAATCTGAATTCATATAATGTCACTGCGTATAATATATATATATTTTTTTTTGTAAATGTTTTGATATCGTAAGAATCCTTTAAACAAGATTTTCAAAATATCATCAACTCTCAAGGGCCATCGGACAACAATTCTCAAGGTCTATCTCAATCATTGTCAAATCCAAATGAGCTAGGTGAAGGCCTATATGAATAAAAAAAGGTCGTATTTGTGGCATTGGAGATGATGCCGTGAATATTAGGGTTTTCTTTAATTTCAGTCCCTCTCAACGAGATGGTATAGTTAATTTTAATGCTATACTTTAGTCATTTATACTAAAGTTGAGAACAATGTAACCTTAGGAAAAGTTTAGTTATAGCTAATAATGTATACTTGACATAAATATTTTTTTAGAAGGTATTATATGCCATCGTAAGAGAGAAGTTGAATAATATAAAGGTTATGGTAACCAACTTGGGGGTAAGCTTGCTTCGCAAGCAAAAAATTATTGCATACTTATAAAAAAAATATAAGCAATTAGAGGAATTGAACCAAATGCTAATCCAAAGCAACAAGGAACCTAAGGAGGAAATGCTACGGGAGAAAAAGTGATTAAGCCAACAAATGATGAACATCAATCAACAAATGCAAGTATTTTTCCAAATGTAACAAGCTTCCAACTCGAGATCATAACAACCCTTTATTAATCCACTCCAAAGTGACAAAGATGAGAATGAGGATAAGGATGAGGATGAGGATGAGGATGAGGATGATGATGAAGAATATGATAATACTACCCTTGGAGATTGATTCCTGAGTTGCTTGGTTCTCTCCTCCCTATTCCATGCATATGTGCATTTGATCGAGAACAATGCTCTTTTGGTGTTGTCAATAAACCGCCCTTTTCAGGAATTGCATGCTTCTGCAAAGTTGATTGTGACTCGAGTTGTGATGAAACACTTTAAAACTATTTGGTTTGTATGTGTAATATTTCACTTGTTTGTGGCTTAGGAATTATTGAGAATACTTTTCGAAGGACGCATTGATTTCCTCTTTGTAATTTTATGCAAAGAATTAAATGCATTGTACTAAGGGATAGTCAACAAAAGAAGAATTTTATTAAAAAATATAAAAAAATAAGAACCGAATGGCTACGGAAAATATGTCTTTACAAAATTTATTTTTTACAAAAACTTGTAAATCAGCGATGGATTGTCAGATTCGTCCCTATATAGCGACGAAAATTTCGTCTCTGCTGGCAACATATGTAGATTTTGTTGCTGATGTGCACACCTTTCTCTTCCACCATTACCATGGCGTTCGTCACCTATTCCATCCCAATTCCATCATTAGATCCTTAGCGACAAGCAAATCAGTGACTCATCTATTCCGTGCCATTTTTATTGCCGATTTAAGAATTCCGTCGCTGACTGAGCTTTTTCCGTCACTAATTCTGTCACTATATGATCTTTTTCTTGTGGCATCTTACCCAAACTCTATTTTAAGATGCATAGGCAAGTCTAATTCACTTAACCACATATTTATTTGTTTTTTTTTCATGCTTTATTTTAATTTCCAATTTGTTGCTTAATCCTTTAATGATCATGTTCTTTTATTTTATTTTATTTCACATTCTTGTTAATTAATCCTAGCTAGTAGACAAAAGGAAGGTTAGGTAAGAATATCATAATTTATTTATTCAACCTCTTAGTGTAGCAAGTTGTTCATTTTAATTATTTATTTTGCTTTATTTCATTTACAGTTCTAATCAGTTGTAGCTTCTTTTAATTTCCTTTTTGAATATTGTTTAGTATTTTAGCTGGTGTTTAACTTGTTAATTATTTTACTTTCGTCACGCGACAGATCATTAGAAAGTGACCTAATTTCAACTCATCCTGGTGGATCAATTCTCAAGTTCCACAACGAAACTTGTACGCTTGAGATTTAAACTTTTTTTAATTAAAAATCACAACAAATTTTTTATCCAATTGTTGGTGGTTGAAGCAGGCCGCCCGTGTGATAGGCGGGAATAAATGTGCAAGCCAATCAACTCAAAACCATAAAAGAAAACCACATGCAGCTTTTTTTAGTTTTTAGGTTTCGATTTTGAATTTTTAGTATATTTGGTGCTCATTTTTCTTTTCTAATATTTTTAGTAGGTTTCTAGGGTTTTTAGAGCCTGGGTGAATTTTTGTGGAAATTTCAAGAATTTCCAGAATTTTCTATAATGTTTAAAATTAATTGTTTGTTTTGATTTTTCTGCATTATTCTATGCCAGTAAAAATTGAACAAACAAATATGTTCATGTCCTCCTTGATTTTGCTGAATTTTCAATGTCTATTATTCTGAATCTAGAGTTGTGATTTTTTGTTTTGTTTTATTTTCTATTTTTGTGTTTAAAAATCCAAAAAAAATAAAAAAAGAAACGTCAAAAAATTCTTTAGTGGGTGTGGGAATTGCATGATTGGTTGGGTTTGAGAGCCTAACAGAATAACACTTGTTAGGGTTGAATCTGAACCTAAAGATGGACATGAACCCAAATTTGAACCTGAATTGAAAGAAACGGTAGAAGGGAGGACATTAAGTGACATTTTTTGCCCTCCAAGGACTTTTGCCATAGTGCTTTAACTTGCCTAACCTAGGACTTAACATGACCTATGAACTGAGGCCTCATTATACTCAAATGCTTCCTAAATCACTAGTTTAGAGGATTCATATTTGCTTTTGAGGGAATTTTAAGAAGCATGTTGTTCCATGATGCATTTCCTTAATATATCTGTTGACATGGGGATAATGAGCTTGATTCCTTTTTCTTTAAAAGATGCTATGAAAAGATGGATATATGGCTTGGTTGCTAATTCTATTTCTACTTGGGACGACTTTGTTAAATTGTTCTTGAGAAAATATTTTCCTAATGTTAAGATTGTAAAACTAAAGAATAAAATTAATTAGTTTATTTAATTCAAATAGGGAATCATTTTGGAAATACTTAGACAAGTTTAAGAATTTATTAGCTTAGTGTCCCCTTCACGATTTAGAATAGTCACGTCTTTGCAAATTGTCTAAGAGGGACTTAACCAAAAAACTAAAACCATGTTAGAGTCCATATGTTAGGGTGACTTTCTTTCTAAGAGCACAACTGCTGCTTGGAAATTTTTAGAGTACTTAGCTGAGAAGACTATACAGTGGAAAACCGCTAGGGATAAAAATCTAAGTTCTAGGTTTGCTAGGAGTGGAATGCATGTGATTTCTAACGTAAGTCATATAGAGTCTAAGATTGCAATCGCAGAGAATATATTGACGGGGTTATTTGTTCAACAACCATGCACTTCCCAGCATCTATGGTGTCCTGGTCATATTGTTAGGAATTAGATCATATACTGAGTTCCTGTCCTTATTTTACTCACTAATTATCTATTAGACAGGAGCAAGTGAGTATGGCCTACCAAAGATCCAAGAATGACCCATTCTCTTCTTACTTCAACCGAGGGGTGGAGAAGTCACCCTAAATTTTCTTAGAATAATAGACCAATTGTTGTGGTTCCTAGCTCCTAACCTGGAATGTTTCTTGGAAACAACTTTTAGCCCATTTCTCATCCTTCTAATTCTTACTAGAGACAGGCTTTACAAGCTATGGCTAGTGCACCTAGACCACCAATCTCCTGTTGCTCAAATTCAGCCTCATCCTAGTTATACTGACATTGATGAGATTGGGAGAATGAATTAATACTTATGTGGAGAGGATTATTAACGCTAATATGGAAAAGATGATGAGAATGATGACTGAACAGTTTTCTCAACTAATGTCATCCGCTAGGGAGTCAGATGCTTTTCCTATTCATCTAAAGGTTAATCCCAAGGTTCATGCCTCATCTTCTTTTTTAAAGTTAACCATAATAAGAATGTGAGGAAAGTGAATGTAGTTATATAATTAAATCTCTTAGATCAGGTCGATAGATTGATAATCAAGTGGGAAATTCTAAAAAAAACCTGCAGGTACCTCACACTTTCTTTCATAATTCATCTTCTTCCCCTTCTTATTCCCTGAAGACTGGTTCTTCCAATAAGCCAAGAGATATTACTGATAGTGTCCCTAATGATGCTCCTATTGATCCTCTATCTAAGCACTCTTGTGATCATGAGAAGCCTAAGGAGAAAGATTCTACTAATATAATGAATTCCTCATCTCCAAAGGATTCTTCTTCTCCTTTTACAATTGAACAAGTTCGTATGCCCATACATCCTTTCCCCTATAAGCTGAAAAAAAAAAAGAATAGGCACGTTCGCGAGAGAAGGGGATAAACAAGTTATGTGCAGCACACGTGATGCGGGGAGGGAATAAAGGAAAATGGAAACTGGGCCAAGATGGGTAGGGCGGCCAGGCCACGACTGAAGCATGCTCCGCTGGGGTAGTTTTTTCTTTCTTTTCTCACTTGATCCAAAACCAATAGTCACATGTCTCATCATCTCTTTTGGCAAATAATTTATTCATTTTTTTACAATTTCTACAATCATTATAAAATAAACAAAAACATCTTAAAATTCTAATTTAATAATTTATTATGACCACATTAGATGATAAACAGGCGTAAAATGTATCATTTTCAGATTGAACTCGTACTCGAGTGAAATGAGGCTATAAACCTTAGAAAAAGACAATAAAAAGTCTAACTCATTTTCATAAAAATCACGTTTGCACTTATCTTGTGCAACAAGTCCTTTAGACCTTTAGCTTATCCCTAGTGGACAAGTAAGCTCTTGTGAAAGTTTGTATAAGATATACCCACAAAATATTAAAGAAAAAGAAAACAAAAATCAAAAATCTTTTTGGGTTTTCCAAAAACTCATATATATAATATTGGGGAAAAGATATCCACACATTCCAAAAACCTAGATATTAGATCACATACAAACACAATGTACACATGAAGAAACTCTTAGTCTCACTAATAACATCTATACGCAATCCTTCCTTCCCATTAAAAAATATGAACAACCCCGACTGGTAGAACCTCATTTTAAGAACAAGTGAAGCACTCCTGCTCATATTTCTATCATATTACATGACTCACTCAATTCTTCTTATAATCATACAAACTACCATAGGCTTGTTAAGATTTTCAATTCTGCACCACTCAAATGCAAAATGCAAAACAATAACTAAGAGGACTTAAAAGGGTTGTAATTGGGCTGAGGGTAAAGGGTAAGAAAGGAAAAATTGACTTGAGAAATGAGGAGCTAAAAGCCAAGTAGCTAATAAGCAACCGAACACTTCCATTCACTATAATAACCACATAGTCTCACAACACTATGACAAAATAAAGCAACCCACCATAAGAAACCATTGGAAATGAGTTAAAATAATGACAATCAAGTATGTACAACAACCGTGCCAAACACTCTTATTCACAACATTTTTTTTCGATTTTTCAATTTTTTTTAATTTTTTTTCATTGGGAAATTTTTCATTTTTTTTTCTCCTTTTTTTTTTCTTTAGAAAGACAAACGAATGAATGGCATGTAAGAACACTACTTATTTTCTAAATGGTCACAATGATACATTCCTTACCATACCAAAAAATCCAACATCAACTACCAAATACATCCTCACTATAAGCTACCTATCAAATACTAAAGTGCTGCTCTACTAGACTTGGCTTAAGTAATAGATATGTGTTTTAGAAGGGTCCACCACAAATGAAAATGGTCAAGATTCAAAGGGTTAGCAAAGGGTAAAATATTATAATCAGGGTGACAATTTGGGTTTTGTGGCTCACAAAATAAATGAATACCTTTATCATATTACCGTAATGCACATATAGAATGTGATTTAGAAGAGAGCTATAGCAAATTCTAGAGATGTAATCATGAAAGAGACACACATGTAAGAAACATATATGAGACCAACTAATGATGAACTAGTCTTTAAAGTTCAAAATCTCATAGGTTCACCTACCAAAGTAAAAGCAGCTTGCATTAAAAATGTCGAGGGTTGGGACTGGACATAAATATCATATTTTAGACTAAGTTCTATTATGCACACCATATCTATATACAACCTAATAAATAAGGTGCAAGAGAACATATTCACTTATAATAGCATGTATTCCCTAAAAGAAAACAAAAATCTTTCTTGGCTTTTTAAAAACTTTTCAGTTTTAAAAAAAACTTTTTCCTCGAAACAACTGACTTGGTTGAAGAGAGTAGTCCAATGGTTGACCATGGCACAAGTAGAATCATTGGCATCCCCCGACCCAGGTGTTGGTTTGTTAGCCACTCTTGACTTTGCCAATGTCGGCGTAGCCCAAGGTGGTAATGGTAGCGGCCGGAGCGATTGGACTTATAATCGAAAAAAGGCCTTTGACTTTCTTTTTTTCTTTTTTCCAAATGTAAAAAAGATAAATTTATTTGTAAAAATTCTAGCAAAAAAAAGTCACGCACTTCGAAAAACTTAAAGGAATGGTCACAACAGAAGTTGCGCTTCACTTTGGAGGAGCTCTCATGGAAAAAAAGAATTATCAAAATAAATTTATAAAATTAAAATGGAAACCCATCTTAGGAAAAATAATTGCTTCTCAATTGAAAAATCACTTTATGATAAAAACATATTTCCTATTATAAAGAATAAGAGAATATATATATATATATATATATATATATATATATATATATATATATATACATACATACATACATACATACATACATACATA
>JACYFF010031956.1:72757975-72770917 GCA_017589665.1 Selenicereus undatus
GCTAACTATTTAGTCATCGCTATGAGCATACTACGATTGGAACATTAATACACAATAAGTTCAGAAAAATACAATTTTGCTTTTGTTTTTTGGTATTGGATTCTTCATTTCACTGGAGTGAAGCTACTATTAGTTCAATAACAGGTAGATCTCCCAGCCATAACAGATTTTCTTCATTCACAAAATTTGAATTCGAGACTTTGTTTAAGGGGAACAAGTATCAAATTATTAGAACAACCCATTTATTGGTTACTTGCTCAGTTTCTTGGGATATTTGGTTGATGCTAGTAGCTAAGTTAGGCTAAGAGTTAACACGGCAGGTTACTTTCAGACAGCATTATGAAAACTGGATTAGTCATAGAATCCGGAACAGAACCAGGAAGAAGCTATGGATTGCAACCCCGTTTGCAACAACATGGAGCTTGTGGATGCAAAGGAATGCTATAATTTTTGATCACCAACCTTTGGACATTGCAACTTTAGCTCATACTATTCGTTGGAGAGTGGCCTTTTGGTCCAGAACCTGGAAGGAGAAGGTATCCTACACACCGGAAATGTTAGCAAGGAACTCTTCATCCATCCCTATCCTGTTCTCATAATGAATGTTGTCTTGTGGTATTTGTCGTTTGCTCTCCTGTATTTTTGACTCCCTTTTTGCCTTTGGCATTAACGTAATCGGAAAAAAAAAATTACTAGAACCAACCTATGCTCGTTTTATATATATATATATATATATATATATATATATATATATATATATATGTATGTATCACACACACAAAAACATATATGATATTAATTAACTAGAAAAGATATAGGTTCATCTGGTAACTAGAAAAATATGAGTCTAGATAAAAAAGAAATAAATCCTATGCATAAAAAGATATTAATGTATATCGTATAAAATATTTTCAAAACTTTGTTCGCTTATTGGTTACGTTAAGTTTTCAGCTGAAATGGTTTATTACATGACATCACCATTTTTCATGACAAGATATTTCATGACAAGATATGTATAGCCGAGATTCAGTTATATGAGGGCACAAGTTAGAATATATTATCTCATTTTTAACCATTGATTTAAATTTTTCATTGAGATGCTTAATTTATAATTAGCTAAAACGTAAAGAAATAAAGCATTCTGGAAACTCACAAGGGATTAATATTGATTCCCTCGACCATAGTAGGCAACCTTTAGCCCTCCAAAACTTCTATATAAACTAGAGTTAGGAAATCTGACCCGACACAATAACCCGACCCAAATCCGATCTAAAGTTACTGAGAGAAACTCAAACTGAACACGTACTAAACCGATTTCGACCCCAAGTCGACATGATTTGACTGTTCAACTTGAAAACATGTCATTTTTCAATTTTGAGTAAATTTTAACTATTTGTAAGACCAATACGAAATTAGCCAGTTTATTAAATAGGTGAACCCGAAACAACCCATTAATCGGCTCTATATAAACCCTCCTTCCAAGTTCCAAACCCAACGTAGCAAAAACTAAACTAAAAGCATCTTCTCTTTACTCAAGTGCTTTAATACTTCTGTTCAATCCCTCAATGGCTACGAAAGTGATGTTGATGACCCAAAAGAACACTGAAATGAGAGCTTTTGTGACATTCTGAGCAGGGAATGGTGACTATGTTGAGGGGGAAGTAGGGTTGGCTAAGGGCTTAAGGAAGGCTAAGAGTCGTTACCCCTCGGTGGTGGCGGTTTTGCCAGATGTTCCGTAGGAGCACCAATATGTCTATCATACTCTTGGGAGTATATGCTCCAACAAGTCATATCATCAAATATATATTAAGAAAATAAATATATGACAAATACACGCGTGAAATATATATATACGTGGATAACGAGGATATGTGCTCTCGGGAGCACATAAGAAATTGCCGTAGGAGCACCGCTGGATACTGGTGTTGGAAGGGTGTATGGTTTGACAGATAGAGCCTTTTATCTACTCGAGAACCAAACTCAATTTGCGATGGCTTATTATATCATCAACTACTTGTAGCTCCAAATATGGGAGGTATTATTGAAACACCACCTCTTAGTTATGTATATGTACAAGGGCGGATCCATGTTATAGCTAAGGGTGTCCATGGACACCCCTAGCCCAAAAAAAAAAAATCTATTTAAAAAGTGGTTAATTTAGTAACAATATTGATTAATAGACACCCCTAAAAAAAAATTGTGTATATTAGTAAGGATATTAATTTATGGACACCCATATTCCAAATGTCTGGATCCGCCACTGTATATGTATGTGTTATTTGGATGATACATTGGGTATACAAGGCATTGGAAGGATCCATGAATTTAAAGCATGGATATAGCTGTTTTGCTGGTCTTTTACATGAGGGATTTAGACCTTTTTCATTTTTTGGGTTTGGAAATATGAGTGATGCTACTAAAAAAGTTACTGGCATTTGTCGTATCTTTTGGACCACCAAAATGTTATTATTAATATCTTTTTAAGTGTTGGTATGATTATGATAATCAATCTCATCCATAAAAAAAATTAAGAATGATATAAGTAAAAATTATGTATTTATATATTAAAATTGGCAATAAAATGAGACATATCTGATGGGTATGTGTATTGTTGATCTCGTTTAGGTTAACTAAGCGTGTGCCAGGGTTAGCATATTTCTTTATCAGTAAAGACCCATAAAAAATCAAATATTTAGCGTAGAGTTAACTTTTGGGATGATTGTATATTGACGTCAATTATATAATAAAACATATATGTTCTGCCAATATTTTTCAAGTCAATTTTTGAATTTTTATTTATTTTTCGTCCACTCTTTTCATTGGATGACAGTTTGTGGATGTTAGTTTTTGTAAGCTTACAATGTATTTTATGAATATGTTTTGATGAAATACAAAAAGAAGTTGGTCCATTGGTATGTTTATTATATTATAGTTGGATCTACCTTAAACCTACTATTGTTTAAATGTGCTATATTTTTAAAGTGGATATTGCCATCTTAGTATTTCTTAATTGATTTTATATAAGAAGTGATGATATTTTTAAGATGGTTTAGAATTCAAATTTGAATGTGTGATCTTTATAATGTTATATTTTGTAATTCAAATTTGATTATAAAATTATGATTCTCTATATGTCAATATCTTTGAAATAATCAAGATGGGCGTAAATGGGCTAATATCTTTTGAAATCATGTTGCTTACTCTAAATCAGCTACTAATCAGCAAAGATCTTTCGCCTTATATTAAGCAAGTAACTGTTGAATTAGGATTGTAGCTGTTGAATTAGGATTGTAGCCGTTAAAACAAACTACAGAAAATCAAGGGTTTGATTACTACACTTCAAGACCTTGAACTGATATTGAAGATTATCATTCATTTTTTGATGCAAGGGCCGCTTTCCTAATGATCTCTCAACATCTCCAACATCTTTTGCCTATAATTGAGAGGCATTTTGCAGGTAAAAAGACACACAAGAGAGAGCACAAGCAACAATTCTTACTTGCATACCTTGAGCTTTAATTTGCTATTCATTCATTTGAGTAGTATTGTTCAAAGTTGTAATTAGGTTGGATCATAGTGTTGAAGGGTCAACTCTACCAAGCCTTGTTGAGGGTGTTAACTTGTGACTTGGAACTTAGAGTAGGTGTATTCTAGAGTTGTAACTATCTCTCCTAATAAAATTGAGTTAATCATAGAGTTAGGGAACTCTAGGCAGGGACTAAGCCTGACTGAGGCTAACCTTGTAAAAAATTACTTGTGTCTTATCCACACTACTTTTTCGCAACTCTATTTTGATTATTTTGTGACTTTGATCACCACCCTATTAACCCCCTCTAGGATGATTTAACTAGTTAAATCGGGCCAACAACTGGTATCAGAGCTAGCACTATTTTTTTAAGAGTTTACCGTCAAATAGTTCAGTCTCATGGCTAGTTATGATTTTGACTCTAATTGGCCTCTGCTTTTTAAATGTATTAATTATTTTTTGTGCAGGAAACAATGGAACTTTATATTAATAAGGACAAGGGTCCCCATCTTTGGAAGATCACAAGTAAAGGTCCAATAATTATTGAGAAATCTTAAGATGAATATACTGAAAATGATTACAAGCGAATATCCAAAAATTTTACAGTCCTACGCATTTTATATTGTGCTCTTATTATTGATATTTATGAGTTTATCTCACATTGTGATAGTGCCAAAGAAATTTGGGAGACTCTTTGTATTTGTATGGTACTAATCAAAATGTGGTGTTAAGAAAATTTGTGGCACAGGATGAAATGATCATGGATGGAAATGTTAAGCAAATGGAGGATGATCAACCACATGAAGAGCAAGAATATGAAAGTGGTGATAAAATTCAAGACTTTATTCATAATGATGTCAAGTATGCTCGAATTGAGGAGTTTCTTGAAAATAGTGAGAAAAATAAAGATTCTTATTACTCACCTATTCTCCAAAGTGGTAAGTATGAGGTAAAATCTATACTTGAATTTTCAAACTATAGTTTACCTCCAAGTTGTCATATTTTTGATGATTTAAATACCATACCAAGTTTTCGACTTTCAAAAATTCTTGATTGTAGTGTTAAATCAAGAAAATTTGTCAAGGTTAAGGGAAAGAAAATTTTTACTTCATTAATTCTTCTTAATTCTAATAATCTTAAACCCAAGAAGAAAAGTGTATTAAGATCTGGTCGAAGCACTTCTTTTTTGAATTGTGGAAAGTTATTAACTCCTCATTTAGGTACTAATAATGAATTTTCAATTGCATTTAATCCTCTTGAAAATTCAAGTGGACAAGAAAATATTGGAGCTTCGCAATGGCATATGGTAAGTTATGGTTTGCCAAAAGTTAAAATAAGGTAAGTTCACTTGTTTTGTCATTGCCTAGATTTCAAAACCCTAAAATACAGTCCAAGGCCTTGAAAATTAGGCAGAACATAGGATGTTACTGCCTGTAAATAACTAAAATCAAGGGTTTGAATTTTTATGTGAGCATCTTAAATAGTGGTAATATTTGATTCTAATAAAAAGGAAGTGGTGTTATCTTACGTGATCTACATACTATTTGAGAAATTTTAATTTTCAAAATTTTGAATTTTAATTTGCTTTATTATCTTTAGAAGGTGAGCATGATTAATATTTCCTCATATCTTATGCTATTGTGACATGTGATTATGCACATAAATGATAAAGCTTGTTTCTACAAGGGAAAAATTATATCACTTGATGATTTTTCGATAATCACGATTTACTCTTGATAGAGGGAGAGTTTTATTAATCCCTTATTGCATCTTTTTGTTGTTTATGAGAATTTCAAGTCAATGAACATTAGTATATGTGATTGATTTTGTTGTTAGTATCTAACCCCTTATACTTTTTTATGACTGCCATAGATTTAGAGGGAACATCTTTATATGCCATTGATTTGTTAAGGGTGAGTTATATGTGTTTGTCATAATTTTTATATGCTTCGATTTTTCTTTCTCGTGCTTGGGCTACCTTTTTGATGAAATACAAAAAAAGAGAGAAGTATTTGGCAAAGCATTCATGGTGTAACATTCAAAACTATATTGATGTGTTGTTTTTATTTGGTTTTGTCTTTCATCAAAAAGGGAGAGATTGTTATCTTCTTTGAGCTTACAATATATTTTATGAATATGTTTTGATAAAAGACAAAAAGAAGTTGGTTCATTGGTATGTTTATTATATTATAATTGGATCTACATTAGAATTACTGTTGTTTAAATGTGCTATATTTTTAAAGTGGATATTGGCATGTTATTATTGCTTAATTGATTTTATCTAAGGTGTCATAATATCTTTGAGATAGTTTAGAATTTAAATTTAAATATGTGATCTTTATGATATTATATTTTGTGATTCAAATTTGATCATGAGATTTTGATTCTCTATATGACAATATCTTTGAAATAATGAAGATGAGCCTAAATGGGTTAATATCTTTTGAAATCAAGTTGCTTGCTCTAAATTAGCTACTAATCAGCAAAGATGTTCAGCCTTCTATTAAGCAAGTAGCCTTTGAAAATCGGGATTGTAGTCATTGAAACAAATTGCAGAAAATCAAGGGTTTCATTAGTGCACTTCAAGGCCTTGAATTGATATTGAAGATTATCATTCCTCTTTTGATGCAACGGTCGCTTTCCTAATGATCTCTCAACATCTCCAACATCTTTTTCCTATAAATTGATAGGCATTTTAAAGCTAAAGAAGACACACAAGAAAGAGCACAAACAACAATACTTACTTGCATACCTTGAGCATTAATTTGCTAAAGATTCATTTGAGTTGTTTTGTTCATAGTTGTAATTAGGTGGGATCATAGAGTTAAGGGGTTAACTCCAGCAAGCCTTATTGAGGGTGTCAACTTGTGACTTGGAACTTAGAGTAGGTGCACTCTAGAGTTGTAACTATCCCTCCTAATAAAATTGGGTTATCCTAGAGTTAGGGAACTCCAGGTGGAGACTAAGCTGGGTTGAGGCTAACCCCGTAAAAAATAACTAATGTTTTATCCACATTTATTTTTCTGTATTTTTATTTTGATTATTTTGTAACTTTGATCACCACCCTATTCACCCCCTCTAGGGTGATTTACTAGCCAAATTGAGCCAACAGTGAAGTTTATGAGAATATGATAAATTTGGATGTAGACATCCAGGTGTATGAAAATGTTGACCATCTGTTTGACTTGCCTAACGACTGACTATTTTTATGCTATGATGGACTGCTTTGTGAGAAGACTTGGAACCACAACCCATAGTACAAGATTGGGTATTGCTAACAAAAGCTGAACAAGGCCCATTGGGACGGAGAAGAAATGGGCCCACGGACCGCCTTTTACTTCAATGCGAGCATGTTTCTTTTTGAACCTAACATGTGCACTCACCATGATCTCCTCAATACTCTTCACGTCACTCAAGCAACCCCCTTTGCCAAGCAGATAATTAGATACTCCAATGACCAATCAAGGGTATTCTTTAGACCAGGTAAATTGACTATTCAGTTTAATTTATGATCAGATCACGTTCAATGAGAATCAGTTTGATTTTGATTTCGGGTTGGTTTATTCTCAATTTAGTTTGATTTTGAGTTAACTGATGTTTAATTCAATAAGCATGTTTAACAAGAAAGATAACTTTAGTGGAAAATGTTTGGGTCAAATAATTTGTGGTTCTGGGTCGACTTCTAGTATTGATTCGAGTATGGGTATGGGTTACGTTTGCTAGTTCTGGATTCTACTTTTATAAAAATTGGAAAGATTTAAATATAAGTAGTTTTATATTAACAAAGAGATAGGTTTTAAAGGTATTACTATCATAATATGATTATTTTATTAAGTGACTAAGTAATGTTGTGGTTGATTGTAGGACTTTTTGAACATGTATTTCAAGGACATCTACAAGCCCATTCCCACAAATTGTAATCTTGTCCTTGCCATGTTATGGCGTCATCCTGAGAACATTGTACCTGACAATGTCAAAGTTGTCCATTACTGCGCTACTGGATGTTATTTCTTTCTCAGTTATTTCGATTTCTTAGGTTTGTTTATTCAAAAATAGTCTTTTTTTAATGAAGAAATTTGGATCACATTTTGTGACAACATTGCCACCACCACTTAGTATGGGTCCTGCTTTATCGAGGTTCGTGTAGATCCAGTTTGTAGCTAGGTGTACTTACTGTGGGAGCATTGCTACTAGTAAAGAGTTTGAATTCCATAAACTTACCAAAAAGATATAATGTGCTGAAAACTTCTTATAATAAATGCTCCCAATCACTGATTAGTTTACTTATCAAAACAGGGTTCGAAACCTTGGACCTATACAGGAAAGTAAGAGAACACAGAGAAGAAGGACATCAAGATGCTTGTTAAGAAGTTGTGGGATATTGATGATGATGAATCCCTCAACTACAAGCCCGAAGAAGCAAGGGCTAAGTCATTGGAGGGTGCACCTTTGGAAGCCAACAATGTCAACTACATTTTAGCACCATCAGCAGCATAGAAGTTTTAGCTCACTTGAAAAATGTTGCATAGCAAATCCTTTTGAAGTTTAACATATACATGTAATATACTCAAACTCTCACTGAAGTGGACCTACAGTAAATGTTGTTGTTGTCGTTGTATTATGTGCAGTATACTGAATTAACTACACTTAATGTTCTTTTTCTTTTTGTTGTATACATGTAGTATATATTGAATTCACATGACGTATTAACAGAGTATGTCAAGTAATACATAAATGTGCTTCAGGGTACATTACAAGTTCTTCTCTCCAGGGTTGGAGAGGTTACGTATTTTCTTTACAGTAGTTGAGTCCTATGAATGAAAAGTAAGGGTTAATGTCTAAACTAGAAAATTTTCAATTTCTCTTCAACTTTCATTTGTTTAATTCCATCTTAATTCCTAATATTTGTGCTTAGAGGCATGCTCATAACCTTTGATCCTATGCCCAGGACCAATGTGATCCAAGCAAGATTTATAGATAGCTTATTTTAGGTTCATTATACGGAATATGATAGTATAACTAAGTACGAGGGATTGAGAGGCCTCGCATTCGAGAATCAAAATTGAGCTAATCTGTTGTATGCCTTACTTATTTAGTTTTCTCATTTTGTTTGGGAGTACGATAAAAATTTCAGGACTTGTTATAAAAATATGGTTGGCAATCACTTGCATCCAACTTTACTCTTTCTTTACAACCCCCAATAAAAAAGAAGACGAACAAGAAATTAAGAACCAAAAAAATCCTTTTGACGTGTACAATAATGTTCATTTCTATTTGAATTGAAAACCTTCTTTACTCTATATTTTAAACACAATCTTCTGGTTATGTTTATACAATGATATGCCCTAAATTTCAAATTGCTTTTCTATCATTCATAAAATATAAATAATCTCGTAGGATTTTGCATAAATTAAAGATATAATACCATACAAACTTACAAATTAAGGCAAGTTAAAACGTCCAACATGTGTTGATTATTCATGACCTACAAGAAATTGCACACATAGATATGATATCATACAATTTAGTAAAATAATCAAAATCTAAATATGCCCGTATATGATTACCTACCAAAAATTACAAAAACCCTATAGTAATCCTGCCATTTTGGGCTTTCATGATTAGTATAAATTCCTACAAGTTCTCTTTGTAACGACATAGGGGAAAAAACCCCAAAAAGTCGAAGCCGTAAACCACAAACTCCCAACGATGAAGACTACAATTTCTCTTGTTTTTCTTGTGTCTTTCATAGCTATTACTACTTCAACCCTATTACTTAATGGTAACTTCTAAGGTTAGCCCTAAAACCCAAGATGTAATAAACAAAGTATGTAGGCAAATGGAGGACTACCAATTTTGTAACCAAACCTTCAACAATGATCTCCCTCAATTCGACACTAATAAGGTGGGCTTGACCAAGATAGCCACTGTTAACTCTCAACACAACGTGATTAACACATCACAGCTCAAAAGGGATCTGATATTGAGGGAGAAAGACCCGGTTCAACTAACCCTTGTTACACAGTGTCTGAGAATGCTTATGCAATTGTGAAGCAAAGTTTTGATCAAGCTTATGATGCTTTTAACAAAGGGGATTACAAGGGGATGCAAGGCTATGAGAGGATCACTCCTAGGGCACTAGCTGATGTAGGATGCTCTAGGAGCAATTCCTATAAAGGGGAATAATTGATGTAGCACACTCTAAGAGCAATTCCCACACTGAGAAAATTCACATAAGAACTTTTGCTTATATTCAATATCAATTCTTATTCATAATTTGCCTTCTCCAATTACATGAAGGGCTTATATAACCAAGACTCTATCTAGTATTAGGAAACCTAAATAATAAGATATAAACTCGAACGGGATAAAAATATATAACCTAATATTGTCCTAATAGACTAGGAAACTAAATCTTAATAAAACATCACTAAATAACATTATTTTGGCTATCCTAAATACACTTTAAAATAACCTATAAAATTAATTAAAAATTACAAAAGATCTCCATTATCAAAATATTCTAAATTTCTAAGTCTTTTTACCAATTCTTTACTCCTATCCTTCATTATTTTCCTTTGGTTGGAAAAAAAACTCGTCCTTGAGTTTTGACATGAGGAGGAATTGCACATGAGGAAGAGAGAATTGATTCAACTTCCTTGAAAATATTATAAATTGCATGCTTCAAAATCTTCTCAAGCACCAATAACCATGTGAGCAGTGGCTGAGCTTCAGTTTTGTGAAAGAACATTTTAGGGATTAGCAATCCAATATCATGTTCAACAATTCTTAGGACGATTAAAGTGTCTTTTGATGACTCTTCTTTACTATCTTGAATGTTGGAAAGATTGCCTTCATCAATGTTATAGTGCTCAGTCACTTTTGCTTGATCATGTGCAATATTTTGAACCGATGAGTTAATGCAATCAATTATGCAATCTGCTGCTTGGCTCACCTGATCAAAAGAATTGCCCTCAACATCAATTTTCATGTTTAGATCCAAAACTTCTATTCCTGGGACATGCTCTCCTGTAGTCTCATCAAGAAAAGTTTCCTTTTTGATTTCCTCAATGACTGCTCCCCTTTCATGTGTTTCTAGGCATGTTAGATTTGTCTCTTCCAAATAAGAAATTGTTTGTCTCCTGGAGAATCTTTGGGAAGAAACCTTATAGCCTTCTGTAGAGTGCTGCCAAGGTATTATCGAAGTTCTAGGTCATTCACAATCCAATTTGTAGCTAGCAATATACGGTCTATGCCCACAAATGAATTCACTAGCAAAATAAAGATCCAACTCACAACAATCTTCGAAAATTTGACACCCTTGAAGCTTGGAAAAGGCATTCATAGCATCTCTTGGGGAATAAAAATTTATTCGAGTGTGAAATCCACCCATTGTTCGGAACCTAGTGATTATTTTCACATCCCCATAAGGAGAGAAACATGGTAAAGAGCACTTTTTGTCACAGGCCATGGCTTGTTATGTATGACCACGAAAAGGGCGCGATGGTGTTTGTCACACCAGCCTATTTTCATTATAGATAATCTTCACCCAGACAAAACAAAAACTTCATGCCTAGATTTGACGGGTAGCAAAGTGAGTTAGACTGTTGGACGTTTAGAGTATCAAATCAAAGCAACACATTTTGATTCGAAAAATTTTCTATTTGGATTTTCTTTTGTATAGTGTGGCAGAAATGAGATAAAAGTAAAGAGAAGAAAAAAGGGCAACAATTGGATTGAAAGAAGGAAAAATGGCAATGGTTAGATCGACGAAACTCTGATACCAAATTGATGTATGACGCTCTTAGAGCAATTCCTAGAAAGGAGAATAATTAATGTAGGATGCTCTAAGAGTAATTCCCAAACCAAGAAAATTCACACAAGAACTTTCGCTTAAATTCAATATCAATTCTTATTCATAATCTGTTTTCTCCAATTACACAAAGAGTTTATATAACCAATAGGCTACCTAATATTAGGAAACCTAAATAATAAGATATAAACTATAAAAGGATAAAAATATATAACCTAATATTATCCTAATAGACTAGGAAACTAAATTAGAATTTCCTAATACTAGTTAGCCTCTTGGTTATATAAACCCTTTATGTAATTGGAGAAGATAGATTATGAATAAGAATTGATATTCAATTTAAATGAAAGTTCGTCTGCGAATTTTCTAGGTGTGGGAATTGCTCTTGGCATGCCCTAGATCAATTATTCCCCTTTGTAGGAATTGCTCTTAGAGCATTCTACATTAGTAGCTAGCTGTGTGACTATCTTTGAGGTGCCGCCTAAAACTGATGAGAATCCCCTCAATGAGAGGAACAGAGAGGAATAGGGAGATGCGTATCCTTCATACCAAGGCCATTGTTACTGGTAGCCTTATCGTTACTTGAAGTTGCTTGTTTAGTTTTAAATTGGGCATGGATTTTCCTGTTATTATACACATGCATGCATGCATACATACATACATACATACATACATATACATATATTATAATGCATATGTGTGTGCATGTGTGTCTTATGGGTTGCTTACATATCTATACAGTGGATTAGTTTATGAAGATTCAGATCACCCTAGAGAAGAGTGAATGGGGTGATTACAAAAATAAAATTAACACCGAAAGCAAATGCGGGAATTAAATAGAGACAATGCGCAAGGATATTTGAATGAGGTTGGACCTCAATCAGACTTAAGTCCTATCTAGAGTTATCCAACCTTGGGATTCAACTCTCTACTTCTCTTATTAAGATGAACTCTCTAACAAGATCTCAGACTTTGCCCAGTTTGAGATCCCAACACTTAAACCAACTACTTGATTTAAGTACGGGGGAGTTGACCTCATAACTCTTAAATTCGCTCCTTAATAAAGAAAATTTCTCACATCTCAATCTTTGATCTCAAAGCAATAATTATAATAATAGCTCAATGTATAATCTCAATGCTTTTTAAACTTTGTTCACAGCCTTGTTCTTGCTCTTGTGGCGTCTATTTATAAGCTTAGTAACCGAGGCATCAATCAGTCAAGAAAAGGATGTTCTGATCAAAATATCTTGAAATCTCATTGAAGGCCCTTGAAATCTTCCCAGCATATCTAATTTGATTTTTATTAATTAATTACGAAAAAATAATTATGAAATAATAATTATTAATTAATTAATTATGAAATAATAAATATTATTTTTATTAATTAATTATGAAATAATTATTATTAACATTTATAATAATAATTATTAATAATATTAATATTAATTAGTGTTCCTAAAATTATTAATTATTATTTTTATCAATATTACTTCTAATAATTATTATGATTAATAGTAATTATTATTATTATTATTACTATTACTATTATTATTATTATTATTATTATTATTATTATTATTATTATTATTATTATTATTATTAT
>JACYFF010031956.1:72783175-72793796 GCA_017589665.1 Selenicereus undatus
GTAAGTTAGGTATCGCTTTTCAGTATATTATAATAACTAGAATGCTAGATCGTGAAATTGAAATCGAGATGGTAGTTGGATGGTTTGAGGAAAAACTATGAGTGGTTTGAGGTCCTTGTGGTACGGTACTTGTGAGGAGGGAGTCTGGGTTGTGCATTGACCGCAATCGTGTGGATTGAGAGGCCATGCGTGGCTCATTGTGTTGAATTGATTATGAAGTGCTTAAATGTGATACATGTGGACCCCCTTCCCTTCGATGTCTTCAAATTGCATTATGTGCATAAGGGTGAGTTTTTTCAAAGAAGGATTTCATGTTTTGAAATGATATTAGCCATAACTATTAGTGCATGATGGCCTATTTTAACTAAATGAATACAGTTTTGGGAGTGAACTCACTTGAACGGGGGAATCCCTATAGAGTTTTACAAAAGCGTGAGTTGCATGATAAAAGATTTCGCTGTGAAAGGCAGCAAACTTATTAGTCATTTTGACCAGTTTAAATGGCTAAGATAAGTGCTTATGGACAATAGATGGGAGTGAACATGCTTGAACGGGGGAATCCCGAGCCTAGGGAGTAATCCCTAGAGACCCTGACGAGGGTTAAGGTCCAAAAGTTAGTTGCTATCGCGGGAGTAAGAGCTTAGTGTGAGTTAATCTCACTGGGATTGAGTGTAGATCTCTCCCAACCAACACTTTATGATGATCTTGTGCCCAGAAGTAGTTTCTTATCAAATGAGAAAAGCAGTTGGCGTTTCGCCTTTTTAAGTATTTCAGAAAGAAAGTTTTTAAGCGTCATTATGAGACCAAGATGAAACAGATTCTTTCAAAGAATATGAGCGTCAAGAGGCTAAGAAACGAACTGTTTTCAGTAAAAAGAAAGAAAGCTTTCTGTGTATGACATGTGCATGTTCTAAGTATAACTTATGATTGAGATACTAAGTAAGATACGAATATGAAAAGAAAGTCTTAAGGGTCCTAAAAGGGCAATACGAAGAGATTTCTTGAAAAAAATTTAACCTTCAGAACTTTTAAGAAATGTTTACAAAGAAAGAAAAGAAAGTGTCTACACTTGTAACTTCAAAGCATGTGACTTTAAAGAATATGTGACTTCAAAGTGAGTTTACAAGCATTATAGTTAGATGTATGTGATTTCAAGGTGGCATGTGGCCATGTTTTTCATAGTGCATCATGTAATGACTTTTTAAAGTGCATATTGAGTATATCAGTGATAGTGCATCCAATGTTATGTTTTAGAATCACATGTTGTGTAAGCAAGTTCCTAACATGCCACCGTTAATCGAAACTAAGAACCCATCATGCTTGAAAGTCTAGCCAAGAGTCCACAATCTATGACATGTAGCTCATTATAGCCATAGTATTACCTAACTACTTGCTAAGTGGATATTATGAGTAATATTGCTTGTAAAGTTTTGTTTTAAGGAGTGAAGGAACACTCACTGAGCATGTGTGGCTCACTCCATTTCCTTTCCCCTCCCCCCCCCCTCAGGCGATGAATAAATGGAAGAACCTATCTGCCTTCTAGGACTGCTAGTTGCTCCTGCAGATGTACCTGTGGTGCGATGTTGTGAAGCTGCCTGAAGTAATGTTTTGGTTAAGGAAGTACATGAATTGGGCATGTAGTGGCTCTGGTAGTGCAAGCTTATGTAAATTATTGTAATAAGTGTTTGTAAAGGCTTAAGCCTCAATCCCGAGCATGTGACTCGCTGGGAACTTCTAGTTTGGTTTGAGTTTTGGTTAAAATGTCGCAGGTGCCCTAAAGTTGTTAATGACAACATTAGAAATGTTGTAATTACAGACGAAACTCTTGCAGTTTCGTTCTAGAATTCCCCAACTAAATTAGAGTTAGGTGGAATTTTAAAGAAAGTCAATAGAAGAAGAGCCTTAGGGGTCTCCCTTAGGGGATCCTGGCGGTGTGACATCCCTGGTAGGTAATAGAGGTGTTACAATATTCTTCTTACCACGACGATTATTACTTATACTCTTATCATTACTTGATATTATTTTTTTAGTTTTAAATTGGACGTGAAATTTCCTTTTGCTGTACACACAAATACATGATACCTACATGCACGTATTACATGTGTTGGCCCAAGAAAGACTTTAGATGAAATAAAGAAATTCATAGGCAATTATTTCTTTGTTTAAAGATGAACAATAGTCAAATTTATTTTTTGGAAATTTCAAATATGTTCACATATTCTTTATTTAGTTGTCTCTCCCTAATATTTGTGCTCATCCATCTATACTATTATAATTGAACCCTTTTCAAACCCCTAGAATAATGTAACGAGAGTGACTTATGGGATTTGGTGTAATCTTAGCCATAAAAATTATTTATGTATTAGATCTAAGTCATCAATTTTAAAGTTAAGATATCCCTTTATTTTTATTTTAAAAATTCCCCCATGATTTCTGATATACATGATAAACGATAGATGATAATCTTATTATCCAAGGAAAGAAAAACTAGCCATTTATATTTATTTATTAAATCTAAACCATAAATTTTAAAATAAAAGAAAACTACCTTATCCATGTAAAATACCCATTTATTTTTATTTTTAAAAAATCCCTAATAATTTTGGTTATACGTGATAAAAGGTATATATGATAATCCCATTTTCTATAAAACACCCCAAGCAGTTAAAAAAAAAATTGTGTATAAGTCAACGAAATCGTGTTACGAATAGCCTATCTCCCTCTCTCTCTCTTTGATAAAAAAAAAAGTGTTCAACCCAAAATTATGATACTCTAAATCCTTTTACTACCTAATATTTTCTCATAATAAATTAGTTAATTAGATTTTTAATGTGTTTTTGTTGTTTTTGTAGATATTATGAGAGTTGAATAAAATGAGTATGAAAGTTGGGAGAAAATGGTGTTGGATCAAGAAGAAGCATAAGGAAAAGGAAGATAAAAAGAGAGTCTAAGAACTGGCCCAGCCCAATGCATGTCCAGACTAGCGTCCAGCTCTCTCTCCTTTGTTTTTATTTCTTCTTCTTTCCCTTGGGCTGGCCCAGGCACCTCCCTTGCCCTAAGCCAGCTGCCCCCTCTTCTTCACTTAAACCCGCACATACACGACACGTTATACTGCCTTCTCTTCCCTCCCCCAACCCTTCATTTCCCCTTCCTTATTTCACAAGCCAGAGAAACCGAAAAGCAGAGGAGAATCACAAGGCAGCCATGCGTTCCCCTTTCCTGGCCTCTTCATGTTCTCTTCTTCTTCTTCGCGAGTTGCCCAGAAGCGCATGGAACCACTAATTTGTCTCTCTCTTAATTACTCATCATCAAGTTAGACGTTTTCAAGGATTGAATTTGAGAATTTATTGAGGCAACCAAAGAGGATGGGGACGACATTTTTGGGGCCTTCAAAAGGGGTCGAAAACGGAATGCAGAGGGGGGTAGTAGTTTTTAGGTTTTATTTTCAGTTTCGTTTGGTTTTTTTTTTCTAAATTGTTTTAGCTCAGTTTCAGATCTTGAATTATTACACTTTAAATTAGTGTCATTCATTTTGGGTTTCATAGCTCAAGCAAATTTGAGTCAATACTTACATTGTGCTATCAAATTACTCAAGCTCTACTTCGAATTTCTCTGGGTATTGTGTGGTTTCAATTCAAGTCTACCATTCATGTGTTGTGGCCTTCGCTTGCTCTATTTCGGAGTGGGGTGAAGACTGTCTGATGCTGGTTAATTGTTGTGTTGGTTGTTGGGTTTATGGGTTGATCAACTGATCTTGTTTGGTGAGAATTATTATTGTTAAAATTGCTAATTGTGCCTTTTGTTTTCCGAAGCATTGGACTATATCAATACGTGCTTTTACCTTTGCTTTTGAACCGTGATTTCGTTAGGCTTTAGTTTAGCTTAGGGCATTCAAATCTATGTTAGGTTAATCTGCGATGTAATTCACAATTCATCCCTAAGGATGACATCCGTAAATATTACAACGATAATCGTATGCTTGCAGGAATTCGCAACAAGTTTTTAGCGTCGTTGTCGGGGATGGCATTGTGAAATTAGGTTGCGTCGCATCGTAGTTTAGTAATTATAGTCGTTTGCGTCATTTTTGTTTTAGTTTCGATTTCATTTTGATTTTTAGTACTGACTTGATTTGATTTTTGTGCAGGAATTGAAACCGAATCGATCGGTGCAGAGTTTTCTGTGTTTCTGTTTCTATTTAAGGAAGAAATGCTCTTATTTTGTGTTTGTGTTTATTTTCTATTTGTTATGTTAGGTTACTTCATGTTATTTGAGTCTTTTTGGTCTTTCTTTTATTGTCGGAACATAGTTTTATTTTTGTCAGTTTATTTTGTTTTGTTTACTTAATTATTTGAGTGCCTTTTTTTTGTTTTAGTCGATTGTTTATAATTAGTGTCCTAAGGTCTTTGATTTGTTTTTATTTTTATATAGAAAGACCAAAAAAACTCAAAAAAATTGAAAAACTTAAAAACCATAAAAACTTTAAAAAAATTTGAAATTAAAAAAAAGTATTTCAAGCATCCCAGTTTTTAATTTCCCACAATTCGAGCAAGAACCTTTTTGGTGCTATTTATCGCAACTTAATGATTATCGTGCTCAATTGAATCAAAATTTTGCAAACTGAAAAATTTATGAGGTCATCACTGTGGGTTTGAATTCTGAATCTAGAGGTTGTGTAGAGTCTATGTGCCTTGGAGGTTTATTAGGATTATTATTTAAAACTCAAGATGAGGTATAGGATTTGTTTGAAAATTTTGCTTTGGATACTTATGAGTTTGAACAAACTAGAAAGAACTTTGGATACCCAACTCATGGTGAGTATGATTTTCATGCTAATCTGTACCACCAGGATCAATTTAGGAACTCGTATGGCCCGTTTTACTATATTGTATCTGTTATTTTCTGTGATTACTGTGATTCTTCTGATCATGATATTCATACTTTTTAATAATGTATAGAGGTCAATAATGTAATTTCTGTACTCCCTGAATATTATATATACACTAATAGGCTCTCTAATTAGGACTGAGCCTTGACTTACATTCACATGGTATCAGAGCCCAGACTCCTGACCTAAGTTTTTTTGCTTTCTTCCTTCTCAAGAAAGCTCCATTGGGCACTTCTCAAGAAGAAACCTATGGTTTCAAAATCCTCTACTGAAGCTGAATATCATGTTGTTGCTTACACCGTTGCTGAATCCATTTGGATTCACAAGCTTCTTATTGACATTGGCATTTATTTATCTTCTCCTACCAAGGTCTACTGTGATAACATCAGGGCTTCCTATATGGCTGTTAATTCGGTCCAGCACGATCGTAGCAAACACAATGCGGTTGATTATCATTTTGTTCATGAGCATGTTGCTCATGGGAATTTACTTGTTCGTTACATTCCTACTACGCTTCAGTTAGCTAACATTTTTACCAAATGGTTGTCTTCTAAGTTGTTTCATTATCTCATGGACAATCTGTCAGTACGCTCCTCCCAAACAGATTGAGGGGGCATAATAATTTATAGAGGTCAATAATGTAATTTCTGTACTCCCTGAATGTTATATATACACTACTAGGCTCCCTAATTGGGACTGAGCCTTGACTTGCATGCACACTTGTCCATATCATGCTTATGTTGATGTTACATGTGCAAGTGTTGAAAAGAAGATAAATGAATTGACTGCTAAAGTGGTAGAGATAATGAAGGCGAGAATTGCTGAATATTCTCAATGTTTTAATCAAAGTAGGGCAAATTATAGTGAGCCTGACTCTAGTTTAGGATATCCAAAACTTGACGTTAGTCTCTATGATGATTTTGGGCCATCTTATCAATCTAGGTCCAATTTACATGATGACATGCCTTTGCCTAGTTTAGAACAAGAGAGTGACCTCCCTCTATCTCTATCTCATGACCTTGCACCTGAATTTAGCTCACCTAAAGAAGCCCCTGAGGATTTTCTAGTCTCTGCCGCCCCACCCACCACTTTGAATGATTCTTTTGAGTTTGAGGATGGTGTGGACCTTAAGAGTGATGGTAAGTTAGATATGAGTATCACCCCTAACGTTGAGCATCACATTTTGATGAGTCCGACTCTATTTTAAAGGAGTCATATGAGGAGAAAGTTGAGCCCACTAATTTCGAATTCGATGACACTATTCTTTTTGTAGAATATGAATCTTTTTCATGTGGGTTTGATATCGATGGAAGTTTTGATAAGGGTTTCTATGCTAAATATGAATCTTTTTCTTTTGACCCCATCCAAAGTAACAACCTCTTCGAATCTTGCAAGTTTGAATTTGTGGAGTTTGAGACATTTGTGCCTATGACTTTTGTTTTACACTAGACTCCTTTGCATTTTGATGATAAAATGCTCGTGGATTCAGAACCCACTGTTTTGCCTAGACCGCTCATTCATGATGACCCAATTTCTAGGCTAATGACCCATCGGCTGACTAGTTTGAATTACATATGCCTGTTTGATGTTTGGGCCCATACATTCGATAAGCTGAAACGGGCCCTTACTTGTGCTTTATTAGCATGGTGGATGTACTCTTTCTAGTTCCAACTCTATACTTTTTACTATTGCTATGCTATTGAGAGTTGGTCTTCTATGTTCAATAAGATGTTATGTGTTCTAATAGGTTTTGATTTACTTAGTGCTGTTTCATTTGATATGGAGTGGTTGATGCTCCCTATGCCTCTATTTGAGCACATTTCTGAAAACTATAGCTTAGGTGTAATGCAACACCTGACCTGGTATACTCATTCCTCTTTTTTTTGTCTTTTTATTTTGTTTTCTTTTGTGCACATTTGTTGCTTCATTTTTCTTGTTTTCTTTTTTGAATTTAGAGTCTTGTCTTTTTTTTGTTTTTGAGTCTTGTTTTTCTTTTTGTATATTTGTTTTCCTTTTTCATTTTAGTGTTTTCTGTTTCCTTTCACTCCCAATGAGGACACTGTGAGATTTGGGTGTCGGGGTGGGGAAACTTTGAAAAAAATCCAAAACTTTGAAAATCTCAAAAGATTTTTGTTTTTGAGGAAGTTTCGTACTATTCTGTTCAACTTAAATCCCCTGTGCTTTGACTTTTAGCTTGTATGTAAGGGTGATATGCATGATAGATCTCCGTCCTCAGTGTGTTATTCTAAGCCATAATTCTAACCCCAATTATTTATTATCAATGTGTAATCTAATCCTTATTTATACCATCATCATTATCTTATGATCTTAGTTCTCCATGGCTGGCTCTCCCACTTGTCTTTGACACGATTACGTTGGTTTTTTGTTTGCACTCTAAAAAAACAAAAGAAAAATAATGACAATGAAAAAAAGGGAAAAAAAAGAAAAAAATGAAATTTGGAATGACTAGTATTCTTTTGAGGCATGCGCTACTGGGCGTTACCCTTTGAGACATGTGCTACTGGGTATTACCTTTTAAGGCAATACTGCTACTGGAAAAACTTGCTTTCTATGTTAATAAGTCAATCATGTACATTGTGTTAGTAAGTGGGATTGAGTTTGATTCAAGTAAACCTAAGCCCTATGATGATAATGCACTTGCACACGAGCACTTTTATGGATTCAAAGTTTTGATGTACAGTGGGGTGAAAAGTTAGTGCTTTGATGTCATCCATGGGGTAGAGAGCCTTGATGAGTACATTCTGTTTATATGCAGGTCAGTATCTTTGCTACATGGGTAATTTGGTTAGTTAGAATGTGCATATTCTCCTCCCTTGTATACTTATATTTGTAAATCCAAACTATTTTTCTGTTTCTGCCTCTCTTTTCCTTTTTCATTTTCTTTTCTAGATTTTGTGGGTATATCTTCTACAAACCCTCACAAAACCTTTCTCATCCATTAGGAGTGACCTAGGGGTTTAAAGGGCTTGTTGCACAAGCTAAGTAGAATCGTGATTCGTACAAAAGTGAGTTAGGATTTTGTTTTATTTTATTTTCGAGGATTTTTAGTTTTATTTTACTCAAGGACGAGGAAAACCTAGGTGTGGGGGTATTTGTTCAACCCAAGATTGTGATACTTTATATCCTTTTACAACCTAATATTTGCTCGTAATAAATTAGTTAATTAGATTTTTAATGTGTTTTTATTATTTTTGTAGATATTATGATAGTTGAATAAAATGAGGATGAAGGTTAGGAGAAAATGGTATTAGATCACGGAAAAGCATAAGGAAAAGAATAAAAAAAAGAGAGTCTAAGAATCGGCCCAACCCTATGCATGTCCAGACCAGCATCCAACTTTCTCTCCTTTCTTTTTATTTCTTCTTCTTTCCCCTGGGCCGGCCTAGACGATTCCCTTGCCCTAACCCAATTACCCCCTCTTCTTCACTTAAATCCGCACATGCACAGCACGTGATGCTGCCTTCTTTTCCCCTCCCCCAACCCTTCGTTTCCCCTTCCTCATTTCACAAGCCAGCGAACACGAAAAGTAAAGGAGAATCACAAGGCATCCATGGCGTTCCCCATTCCCAGTCTCTTCATTTTCTCTTCTTCTACTTCGCCAGTTGCCCAGAAACACATGGAACCACTAATTCGTCTCCCCCTTAAGCACTCATCATCAAGTCGGACGTTTTCAAGGATTGAATTCGAGAATTTACTGAGGCAACCAAACAGGATGGGGATAGCATTTTTTAGGGCCTTCAAAAGGGGTCGAAAACGGAAAGCAGAGGGGGGGGGGGGGGGTAGCTTTTAGGTTTTTTTTTCGGTTTCGTTTTTTTTTTTTCTAAATTTTTTAGCTCAGTTTCAGATCTAGAATTATTATAATTTAAATTAGTGTCATTCATTTTGGGTTTCATAGCTCAAGTAAATTTGAGTCGATACTTACATTGTGCTATCAAATTACTCAAGCTCTACTTCGAATTTCTCTAGGTATTGTGTAGTTTCAATTAAAGCTTGTCATTCTGTGTTGTGGCCTTCACTTGCTCTGTTTCAGAGTGGTGTGAATACTGCCTGATGCTTAATTGCTGTGTTGGTTATTGGGTTTATTGGGTTAGTGAACTGATCTTCTTTGGTGAGAATTATTATTGTTAAAATTTCTAATTTTGCTTTTGTTTTTCGAAGCGTTGGACTGTGCCAATACGTGCTTTTACCATGGCTTTTGAACCGTGATTTCATTAGGGCTTTAGTTCTGCTTATGGCATTCAAATTCATGTTAGGTTGATCAGCAACCTAATTTCGCAATTCATCTCTGACGACGACTTTTCTATAAATATTACAACGATAACCATATACTTGCTGGAATCCACAACAAGAAGATTCTCCCTCTCTTCTTATAACGGTTTGATAAAATTTTATCTTTCATCAAAATTACTAAATGGGTACCAGATAAATCTTCTCAATTCACGTTTGTTCTATTTCCATTCATTCTTAATTAAATCTCTCTCTCTTTCTCTCTCTCTTCTCACCCAAATTGTAGAATAGAATATGTACTCATATCACTTCTCATGGTTATTCTATCCAATAATTTAGAGGAGATCAAATGTTATGCGTCGTTTTTTCAAATTGTTAATTTTTTGTGGTGAACTTCAATTTCAAGTTTTTGAGTTTCATTCGCTCCAATAATACCAATGCAGTTAAAATTCATATTTCTATGTTAAATTTGTTAATATTTGAATTGTCCAATTTCTTTAGCTAACTCCTTTCTTGGAATAGGAGAATAGATAGGGTGTAGTAGTTTATTTCAAAGGAACGGACCCCAGAATAAAGGAAGGAATTGACTTGGGAACAAAGCACATCCTTAGAAATTAGTATGGCGAAATAATGCATTATTGAAAGCAATTACGGTTGTATGAAGTACTTGTAACTTTTGCTAGACTACTAGAGGTTGATTTTCTTCTTTGTTAGAAAATTCTTGCTAGATCGCTAAAGCAGTTCCCTCTCATCTTCTTTCACATCCTATTGATCGGGACCTGGTATTTATCTATAAAGAAGGAGTATCTAGGCAGGTTGAATAATAGGTTGTTTGAATTTGGTGGTAGAGTTTCATTGGGAGATCAACTAAGAGTGAAGGTTAGTTTTGAAGGAAATATGTCCTATGAGCACTTACTCCAACAAAGTTTAACAAAGGCTTATGCACAAATCATTATGTAATATTTATATTATACCTTATTGGAGTGACACATAGAGTTAATACTGTACCGGAAAACCCTTGTTGGCATAAAGCATCTCCCTTTTTATGCTATAATGACTTAAATGTTAACAAATGAAATTTACCATTGTGGATAATAAAAAACGAACCGAATTTTGAACTTCGCATCATGCAAACAACAATATTTGGATTTGAATACTCATTTATATTCTCATGGATAAACTAAAAGTCAATAATTATTCATATATACATGCTTTCTCCTCTCACGATACACATAAACACATATTAGTGTAGTGTTGGCAAAAGACGACTGGCTTTTAATTTTCCTATACTATCTTGCCGGTGCACCACACGAAGGACTTATTTAGGAAAAGCTAAAACCTGCAGGAGAGAGAGCACAATAGTTATTGGCTATGCTATAAATTTGGTAACATAGTGTCTTTAAATATGCGATGTTCAATTATATCTAATGGTTGAAATTAGTTGCTCTCACCTTTAATTGAAACTAGGTGCTCTCACAAGATATACAA
>JACYFF010031956.1:72821963-72833258 GCA_017589665.1 Selenicereus undatus
TGCTCGACCGAAGGGAAGAGGGGTATAATGGCTCAACCGGCGGGCAGAGGGGTCCGGTCTCTTTTATTTAAATCGGGTTCGGGTATAGAAGGATGGGGAAGCCTGTCTGCCCCCAAGGAGGGTTGTTGAATCTTCTTCTCCAGTCGCGCAAAAAGAGATCGACCCTTTTAATTCAAGAGACAAAAAACCCCGATAATTAAAAGAAGCAAATAAATTGGGCCGCCACCTTTCTCCAACTTATTCATCAGGATTTGGGCTATGAATTTGAAGATGTTAGCCCAGCCCACTTGAAGATCTCACAACAATCTTCCCGGCGAGCGATATCAGTCTTCATTTCCCCTTTAGAGAATGGGATTATGTATTATTTAGTATTAGTAGGCTATCTCATCTATCTGTTTTTGGCCTTATTCATTCATCGGAAGGCCCACACACAAAGTCCTCGAGGAAAGGTGCTCCACCGCATGTGGAGTTTACTTACTCCTGGAGGGGGGGTTTGAACTCTCCTGGCCGCCTCTACCTAAGGAAAGGAATCTAAAGAGAAGGAGGATACTAAGTAGAGTGGAGAATGAGGGAATGATTGAATCCTGGCCTAGCGATTGAAAGAGATCACAAAGAAACAAAGTCTTTAAGGCCGATAGAATCCGTTTCCAGCGCTTGAAGCTGGGTTCACCTTCATTAGTTCAGAACTACCGTTACAAGAGTCTAAAAGACCGATGACGGAGAACTCCTTCAATAATATAGTTCCCTTCAGGAAATAAGAATGAAGTAGCTCAGAGAAAGTCAAACGCATTGGCTTCGGCGAACGGGTGGTGAGAGACCCATTCTCGATAGGGAAGATAAAGATTTATCAAGTCCAGACAACTACTCATGAGATCTTCCGTTCTGCGTGGGAGCAGCTCAAACAAAGAAAAGTCTGGTCTTCAAGCAAGCCCGAAAGAAGCCGTCAGAGGTCTCGTGTTACGAGCGGCGGTCCATGTTTCGAGGTCGAGATCAAGGGAAGAGAGGGTGAAAAGAAGGCTTTCCCACTTCAACAATTCAATCCTTGCTAGGAGAAGGGGGTTTTTACGACTTAGCGTAACCGTGAAGGAATCTCCATCGCCTGCCTAATCCCAATCCATCTGCTTCGGTAAGCCCCATTCTAAGACTTTTTCACTTCCCGTCCTACCGAGAAGGGAATTCCGGATGAAGACAGAAAGGAAGGAGAGGAGAGGCAGGTCAGATTGAAAGGAAAGATAGGCTGATGGGTTAGTCCTTTTTTATAAGAAATAGGCTGCTTTTTCTTTGAAAGACGCAAGAAATAGAGTGTTTTTTCGCTTTCGAAAGTCTGTTTGAGAGGGCCTTTCCCCAGAGAGGACCGGGAAGGACGCAGCACCTCTGGTCAGTTATCGTGCCCACGCGCCGGGTAGCCAAGTGCTTTAGCCACAGGGGTCGGAACTGCTGGGACTTAAACCTCCCGGTCGAGATGAGTCAGATATAGATAGCGGAGGTAAAACCCCCTACTTCAAGGAGAGGCAGGGATTCAATTCATACAAAGGAGTAATCAACTTGCTTCCATACATCCCCTACAACCGCTATAATCCGTTTCCAGCGCTTGAAGCTACTATACCCTCCTATCCGGAATACATAACTCTCGTTAAAATAGTCTTAAAGACCAATGCCGTAGAACCAATCATCATTAAAATAGTTCCCTCCCGAAAGAGTCACAAAGTTTGAGCGGTTGGGGTGAAAACTGCTCGTTAGGGATAGCTTGCTTGGACTACCTTTCGATCACTTTTCATTCGTAAAAGAGATAACCCATCATGCTTTAAGCCGGGTTATCATAAGAGGGATTCTCACGAGTTTGATAGCATGAGTGGAAAGTTTTTATTAGAAAAAACCCTTACTCTTTAAAAAACCTGCTTTTAACGAGAGTAAGGTAGTCTTGAAAGATACCCCACGAGAGGATCTCGATCTTTCTTAAGATTCTGTGAAATTTCTGTTAAATTACGCTGTTACGCGCGTCTTAAGAAACTGCACTCCCCTGAGACTCCGCCGGGACTGATGGTGGGTCGGCGAAGCCTAGATCCGTTTTCCCTCTTTGAAGAAGGCCTTGAAAGGAAACTGGCCGGAAGAAGAGATTCTTTGCGTCACGCTTGACTGAAATCGAGATGGTTTGTGCATAGAACCAAGGATAGTGTTTTTCGATGAAAGTTGAGAGATGTTAATAAAGGGAATAATCCCTGCTGAATCCGATGTGATGAAGGGTACGACGCCTCAGTCTCAAGGAAAAGGGGACGGAAGAAAGACTTTCATGACTATCGCTAAACTCCTCTCAAAAAAGGTTAAGAATTACGCTCGATTTTATAGGCGGGAAGAGGGGTGAAGGGAGCTACTCGACATTACAACGGGAGGAGGGTCTTAAACTACTCGCCTCTTAGTACTACGGGAAGAGGGAAGTTAGAAGGGTGCTCGACGGAAGAGGGTAGGAAAGCGCGAGGGGTTACGTTCGGCTTTCCGGCTTGCTTTACTACGATCTCTTTCGCTAGGCGTCTGAACAGCCAGCAGGTAAACTCATTCATGCTTGCTTTCCGTTGGTCTACTTTTTGAACTCCTAAACACGTTCTCATTCGATTGCTTTGCGGGGTTTTCCATGTGTTGTTTGCTTGCCCTCTTCTTCGGAACCTCCAGCCAGCTATACAGCATGACGAGCTGTACTTTCTTGGTCTAGCTGATAATACGATAAAAAGCTTCAAAGTGCTCGAGCATTAGGTATAGGGATCGTACCTGCTAGGTCTGAAAGCGCTTTCAAGGGCCGCAAGCCCGCACCACTTATTTCCTGAAGGTCAGTTTTTCTAGCATCCCTAATTAAGTTCTTGCTCTAATAGCAATGATTCTCTGACTTCAAGCTAGGGAACGAAGAAAAGCGTTTGACCTCTTTAAAGCGCGAGGCAAGCAATCGATAAGCGAGGGACCTATCAACAACCTCTTCCTTACAGTCGACATCTGCTCTCAATCTACCCTTCTCGTCGGAGAAATCCATCTAATCACGAGGAATTTCCATACTAAACTTCCCGTACCTTGACCTCCGCTCATGAAACTTAATGATCGCTTGCGGGAGCGCTATAAACCGCTTCGTTCCCTTACTGCTTAGCTTTGTTTAACTGCTTGTCGTTGTCTTGAAACCTCGCTTTTTTATCTTTCGATTGAAGAGAGGATAGGAGATATCTGCCCCTCTCGGGAGGACTAACCTTACCTCACAATCCATCAAATAATTCCCATTCTCGGGCCATCCAATCAACCTATCCTTGAAATCTGACTTGCCTCTCCTGCTTTAACTCTTTCAGGCCCGTATTGGGCTTTTCAATAGTATAAGGAAAGTCTGAAAGAGAAGTTTCACTCGTTTCTTTGCTGCTGTTCCTTCCGACCGGACCCCGCTGAAAGTCCTTCTTCTATACTTTACTTTAAATAAATGAAATCTCACTAAAGAATGATTCATTCTTACACGTAAATACTTTCAATCAGAAGGAATGAGAGTTTATGGGTTTACTTGCTTACGGTTCCGGGAAGAGGTGTTTCATAACCTGCTAGAAAAACCTACCTAGAAAGGATTAGATTGTTTCTTTCTTTGAAGGGAGAAGTTTCGGTTTTTTCTTGGACGCAAGCAATAAAGTTCGGGTTAGTCCTTTCTTCTCTGAAATTGGCAAGAAATACACTGTTGTTAGATCAATAAATTCTCTAAAAGAATGCTTGGACGGTTCCTTGACAGGTAAGTTTCTTACAAGATTTGTTGGTCCTTTTTCTCAGAAATGGGCAAGATTGGGATGCCGGAAGATGGGTGAGAAATTGATCCTCGACTGGTTCAGAAGGATGTGTAGTCCTTAAAGCCCATTCGAAGGGGCGGTTTCAACTTAGATTTCAAGCTCTGATAACATCTTTTTAAAGGGAACCAGCGGTTGAGCTCGACCAACGGGAGAGGGGTTAAAGCTTGATGATAGGGAGAGACTTTCAGGAGTCCAGAACTACCGTTACAAGAGTCTTAAAAGGGGATGTAGTCAAACTCGACCATAGGACCTTGAAAGCCCGTTCAACTCTTCTTACGTAGGGGATTCCTGATTTATTAAAGCAGGAGACAGATCTCTTTCAATGGGTTGAAAAGACTTCTATTTGAAGAGAACGAAGGCCTTCCTGAAGAGTTTATTGGCCAGCTTGCGGTTCCGATCGAAAGACTAGCGCTTTAAGCGATTTCCCCAGCTTCAACCGTAAAGAGTTCGTGGCGAGAGACCGACCCATTCTCGATAGAGGGGTCAAGGAGGTCAGATCTCGATTTCAACGACAGCCGGAAAGAAGAGTTGGTTTGCTAGCAAGCTCTCCTAGCGCTTTCAAGGAGTTATTGAATCGATTTATTACACTGTAAAATAAAAGAAATTCATAACACTAGCGGAAACAGCCGAAAAGTCTGATGTCACCAGACAACTCTACCCATACTTTATGAGTAACCCCGCTTCAAGTGCTTCAACTGCCCGAAACCCCCCTCCCCACGGTTGAGCTGAAGACGAACGAAGGCGGATCGTCCACTCCCAACATGAATAGAAGAAGCTGCTCCTGTTGAATGAGTTTCAGTTGGAATAGGGAACTTAGATGGTAGTGTCAGATATCGACAGTGGTCCCGACCTTCCGGAAATTGTTGACGGACGGCCGATCAAAAGACTAGCACTTGAAGAAAGCTCAGATATCGAGTGAAACTTCATTCCCCCTCCCGAAAGCTAGGTTACGATCTCAGACTGAAATGAGAGGTGAGCTGATCGTCTTTCTCCACGCAAAGCAAGGAATCTCTTTCCTGCTAGGCTAAACGTCTTCGACCACTAAGCTATACGATTGAAACAGTTCAACAGCAGGTTATGAAGTTGACGCGGGAAAGCCAGAAAGAGGGGTTTTCTTTGCTTGAGGTTCCGCCGGTAAGCCAGAAAGAAGACGAGAAGGAGTTCCGGAAAGAGTTCCGAAGTAGAGCTTTCTTTCTCCCACCTTTCCTTAGGTAAAGAAAGAGTTACTACGATCAGAAGCACCCCTTGAAAGCGCTATACGATCATCTTAAGAGTTAAACAGAGCGAGCGGGGAACTTAGAGTTGAGGCGGGAAAGCAGGCATGAAGAGTTTGTTTACCTGCCGACGCTAGCTCAACTGCGTGACCTTCCCCTACAAGAATAGACTGAAGCGTGAAAAGACTGAAAGTGCTCATGTTACAACTACCTCAAAGAGCAACAGACAAAAGAGGACTCAAAATAAAGAAACTGCGGTGGGAACTTCACAACCTAAGAAACAAAAGACTCAGGATAAGGAACAAACCTGGGCATGTGAAGAAGGAATGTTCCAAGTACGCTGCATGGCGTACAAAGAAAGGTAGACTTTTCACCTTTGTTTGTTCTGAAGTTAATTTGACTTCTGTATGACGTAATACTTGGTGGGTAGATTCTGGTGCTACTATTCACACTTTTGTTTCTATGCAGGGTTGCCTGTGGAGCCGACAGCCAAGTGATGCTGTTCTATTCATCTATGTGGGCGATGGCAAAGCAGTTCCAGTTGAAGCAATCGGGACTTTTAGATTATCTTTTGATAAAAAATCACATTTTATTGAATTAAGAGACACTTATGTAGTACCGTCATTTAGACGAAATTTTATCTATTTCTTGGACTCTTGAATACAGTTATTTTTGGTCAATTAGGAATAAGAAATTAAGTCTCTTTCTCAATTCAACTCTAGTTGCGACTGGTTCTTTAATTGATAGTCTATATATGCTTAATACAATTGCTTCATCTCATGAAACCTTGCAAACAACATCAAGAGATACAAAACGTAAATAAACAAATGAGAATTCTGCTGCCTTATGGCACAAGCGCTTAGGTCACATCTCGTCAAGTAGAATAGAGATAAAAGTGTCGGATAGAATTCTTGAACCCCTTGATTACACAGACCTTGATGTATGTGTTGAATGTATCAAGGGGAAACAAACAAACATTATAAAGTTGAGTGCCAATAGGAGTTCTGGTGTCTTACAATTGATACATACTGATATATGTGGTCCATTCCCTACAGCTTCATGGAATGGCCAACAGTATTTTATCACTTTTATAGACGACTATTCTCGTTATGGGTACTTATACTTAATTCATGAAAAGTCACAATCCTTGGATGTTTTTAAGTCCTTCAAAGCCGAAGTTGAAAATCAACTAGGTGAGAAGATTAAAGCTGTCAAATCTGACCGTGGTGGTGAATACTATGGTAGATATGACGGATCAGGTGAACAACGTCCAGGACCTAAAGTGAAATTCTTAGAGGAATGCGGAATCGTCCCACAATACACAATGCCAGGGCAACCTCGCATGAATGGTGTTGCTGAGAGACGAAATAGAACGCTTAAGGATATGGTAAGAAGTATGATTAGTCATTCTTCCTTACCAGAATCACTCTGGGGAGAGGCACTAAAGACTGCAGTTTACATACTGAACAGAGTACCTAGCAAAGCGGTAGCTAAAACCCCTTATGAACTATGGACAGGCAAAAAGCCTAGTATAAAGCACTTACACATTTGGGGTTGTCCGGCTGAGGCAAGGCCTTATAGGCCACATGAAAATAAACTGGACTCAAGAACAGTTAGTTGCTACTTTGTTGGGTATCCCGAACGGTCGAGAGGATTTCAGTTTGATGATCCCTCAACTAAGTCCTTTTTCGAAACGGGAAATGCGAGATTTCTTGAGGATGTTGTCTTTGAAGAAGAATCTGTTCTTCTACCAAATGTTGTTATTGACGATTGTCAACCTGTTGACATTGTTCAAGACACATTTCAAGACAACAATGAGGATTTACCTATAGAACTCCCTACTCAAAATCAAGAGGCTGCTCCTGAAGAGCAAACTCAACAACCTCAAGAGGAAGTGCCACTTAGGCGATCCACTAGAGAGAAAAGAAGTGCAATTTCAAGTGATTACATTGTATTTCTTCAAGAGCATGAGTTTGACATAGGGATAATGGAAGATGATCCAATCAACTTCCAACAAGTAAAACAAAGTGCTAATTGTCAAAAGTGGATTGATGCTATGAATGATGAGATGAAATCCATGAAAGACAATGACGTTTGGGAACTTGTCGAGTTGCCTGAAGGTGCGAAGCCCATTGGTTGCAAATGGATATTGAAAACCAAAAGGGATTCCAAGGGCAACATTGAGAGGTATAAAGCGCGTCTTGTCGCCAAGGGTTTGACTCAAAAGGAAGGCATTGACTACAAAGAAACTTTCTCTCGGGATGTCCAGGTTCACGTGGGGTCTTGGAGTGGGGTAGGGCCGGTCTGAGATTCATTGTTGTTCCCCGCCATCCTATTCGGGAAACAAGTCGAGTTTAGTTTCTTCCCTAATAGTTCGCGACACACATGCTACTATAGTTTAGTAAGACATCATATACTATTGTATCATGCAAAATTAACATATACTTTTGTTCACAGCCATATCCACTTTGCCATGCTCCACTTTGCCATGCTTATGTGGTCCAGTCACTTCGTTACATGTCCCATACACATCTTAGTAATAACAACATTCACATAGCTCACGTAATTCACAACTCGCAGCCAATCATAATGAATATTTGCATCCATGTAACTCAATAAAGTTCAATTGCATTGATTCAAAATAATAATTGTTCCAGACCAATACATGTCATTACCTAAGTACTTAACAAAACTTTATTAGTGTATACTGGCTAGCAAAAGAAAGGAAAGATAAAATAAACAGTACAGTCTTAGGAAGTAAAAACTTCTAGCAGCTACTAACATCTACAGGCTAGGGGCGTCCATTGGGCAGACACCCCAACCCATCCTACCACATCTGCCCCACTTCCAGCTGGTAACCTCAGGCTTGAGTTCCTTCTCAACTGGGTCCTCCGCCAGGTCTTCCTTTATTAGTTGCTCTTCCTCGTGATCCTTGTCTTCTAGGGGCTCTTCCTCAGGTTCCTCATCTTCTAGGGGCTCTTCCCTAGGTTTCTCATGTTCTAGGGCCCTTTTCTTGGGTTCCTCCTTAGGGTCTTCCTCCTCCATAAGGTCCTCTTCGGGATCATCCTCCTTTACAGGTTCTTTCTCGGGGTCTTCCTCTAGGTCTTTTTCCACTGTGGGACCTTCCTCGGGGTCATCCTCATCTAAGGGATCCTCCCTAGGGTCCTCCTCCTTAATAATTTCCTCTCCCAATTCCTCATCCATAAGCCCATTTTCCCCTACAGACTGTTCATCTTCAGTATCCTCCTCCACTGGTCGTGGTGGGGTCTCATCCTCAGTGTCAGGTGTGGGAGGTTGATCATAAGGGCCCACATCTATGACGTGGTCCACTAGCCCTACTAAATCCAACCCCATAAGTTCCCAATCGCTCAAGCAACACCTACCAAAGAAGTTGAACAACCTAGTCTTAGGGTGAAGCTCCCTAACACCCTGTAACGCCACACTGGGTCACTCAAGAGGGTTAGGAGGAAGAATAGCATCTAATTGTTCCAAAACCTTAGACAATTGTTTGGGATCCTCTCTAACCTTCCATGAATAAAAGTCTCAACTCGCTCTAAGTGGCTAGCCAAACTAACTCCAGGCATCTTTCCCATTCTCTGATAACGGCGACGCCACCCCATACAACCACAATGGCAAGTCTCATTCATCCTATACATTAATAAATCCAAATGAGATGCATATTCACAAGTAGATAAGCATATGCAGACATGTCCCTTTTCCCGTCCTATACTCACGCTCCGAGCAGTCTTTAAGTCTATAGGTTTTAATCTTTTAATTTTTATTCCTGATTACAATCTTTTAGGCGAGCCTTCAGGTCAGTCAACCTGAACTCTAATACCACTTTGTAACATCCCGAATTTCTTTATTACTAATATTAACCAACATGGCAGCGAAAAAACCTGAGTGGAGTGTTACCGCCATATTTCCTTCTTGGAAATACCAGCCTGAGTATCGACCAAGACTATAATGCAGCCATATTCTCAAATCATAACATCAGTTCGAGTCTTAACAACATTATAACAAAGTCCAAACTGAATCGTAATCCTTAAAACAAGTCTAAACGGAAACTGAATCAATTCGTCTAACTCTTATTTCACGGCCTTGCAGTAATTCGATTTCACAACCCCATGCTCACTTCACCTGAAAACAAAACACTTTGAAAAATGAGATAAACTCAATAACAACCACTCCTGACAGTCAAAACATGCACACAAATCCATTTCAAACCACTTTAGGGGTAGGGGATAGCAAGAGTAGTTCAAGTACTTATACATTCTCAACCGGAGCATATAATATTCTAAGTTCCATTTACTCCATTTCAGGTTCACAAGGGTGAGTGACTCCCCTGGGTCTCATGGCCTACGCTTGGGTTTAGCACAACCGTTTTACAATAACCTGGCCTACCGTCAACTTGGACGGTTACCGCTTAACCATGCCCTGGTCTACCATCGATATGGACGATTACTGCTAACCTGACCCACATTCGTCCACAAGGAGGCACGTGGCCGCTCACATGCAAGCACTTTACCCAGGGAAGGCTAATAGCCTCCAATAACAAAAGAACATAACTTCTCAGTTTCACCCATTCGATCAGTTATTTACACATTCATAGTTAACCTTAATCTTTAACCAACATACACATACCAACCCGACCATTCTGGTCCCAAAACATTTCCACATTATTTTCGCAACACAATCACCCCAATAACCCATGCACTTACTGATTTAGCAAAACGTTTGAACATAAATCACAAGCAATATCTCATTTCACATTCACCCGGAAAAATCCCCCGAACATCAATACAAAACATATTCAAAACAACTTCAAGCATACTCACAAGTCACATTTTTCAAAGGATATTCGGGCAAGGGTTAGGGCATGATTGTTACCTGCTAAACTATGCCACCTAAGCTTCAAGCTGAAACGCTAGATTGCCCTAAACAATTACCTACAACAGCGGTCTGTTAGTACCAATACTTAGCTTGACTTTCTATAACCCAATTACACTGAAAATAATTTTCCAAGCCTCTACTTACACCCAACAACCAACCAACCATCAATTAAATTTTTAGAAAGTTACGAATATTAAAAAAACTCCACACGCACCATCACAGCTCACTGCCCAGATTACTCCCATATTTTTCCCCCAAATTTCTGGGGCCATAACTTCTACTCCCCACGTCAAACTTTTATGATTAAGCCCAATATGGAAAGGGTAAGTTGTGAACTATAGCTTTCATTTTTGCAACCCTGCGTAGAATTTGAGCTAAACTAGTTCAAATTTCCCAATTTTCCTAAACTGTCCCACTTACGACAGTTTTGTATAGTCTCGGTAATTTAGTCATAACTTCCTCACTTTAACTCTGATTCAAGAAATTCAAAATTTTCCAGTCACAAGACTTGCAAATCTACCTTGCATAATGTTTTCATGATTTTTGGAGGACCCGATCATTCTTAGTAAATTCGTGAAGTCACCCCTAAAACTGGATGAACATAATAGTGTTTATACTGTGTCCTTTAGGCTTATTTTCAACTAATCTCAATTGAAATCGTTTCCTAAACATGAATATATCACCCTCACCCCAAAACCCGCTATCCCTAATTATCAAATAACCCAAATCATAACACAAAGGTGAAACTTTACCTTGAAGCGATTCGCAACGAACGAAAACCTTAAGTTGAATTGCTCCACCAAGTAGATACTCTTCTTTGAACTTCCTAGGATAGTGAATAAAGAAAATCAACTCCCAATACCGATATATGAATTTTCATTAGGAAAAATTCACTAATCAATAAGATATTCGTTAGTATCACAAGATTTCGCACTTACTGAACTCAAAGCGAAAGAGTGGGAGAGGAGAGAGAGCGGCGGCGCAGGAGCTAAGGCGAGGAGAAGAGGAAGAGAGTGACGATGAGAGGGTGAGAGAACCGGTGACAGAGAAAGTGTCGGTGAGAGAGAGAGGAGAAGCTGAGTGAGAGAAAGATGAGGGGGCATGTGAGAGAGTGGGGAAGAAGAGAGGGAGGGAAAATTTTAAAAATAACACTAGGGTTTCTAGCTCCCTTCCCTTACTCCCCCCACGGCTCCCTCACCAATTTCCCTTTTTAAAATTTTTTTAAAAAAAATAAAGATATCAACCCTCGAACCCACAACCTCTAGGAACCTTTGTGGGCGTCTGACTACTCTACCACAAACCATGCAACCATTCTACCAAAGTCAACCGAAAAAATAAACACTACGAGCTCAAACATACTACGTCAGCCAATATTGTCTTGCTTAAAA
>JACYFF010031956.1:72847300-72869259 GCA_017589665.1 Selenicereus undatus
CTCAGTCTGTAGGCCAAGCTTGGGAAGTTAATTGGTGAACATGGCATTTATGGAACTTCTAGTATCCATAAGCTCCCTACCAATTCTATAGCTGCCTATTGTCAATTTAATTATTATATGATCAATTCATGACCATGACCTAGGTCTATTTGCCTTGGGTGGAGTATCCATGGTCATCTATTTCACTCATTATTTATGTGATCTTGAGTTATTGGGTGGTCTTTTAGAGCCCCATCTGACAATCCTACTATAGATGATCCCATAGTGATTGGTTATATGGTGCCCTTGAGGGGTTTTTAGGAGTTGCCTTCTTCTGATCTCCTTACAATTAGATGATTCTTCTTCTTTTGGGGTCTGACCTTGAGGTACTTTTCCAGCATCGCATTGTTAGCTAGATCCCAGAGTAGTCTACCTAATACCTAATTGTATTCTATGTCACGCCCATAATCCTTGTGGAAGGCACAACCTTTTTCCTTGTCCTTGATCTTAGGTATCTACTTCAGTGACCTTGGGGGTGTCCACGTGCATACACACCTTGATTTCTATAAGGATTTCAATAGTCGAGGTGTTCAAGAGAGGTCTCATTGTAAAGGCCCGTTCTTTCTTCCTTTTGATCTTGCTGAATAAGCCTTTTTTCATCCCTTTGAGGAACCTCTTAAGGAGTTCTAGCCCCTTTCATGGTTACCTCCAGTTGCATTTATCTTTTTTCTATGTTTAGGGCATAGTTGTCCATTTCGAGATGAACTTTTCACTGAGGCCTTTATGCTTGACCCTATTGGTGAAGGAAATTATAGCCACATCTAGCTTATGCTTTGCTGTAAAGAGTTCTTCATGATTAAATCTTTCCATATATCCAACAAGGGTCTCTTGGTATCTTTGGGCCTACTTTATCAATTATATAGTTGATTTTAGCATTCCCTACTTCCAATGAAGTGGTTTCTAAAATCAAGGGAAATATCATCCCGAGAATAAGTGATCTTAGGGCAGCTTGTTCAACCAAGCTTGTAATACTCCATTTAGGGTGGTAAGGAAGTATCTGCACATCATATTCTTTGAGGGAGATAGCTGCATATAAATCTAGGTTAAGTATACATCAAGGTGCTCTTAAGAGTCACTTATCCCATCAAATGTCCCTATCTTTAGCACTTTGATCTTATCTAGGATTTCAACCTTTCATATCTCTATGCCAAAGGTTATCTTGATTTGTGGGTGATCCTCCCATGGAGCTCTTAGTTTAAGGATTTTCTTAGTGTTTTCTCCTAAAAGCTACTGACGTCATATAAGTTTGATGGAGCTTGAGCTTTATTACTATGAATTGTTTTTCACAGTCTTCTTCTTAATGAGATCTATCTTGATCAGGCCTCTTCGATAAAGATTTCTCTTTCTTAGCCCTTTTAGGGTTTAAGATCTCTCTTAATTCTTCATCTTTATTTCTCTAATACCTTGAAGGTCTGTACTTAGGATCCTTTTCCTCTAAATCATTAGGGAAAAGCTCCTTTGGAGTTCTAGTTGACCTATCAGGTCTTTAACAGAAAGACTCTTAAGGGGGCCTCTCTTATCTTGCTTTAAAATGCCAAGAATACATCTAAGTTCATCATCATGGGGAACAAAACTTTATCTATCTTCAATTTGATGAATTGGTCCACCGTCTTTAGAGCATTTTCTAATTATTATACGGAATGGATGCACCTATGAGTCAAATGTCCTATAGGGGGAGTCGTATCCTTCTAGTTTGAAGTATCCTCCATGATAAGGTCTACTTTTTGAGAGGTTTTGGATTGGGTTCCAAATTATGGGGTTGTTTGTTCTTAAGGATGGCAATACCGTATCCCTTGTTACCTTCAAAGGGTGGCATATTTGCTCAACTCTAGGTTCCCATACACAGTGTCAAATGTTTCAGCTCTGTTTATAGCTTCTATGATTCTTTTAGGAATCTTGAGAAACTTGTTTGACCACCCAATGTTTCCTTGTAAAACAACTCTCAAAGAGGGAGGTTCTCATCTTTAATAGCCTTTGATGCTCAAGTTAGGGAGAATTTTAGATAAGGCAATCAGCAGAATATAGATTATAAAAGTCTTATTTTCCTACCTTTGATGTTGGCCATGACTTGCTTACACAGGATTTCAGGACGGTTCTCATCGAGGAATTTTACTAGGATTCTACATGTTTTCTAGGTATAGATTATTTTCCAGTTTTATTCAGACTTAAAGATCTTCACCAGTTCGTTGCTGATTTAGGAGATATTGGCTAGGTCTTTGTTTCCCTACCAAGCCACATGCTTAGGAATTATTTTTCAGGGTATTGCTGGATCTAGGCTTTATTGAGCTTATGTTTGGGTCTAGACTACTTAATCCTAGTGGCAAGGTTTGGTCAATTCTCTTTGTTGAGCTTTTATTAGGCTATGCCCCAATGTCTCTCTAAAGTTTATTTCTACCTGAATTAGGTATACATAAACCTCCTTTTTATTGGAAAAATCAACTTTGGATGATTTGAATCTAAAAATGAAATGAAGCTCTTGGCTTTTTTTTCTCACTATAAATATTTTTTCTTTATCTCTTGCCATAAGAGTAGTGATTAGAGTCATAGCTTTATCTTGATCTTTGGTGGCTAGGACTTTGTGTGATTAAGTGGTACTATGTTAATTCAGGGTTGGTTTCCTTTTAGCATATAAACATATGTCCTTGATTTTTTTCTTCCATGCATGTTGATCGAGTATTACCCTCATATTTCTCAAAAGAAATATCAACAGAAAGCATAAAGGTGAGTTATTTAAACATCGTAAGTCAAACTCTTATTACAAATTGATTAATAATTGGACATGTATAAGCTTAACAATTTACTATAGTAAATGATGTTGCAACTTTGTACTAAAGGCTATCTCTATGCAGATCTTTAGTATCTGAAAATAAATCATTTTAAATAATGAGACAGAGCTGAATAATGTCTACCTGTAATAGTTAAACATAATTTTTATATTCATTTTAAATATTTTTAGGGAGAAAGGGAAGGAAATCAAATAGTTCGGCAACATTTTGAGTTTCCAACCCATCCAAGTCCCTCAATCGAGCTCCCCTTTCTTTTTATTATACAAACTATCAATAGATTCATTACACTAGAGAGCGGCTTCAGCGTAGCCTCATGGCATGTAGCTAATTCATTATGGCCTGCATCGGATCTAGTCATACTGTATCAAACCTATGCTACCCAATACCTGGCTTACATCCTTCTACCATGGCATATACCCACCCCACTTACTTGCATTACCAAGGGAGACTATCCTATCTCAATTATTAGGACCATTACCTAATCTTGGGGCCTACTCTCCCACAACTTGCCATGGTTCATCCACTTTAGAAATTAGTGTTTTCTGAATTTTGTCCAATTGCCTTTTGCGGTTTTGCCAAACCCAACCCACAATAACCAAACTTCATATAATTTTGATAATCCACTAAAAGCATGAACTGCTTGAAGATAACACTTCAATCACAACATAATATTTCAACATTCAAATCGTAATAAAATCATATGGGAGTTTAATTGTTTACACAAAGTCCCCTTTGCACCTAACAGTTTATAAACACCCAAAGCACATTTAAAAGGCATCCAAAGGAGGTTAGGGTATAAACATTACCTCAATGAAGCACAAAAGCCTATTTTAGCTCGACCCTAAATTAAGGGGCCTAAACTACAAAATAGTAACATAATAAGGGCCAACCTTGGCTAAGCTAACAACCTAATTAACCCAAGCAAGCTGTAAGTTGAAATTTCATAGTTAACCCAAATTATTCGTTTTAAAGCATCAAAATAGTTTTTGATGATTATTTTCTAACTATTGGCTATTAATTAGCTTTAAAAATAACTTGGATAGCATATATTCAAGAGGGCATAATTTGACTTAATGATACTAATATGAGGATATTAAGCATAATTTCAAAAAGTCTAGATGTCTATTACGACTTTCATTCTAAGGCTAACAGTAGATGGCCACAATAAGTATTCCAAAAATCCAAGTTTTCACAACTGGTCAGAATTAACTCAAGTTTGTGCACTCGTGGATGAAAATCCATATCCCTCTAATACTATGTCTGAATTTAGTAATTCAAAATTGCTAGTATAGTAGACTCACAAATATATGTCTCTAATTTTTGTGATCTTTGAAAATGTATATATTTATGGGTGAATTTTCCAAGGTAAGAAATTGCAAATTAATTTTTCAATTTTTGCTAAACTCGCATCAGTGCATCTAGCCACATGTCCACAATTTAAATTCAAAAAATTCTTCATTAAACTCCCTTAGGTCCATTCTAATTCTATCCAAAGGCCCTAAAGCTCTACTAAAGCCATAAGAGTGCAAAAATAGGGGAGGAAGTGTTGTATAGGAAACAAATGCTGGTGAATGTCTTTAACAATCAACTACCAATGCCAATGTACATTCCTTAACTAAGTGATGAGAGGGGATCATTAATAGGACCAAAAGGAAAAGAGTGAAAGCTTGAGTTTAGGATTCAAAAGTGAAGGAATTAATATAACTAATTAAGCGTAAATGAATTTACCTTAATTCTGCAACGGAAGACGATACAGCCTTGGCTTTAAATCACTGGTCAAGGAAGGAACTCACATGATCCCACAACCTAACAGTCTTAGGGTTTTGTGCAGAAACTCTCTTCAAAGAACCCTAATTGTTTTTCTATAACTTTCCTCTTAGATTGATCCCCTTTTTATATTAGATGAACCGACCAAAGAACTAGGGTTTCTAAGATTGTTAAGTCGTTAACTTATAATGTGGATTAGGCCTACACCCCTTATAGGTGTAACATCTCCTAAATCCAACATCTCCCACTCACACATAAGGGAGTGCTTACTTCCACCTTAAGAAAAACTTATTTTTCTTTTATTTCTACACAATCTTCATACTGGACAAATACGTCGTGCGACCAACATACTTATGAGAGATCTATGCTATACATATGTTAGGAATATGTAACCTTTAGTTGAGAACCGCACATGGGTAGTTGCAAGTATGCAAGTACCCTTGATCATTTCAAATTTATTAAGATGTCTCACTTTGAACTCATCAAATTATTATATTTCATATTCACAATTATATCCCATTTAAATGGGTGCACCGGTGAATAGAAACTAATGAGATTCCGTGAATGATCTTCCTCTTCTCATGAAACTCTCAACTAAATCCAACTCGTTTTTCTAGACATTTCCCGCCAAACTGAATCACTCAGGATCCTTTAGCATCACATTAAGATAACGAACATTAAACTAAGCCTCAAGCCATCGATTGGAGTCCTAAGGGTATAAATATAAGGCCATAACCTTGTGGGGTCTCACACAAATATAAGTAGATATCTAACTCATATTAACCCGATTCGTTGTCTCTTACACACATGGTATGAAACATATGCTACAACATTCTCTCCTTTCCCATGGAGCGCATGTCTTTTTGGTTCTTTAACCAAAAAGCTGTACATATGATATTTGGAAACCTTATTGTGCAAACTGAGTTCCCAAATTTACTCATTAACTTGAACTCACATCTGTCCTCTTTGAGGTAGACTAAGTAAAATTCATTTTTACCCATATGTTATAATGACCTTTTGTCATTATCAAGGCAACATTCATGATTTTAAGTTGATAGATTCTCATAATTATCCTTCTGATAGTTTTACTTAAAATCTTGTCTCATCTCCCATCGGTACTCTCATCAGTGGCGGTAGTTACCCCATGTGAAAGGGCCTACCCGACATACTTTTCATATTTAAGAATGCATAACAAACATCCATGAATAAGGATGAATATTCTAACATTCTAATGACAAGTGTATGCAAATTAACTCATTTAAATTGCACAATATTAGACAATCGCTTCTGAACATCGGGGAAACAATTGGTGAAGAACATAGAAGGGCATAACTATCATCTACGAAGACTGTTAAGCCTTTATGTGCTCACAGAGTACATCCCCTTACTAGGGCTAGCTCAATGGTTGTACAACTATTTCCTTTGTAGGAAAATACTTTAAGTTCACTATCTTTGTGTGCCACCATGTCATTTACAAAATTGAACCTTATGTTCAATCTGTTTGGTCTTATGACAATACTCAAGGTTCTTGGCACGCATTAACTTGTCCTAGCAAACCATTATTGGACAGTACTCTTTGGTCAACCAACCAAATAATGAAAGAACCTCTTCAACCACACATACTCTTGCACTTTTAAGGAGAGTCATAAGCTCATCTTATGATGAGGCAATATATGACTTATTCTTACCACTCTAGCATCATTGCTAAGTAGGAAGACATATCTGGAGGTTCATTTCACATCTAAACCTGCCACAGTCAAGACCATTACACCTTTTGATGCAAGTTGTTGTCTATGTACCAAAAGCGCATAATCAGAGCTTCTACTTAGGTATCTCATAACTTAACTATCTGCCACTTTGCTAGTCTCAGGTCAAGTTGATATCTATATAAAGATACCATGTCTAATATGCACCATATGAAGCATTAGACTTCTAACTACACCTAACGAAGCAAGCTTTTCTTATTAGACTCTAATAGAATGTCAACACATTTGACTATGAGGTCTCACCTTTGTTGATGTGAGTAATAATAGGGCTATAGTTGTACGTAGAGCTGGCAAAAACTGACCTGGCCTGAAAAGCCGACCTGAACCCGCTGGAAAATTTTGGGTTTTGAACATGATTTTCTCGACCCGAACCCGAAATTATCCGAACCCGAAAAACCCGCAAATTAGCCGGTCAAACTCGACCCGAACCCACCAGCTCGATCCGAATATTCTATCTTTATTTTTTCTTTTTCTTTGATTTATCCCTTTTAACAACAATGGTTATTCATTATATCGGTTTATTTAGAGAAATGTTATATAATTATCATGTCCCTTCATAAATTAAACAATAGTACTCTTTCTTTCCTAACTTGATTCTCATACAATAACGTCAGGCACAACTTATAAATAGGAAAAACTTTAAAAACAGTGTGAAATGATGTGAAATAACTATCTAGAATTAAGAAAATCAATTTAGAATAAGGCAAATATCAAAAACGTGCAAGCCATAACCGTTATTGTTTTAGTGAAATGAATATGTCTCATCATATTTTAAATAATGTTACTCTGTAATCATCTAGCATTTAATGCTATAATTAAAACATAATTGTAATATCTTGTGTTTGTACAATATCCTTTCATTTGTTTTCTGTTCTAATTGGTTTCAAACTATGATGTTGAGTAATGGGCCGATTCGTTTTCATGTTAGGATCGACCCAATAAAGTGTACTTAAGTAGTTAATGGTAAGTTAGTTAACAAAAATATCGAATCATTAAATGGCATTCACATGCTTTAAATGGGATGGCGCATAAACAATCTCACCCATTATTATCCTTATTTTAACTCACAGGCCGACTCATTGGGCTCAACTCTTTGACCACTCGTATATGAGGCACATACCAATATATTATAATGAAAATTTTGAATATCTTTAATATTCTTAAGAAATTAAAATTACAACACTTTTTTATTAAATAGGAACAATTTTAACTTTTTAATATGTCGGTCTTTAATTTTAAACAAAAGGAAATAACCCACAAAAGGCGCTCAAAACCCGTTGGGTTGACCCGAAACCCATATAACCAAAATACAACTGCCCATATTTTACTCGAACCCAAAATACACCCAACTTGTATTTTACCCGAACCCGAATACACCCGACTCGTATTTAATCGCCCGTCTGAATTGACAGGTCTAGTTGTATGTATTAGATTGTTCAAAGATCTTTTGGTGTCATTCTCTTTTGGAAAAAGAATAACCTCTTTCAATATTCTCCCAAAAACTTTATTTCAAGAGCATACACTACTTTACTATATTAATCATCTCAAAGTTAGATGAGGATAAGACCTTTTTCCTTACTAACTCTATACCATTTCTAGCTATTAGTAAGTCATCCACATAGATTAACTTGACTATCAAATTGCTTTTGGACCTTTCGGTATCAATCACAATACGTGTAGCCACTCAAGTTAACCACACCGTGAAACACCAAGCATATCAATCCATTGAAGAGACTTTAAAGTCATAATTGACCTCACATGTTCACAAATCTCATGTTTGTGATCCTTTTAGTGGAACTTCACTTGTATCTCTTTTGAGATTGGTATTTGCACATCCATATGATGTGACCTTAGGTCCAAACTAGCAATAATAGCTACATAAATGTGAAATTAGGATAAAGTACACAATAAGAGGGAAAAAAACTACTTATAGTTAATCTTGTCCTATCGTGTGTACCCTTTAACAACAGGTTAAGCCTAATATCAACTGTGTCATTAGCCTTATAATCTAAGAACCAATATGTTTTCAAATACCTTTGTGTCCTAAAAGGTTAACCAACTGTTCACCTTCATTTGCTTCAATTTATTTCCACTGCCTTAATCCACTTTCCTTAAGAAGGATCAGAAAGGGAATCTTTGCTCATTTCCATTTTGTAGGAGTGCATGTATATCATGGCCCAATAACATTGAGGAATGTTTCCAGGAACCATGTCTTAGCAGAGATTCATATAATCTCAAATCATTCCTCTTTGGATTGATTTTACTCTCACTCAAAGCAAGACCAATCATTTTGCTCCCACTTAGAACAAGAATAGAATTTTCTGCCACTTGGAATAAGAATAGGATCACTTTCATTCACTCTTGGTAATGAAGGTGGACTTTGATAATGAACTTATTCATCATCAATTAAAGTCCTCCCACTTAAATGAAGGGATCTTATTCAACTTGGAGAACTAATAGAGATAACATATCCCTTCTTTGGACACTCATTCTTTAGAATGTGATATATATTGGTAAAATTTTAACAGCACTCCCACTGTCTTACAACCCAGTGAGTCAAAAAGCTTTTAAGGTTAGAGTATCCCAAAAAGACACTCTTCCTTCCCCCCTTTAGGACTTCCATATGAGGGGATGTGTTCATGGGTCGTATACCTCTGAGTTCAAAAAAACTCTCAGATTGGGCTTCAATCCATGACTCATATAGAGTGGTAGTAACTTACTTTACAAGCACAAGGTCAAGATCATAAATTTCAACAAAAAGGGATCTACTTAATAAGAGATTCACAAATTTTTTGCAATTATTGATCCCATCATATCAAGGAGCACTCTATTTTCTTTTTCCACAACAACATTTTGTTGTAGACTCTTAGGGATAGTTATTGAATGAACTATTCCCTTTTCATCACAATATCCACTAAAATAATGCTAACAAATACTTCTTAATGATTTCGTCTTTGAGGCCTTAACCTCTTGGGTTTATTTGATTTTCAACCAAGCTCACATGTTTTTTAAAGCAACTTATCACTTCAGGCTCGTCTATGGTCAAATAAACAAGACCAATTCAAGTGAAATATGATGAAACATAGTTGCTCTATGCCTTATTATCAAATTAATTGGACCATGAATGTTCAAATGAATTAACTACAATGGAAATCAAGCTCTTAGCACCCTCTCTAAAATTAAATGGTGTTCTTGAGGTATTCTACTTATGTTTGCTAACAAATCTAATTTTATCAGCTCTTGCACTTATATGTTTTTGACAAATAACCATTTTACATCATCATAACTATGTGAATATGAAAAAATAACACTTAGATATAATGGAACAAATATCTAATCCACCACAAGCAAACCATTTCTAATAAAAGCGGGACAAAACTAAAGGTGTTCTTAAAAAATAACTAAGCTTCAATGCCATGAACATAGTCAAATAAAACCAATGTAGCCACATTATTCCAACAAATCTCAAGCACAAGTAGGATTTCACATAGGATAGAATATCAGTCGCTATGCAGGACTAGCTAGCATGTTCTGATTTCTCCAACAACCACACTGTTCTTTTCACCACATGTGTCCTCATTGAACCATGCAAGAACCCGTTGGAAGCCCAATAAGGCTTTGGGGTCCCTAGCTATTTGGTTCGGATTCCTGAACTCACAATCCACATAGGATTGGTTTCAGAAAGAAGAATACAACTAGCAACACAAAAGTCACTAGGAGATATTACTAAGTACCTTCTTGGACTTAGTACAATCACAAGCATGGTGACCCATTAGGTCACAGTTGAGACACTTAGCTTGCATTAAATCCTTATTCCTTGCACACTTTTCTTTACCTTGTTGGTCATGCTCAGTTCCCTCATTTGACTAAGCCTTGCTAATCCAATTCCCTTGGTCCTTCCTTTTGGAACCATTCCTTGAATTAGTGGTTGACTTTTGTGCTTTTGCACTTGTCATTTCAGTAGCCTCTTGTCGCTCGTCCTCTATTTCAAGTAGTCGCCTAATGCTCTTGAAAGTAATGTTGTACTTAGTTCGAGATAGGACCGTCTTCACACGAGCCCAATCATTTGGCAAGGAACGGATCACATCACGAACTTATTACTCATCGATCAATTCATAGCCCATTTCAGCCAATTCACTAATCATATTTGACATATTCCTCAAGTGATCTCTCATGGAGACATATGGACTCTTTTAAAATGGTCAAACCTAATAATGAAATACCTAAGTCTAGCAATTGCGACAACTAACATGATACTTGTAAAATACAAAAGTTTTACAATCAGTATAAAAGCACACATACGTCTAATATTTTAGCATACACATATCCATGTAACTTAGCAATAACCTATAGTTAATATCGACAAACATTTACCCTAGACCCGAAAGTTCGCATATAGTTCTCAATCATCGTCCTAGGAATGAAAGTTTTAGTGCAATTAACTTTGTTGTTTCATTCCAAGTTATCAAAACGCTCATCACAAATTGAAATATTCTAAAAGAACTTCTCAAATTACAATCAAAGAGGATATGGCAACCTCGAGAATGTTTTAAGAAAATCCAACATATACCGATAAATATATGAAAATTAATTAATTATTTCAGGCATAATTTGCATATTTAATGAAATTCTCAAAAAAAAACATTTCCTTTTTTTGAGAAATTTCAATTTTCTCTAATCTAACTTATTTAGGGAGAATACATATATAAATTTTATATGGAATTTGAAGGTTACAACGTATGAATCATATTCTCATAATATGTAACATAATATTCATGAATTTCAGTAAAGCATATATGTACTAATTACATATAGCATGAAATTCAATTGAAAACAAATGAGTTAAATATCATAGAGATTTCACATAATATTTTCACTCAAAATAATCTCAATGATATAAAACAAATATGGTCATCTCTCATGAAATGCAATAGAATCAAATATGCTTAAATAAATGATTCTCAAGGAATCAAATAATATTTCAATCTCAAAAAAAGATATCAAGTAATATATACTCACAAAAAGAGAATTGTAATACCCTGAATTTCTAATTTCTTCTTTATTACTAATATTAACCTACGTGATAGCGAAAAAACCTAAGTGGGGTGTTACTGCCGTATTTCCTTCTTGGAAATACCAGGTTGAGTATCAACCAAGACTCTAATGTAGCCATATTCTCAAATCATAACATCAGTTCAAATCTCAACAACAGTATAACAAAGTCCAAACTGAATCACAATCCTTAAAACAAGTCTAAACAGAGCCTTGCACTAATTTGAGTTCCCAACCTTATGCTCGTGCACTTCATTTGAAAACAAAACATTTCGAAAAATGAGATAAACTCAATAACCACCACCCCTAACAGTTAAAACAAGAACATAAATCCATCTCAAACCACTTTAGGGGTGGGAGACAACATGAGTAGTTCAAGTACTTATACATTCTCAACTGAAGCATATAATATTCCAAGTTCCATTTATTCCATTTCAGGCTCACAAAAGTGAGCGACCCCTGGGTCTCATGGCCTGCGCTTTACAATAACCTGGGCGCTTTACAATAACCTGACCTACCGTTAACTTGGACGGTTATCGCTTAACCATGCCCTAGCCTACTATCAATATGGACGGTTACCGCTAACCTGGTCACGTTCGTCCACAAGGAGGCATTTGGCCGCTCACATGCATGCACTTTACCCGAGGAAGGCCAATGGCCTCCAATAACACAAGAACATAACTCCTCAGTCTCACCCATATAGCCAGTTCTTTACACATTCATAGGTGACCTTGATCTTTAACCAACATACACATCCCAACCTGACCCATTCCAGTCCCAAAACATTTCCACATTATTTTCGCAACACAATCACCCCAATAACCCACGCAGTCGCTGATTTAGCAAAACATTTCAACATAAATAACAGGAAATATCTCATTTCACATTCACCCAAGAAAATCCCCCGAACATCAATACAAAACATATTCAAAATAGCCTTCAAGCATACTTACAAGTCATGTTTTTCAAGGGATATTTGGGGGAGGGTTAGGGCATGATTGTTACCTATTAAAATATGTCGCCTAAGCTTGAGTTCGAAACGCTAGATCACCCTAAACAATTACCCACAATAGTGATCTATTAGCCCGACTTTCTATAACCCAATTACATCAAAAATAATTTTTTAAGCTTCTACTTACACCCAACAATCAAGTCCAACCATCAATTAAATTGTTAGGAAGTTATGAATATTAAAAAACTCCACACACACCATCACAGTTCACTGCCCAAATTACTCCCAGATTTTCCCCCCAGTTTCCGACGCCATAACTTCTACTCTCTATGTGGAAATTTTATGATTAAGCCCGATATGGAAAGGCCAAATCGTGAGCTATAACTTTCATCTAGCAACCCTAGGCAGAATTTGAGCCAAACTAGTTCAAATTTCCCAATTTTCCTCAACTGTCCCACTTACTATGATAGCTTCGCACAAGGTCTGTAATTTAGTCATAACTTCCTCGTTTGAACTCCGATTCAAGAAATTCAAAATTTTCCATTCACATAACACGTACATCTACCTTTCCTAATTGTTTCATGGTTTTTGGAGGACCCGATCATTCCCAGTAAATTCGTGAAGTCAACCCCTAAAATTGGATGAGCAGAACAGTGTTTATATTATGTCCTCTAGACTTATTTTCAAGTAATCTCAATTGAAATCCTTTCCAAAACATGAATATATCACCCTTACCCCAAAATTGGCTATCCTTGATCATCAAATAACCCAAACCATAACAAAAAGGGAGAAACTTTACCTTGAAATGATTCACAACAGAGGAAAACCTTAAGTTGAATTGCCCCACCAACTAGATACTCCTCTCCGAACTTCCTAGGATAGTGAATAAAAAAATCAACTCCTAATACCGATATACGAATTTTCATTAGGAAAAATTCACTAATCAATAGCCTATTCCTTAGTATCACAAGATTTCGCACTTACCAAATTCGAAGCGAAAGAGTGGGAGAGGAGAGAAAGCATCGGGGCGGGCGAGGAGAAGAGGAAGAGATGACGATGAGAGATCCAGTGAGAGAGATAGAGTGTGGCGGTGAGAGAGAGAGCAGAAGTCGAGTGAGAGAAAGGGGGTGTGAGAGAGTGAAGAGGAAGAAAGAGAGGGAAAATTTTAAAAATAACACTGGAGTTTCTACCTCCCCTTCCCCCCTTACCGCCCCCACGCTCCCTCACCAATTTCCCCTTTTTTTCTTTTTTTTAAAAATAAAGATACCAAGCCTCGAACCCACAACCTCTAGGAGCCTTTGTGGACACCTAACCACTCTACCACAAACCATTCAACTGTTGTACCAAAATCATCCAAAAAAAAATAAACACTATGAGCTCAAGCATACTAGGTCGGCCAATATCATCCCGCTTAAAATTAACTAATAAATGTAAATATTTAGATCGTATCAATTAAGATTAACCAAATAATTATAAATATATATATATATAAGTAAATCAACTAAAAAAAATATCCGGGGCTTCACATTCTACCCTCTTAAGGGAAGTTTCGTCCTCAAAACTTCGCACGCGCCTGCTTATTCAGATAGGCGGGGGTACTTTGATCCCATCTCCTGCTTTGGTTCCCATGTGGCTTTCGACACCTCATGATTTGCCCACATAACTTTTACTAGGGGCACCGTCTTCCTACGAAGCTACTTTTCCCGCTGGTCTAGGATGCGAACTAGTTGTTCCTTGTAGGACAAATCTTCCCTCAGCTGTATGAGATCTGACGTGATAACATGGGATGGGTCAAGGACGTACTTGCACAGCTATGACACATGGAAGACATTGTGTACCCTGGGTAGCTCAGGTGGCAGTTCCAAACGATACACCACCTCCCTAACCCATTGAACAATAGGGTACGGCTCGATATATCTAAGGCTAAGCTTACCCGTGATGCTAAATCTTGCGATGCCCTTGGTTGGAGACACTTGTAGGAACACTTGGTCTCCCGCCTCAAACTCTAAGGGTCTGTGCCTTCGATTTGCATAACCCTTCTGTTGATTCTAGGCCACTTTCATCCGTTATTGGATTATTCTAACCTTTTAAGTAGTTGCCTGGATCAGCTCTGGTCCAATTGTCAGGGCGTCGTCAATCTCCTGCCAACACAATGGAGTCCTGCTCCGTCGACCATACAGTGCTTCGTATGGGGCCATTTCGATGCTGGTATGGTAGCTGTTGTTGTAAGAAAACTCGATCAGCGCTAGCTACTCATCCCAAGCTTGCTTAAGTCCAAAACACATGCTCGCAGCATATCCTCCAGGGTTTGAATAGTTCTCTCATTCTGCCCATCCATGGCTGGGTGAAAAGCCATACTGAAGTGCAACAGTGTCCCGAATGCCTCTTGTACTTTCTACCAGAATCCCGATTGGAACCTTGTATTCTGGCCTGACACTAATGAGCTCAGCACACCATGCAACCGAACTATCTCTTCCAGATAGGCTCAGGCTAGCTGATCCAACATCCACGTGTTTCTCATGGCTATGAAGTGAGCCGTCTTCGTGAGTCGATCCACGATAACAACATATTGAGTTGTTCTTCCTCTGAATGGGTGGTAATCCTATTACAAAGTCCATGGAGATCGAATCCCATTTCCACTTAGGGATTTCCAAGGGTTGTAAGAGTCATGCAGGTTTTTGGTGTTCGGCTTTGACTCGCTGACACGTAAGACATTTCGCTACATAGTCCGCCACTTTTTGCTTCATATTGCCCCACCAGAAAATTCGTTTCAGGTCCTTGTATAGCTTGTTTCCACTAGGGGTGAACGGAATGTGGGGTGTTGTGTCCTTTATCCAGGATTTTCCTTCTGAGTTCCTCTATGGCAAGAATACATACCTGATTTTGGAACCTTAGTGTCCCATCCTCGTGAATCACAAACCCAAGTGCCTTCCTACTAATTCCTCTATCTTGATCCTATCCAACTGCAGGCTCGTGCGCTGGGCGGCTTTATTTTCCTCAACAAGGGTAGGCTATACCTTAATTATATATAGTATAGGTCTAGTTTCCTTTGTCACCACATTGAGCTCCAGTTTCTTAAAATCCTCGCTCAAATCCTTAGGTAGTGTCAACAAGCTATTGAGAGTGGGGTATAGCCTACGATTCAATGCATCCGCTACTACATTCGTCTCCAGGGTGATACTGGGAGTTTATGTCATAGTCCTTAAGGAATTCCAACCACCTTGTTTGCCTCAGGTTCAGGTCCTTCTGAGAGAACATGTATTTGAAACTTTGGTGATCAGTGAAGATCTCACAGTGCACGCCATACAAGTAGTGTCTCCAAATTTTTAGCGCAAACGCTACAACTACTAGCTCTAAGTTGTGAGTCGTGTAGCTTCGCTCATGAGTCTTTAGTTATTGTGAGGCATAAGCTATGACACGATCATCCTGCATCAGCACGTATCCCAATCCATTTTTTGACCCATCACTATACACCATAACGTCACTTGTCACTGGTGGGTAAAGCCAATATATGTGCACTCGACAGCCTCTTCTTAAGTTCTTGGAAGGCTTCCTCCCAACGATCCGTCCACTCATACTTGGTAACCTTCCTTGTCAAGTTAGTGAGGGGAATGGCGATCTTTGAGAAGTTATGAACGAACCTACGATAGTACCCTACCAAGCCCAAGAAGCTTCTCACCTCCGTTGGGTTCTTAGGTCTTGGCCACTTTGTTATGGCCTCTATCTTATGAGGATCCACAGATATTCCCTCATTAAACACTACATGCCCCAAAATGCCACTTGACCCAACCAAAACTCACACTTTTTCAACTTGGCATACAACTCATTCTTCCTCAGTACCTCTGGGACGATCCTCAAATGGTGGGTATGTTCTTCTAGGGTCCTTGAATAAATTAGTATGTCATCTATAAACACCACTACAAACTGATCCAGGCAAGGTTTGAAGACCTTATTCATGAGGTCCATAAATGTCGCTGGGGCATTTGTAAGCCCATAAGGCATCACCACAAACTCGTAATGCCCATATCTGGTGCGGAAAGCAGTCTTAGGTATGTTTTCGCCCTTGATCCAGAGTTGGTGATACCCCGAATAAAGGTCTATCTTAGAGAAGGTCCTCGCACCTCTAAGTTGGTCAAAGAAGTCATCTATCTTGGGTAAAGGGCAATGGTTCTTGACCGTTATCTGGTTTAATTCCCTATAATTTATGCACAATCTCAGGGTTCCATCCTTCTTTTTCACAAACAATACCGGGGCTCCCATGGAGACATACTGGACCGGATATAACCTTTTTCTAATAACTCGTCAAGTTGTGTCTTTAACTCCTTAAGTTCCGCCGGTGCCATTCGATAAGACATTTTAGAGATGGGGGTTGCTCTGGGTATTAGATCAATGCAAAACTCTACTTCCCTAAGGGGTGGCATACCAGGGATCTCTTCTAGGAACACATCCCGAAATTTTCGTACTACTGGAATGCAATTGAGGGATGGCTCAGCGGCCTCGGTTTCCACTACATTACATAGGAATCCCTCGTATCCTCGTCCTAACAGCTTGTGGGCTTTCATTGCTGTAACGCCCCCAATCCTAAAGTCAGGAGTATTACCATTTTCTTTACATCCTGGAACAAAATGGACAGAATTTTCCCTGAAAACTCACCATTTTCCAGGCTCAAAGCCTTACAAAAATTTCCCTGCACTGAAAAACAATAAAAACTAACTCAACGTCCACCCGTCGGAGTTCACAACTCTACGGGCCACCCACCCGGAGCACCACAACCAATGCATTTCAATGCTTAACCAAATTAACAGTGAAAAGTACAGCCCTGGCAACTTAGATGGTGGCTCATATGGCCATACAGAGCGACTCTAAATAATATGCAACCCAAGCACACAAGAACTCAATTTACAATCACACACAATAAGAACACATTGCAGTTCACGTACGAGCCCATCACTTAACTTCTAGGCAGCAGTGACTCCCTTTCGGCTTACTTCAGAAACCTGGAGGCACAACGATAGATGGAATGAGCGATAATCGCACAGTGGATAACCCCCTCCCCTAAAAGATGCAATAATAACTTACGACCGTCGTTCATAATTCCTTCCCTTTCGTACAGTATGCTTCCCCCTCACAACGCGAGAGAAATTAACATTTGCACCAACTGCTTAAGCTTGATAATAACTATACTAGATGAACTTTCCATAAGTCACTCATATGAACTCGTAAACTTAATAAAACAATGTCATTCAAATAATCACAAATAGTAAGTAATTGATGCCTGAAAAATAATAAAGGTCGATTTGTCTGTTTATCATTATTTCTACTGAGTCAAATGGCAAATGAACTATGCGATGCTTACAAATTGACATAAACACTAATAAAACTTTATTGCATATATCATATGTTAATATAAGCAGTGGACATGATCTATGAATACCATTTATCTCCTCTCCTCTTGTGCTTGTGTCGTAAATTTGGATCTATAGCATCATCTTCTAAATAAGCTATAAACTTCCGCCATCCCAACTTCTCTGCACAGTTTGACAATTAATCACCTTATTTCAGGATTTCAATTCAAGTATTCAATAACAATAAACTTCAGTATCAAGTAGTAAGAGCAATAAAATGAATGAGAATTGACATCATAATCCTTAAAAAGAGAGCAATGGCTAGTTAGACAGCAAATGCTAGTCGGCTGGCCGCCCAGATTCATCTATAATAAGAAAATACAAGAAAGAATGTGCAATATCACGTGCTTAAGAAGCTTAAGAATCCATGAACACCCTTGCTGAAATATCGGTACAAAAGGGCTTCTCCATTGCTAAAACTTTATACGTGATGCTCAATACATTAGCGAAGCAAATTTTAACAATGGCACTAGAACAACTGTCATGTTCAATGCGCTACAATCTCTCACGGATGATTTTACTATACCACACAGCAGCCGGTCACATACAAGAATAGATTCCTGTGAGAAAACATGGAACGATAACCTTAACTACGTCATGTGTTTAGTAAACTATATACTGACCTTTGAACTTTACATGCTTGTTTATTAAAAGTATATCATTTCGTAAGCCATCATAGGAATTGGGAGTCTCCTTTGACCATGTTTCTCTTGACTCTACTGCATATTAACAGAGCTATGAAACATGTAACTTCAGCTTATGCCTACTGGCAAAATTATGAAACATTGAACTTTGAATCCTCTCCTTACTGGCAGAGAAATGAAATACTGAGCTTTGTCTCTGCCTTCTAGTAGAGAAATGAAATACTGAGCTTTGAATCCTCTGCCTACTGGCATAGAAATGAAGTACTGAGCTTTGTCTCTGCCTTCTAGCAGAGAAATGAAATACTGAGCTTTGTATTCTCTACCAAATAATGAGCTTTGAAACATATAAGTTGAAGTCACATGTAAACTTCTAGGGAGGTACTGGGTTGGTTAGGCTAAAAATGCAAATAACCTTTAAAGATCCCTTATCCCTCGACCTATTTACTGGTCACCTGACTCACTCGGTTGATTTCGCTACCAAAGACTTGTCGATGAAAACGGGCGACCGATAAAACAATTAGGAACACTTGGAAATCACGTACATAAGCATTTATGCACTCTCGTGATAATCCATAAACTATATATGATTTACAAACTTCAGATAATTGACAAACGATATAAATATCCTTACTACACTTCATAGCATATAATCGATGAACTCCTCACTACACTTCATAGCATATAATCGATGAACTATATAGTCGATTTTTTCATAAAATCGATGAACTATGTAATCGATAAACTATATAATTGATACGCTGCATACAATCGATAAACATTATACAAGCAATAAACATCGTATAATTGATAAACTTTATATAATCGATAAACATATATAATATAATTGATAAACTTTATATAATCAATAAACATATATAATCGATGAATATTATATATCTTCGATAAACTTGATCAATAAACGTATATATATATATATAATCGTTAAGTGTTATAAAATCGATGCTCTCATATAATCCATAAATTTCTTAGCATCGATAATTTGTCCATGTATAAACTATATAATCGATACGCTACATACAATCGATAAACATATGAAGGCGATAAACAATTACACAATTGACACACTTCATATAACCAAGTAACCAAACATATTAAAACCAAGTAACGCTAATTGTTTCCCTATTCTCAACAGTTCAACCACCTCAGGCCACAATTTCACAATAATGAAGCGATTTAAAACTTCAGAAATGTGCATTACACACAATAACCAAATAACGTCATACTTCATAAATTTACAACATGACCAATTAACCTCAACCTATTTTGATGGCTTCAAAATTAATCTCGAACGAATATCAAGCTTATAATGGGTTTATCTCAAGCTTATATCAAGCTTATCAAGCTATGCCAATAAATCCAACAATCATCCAAACCAACTGTAAATAACCATTTATCGACTTCGCTTCATCATTCATCCCAAATTGATATAAAAATTCAATGCATTACCACAAGCAAATTAAAATTCAAATAAACTCCAACCTCTTTTTCCAACTCTCTATCAACACCAACCAAATTCACCATTCAATCATCCAAAATTAACCTCAAAAATTTGCAAATAGATAATCGTTAATGCTAATTGCATCCTTTAGTACAAAAATTGAATCCCAAATCATCATAATAAACCAACCAAGCAAGGTTAGGGTTTCACCTTCCAATTCGAATTGGAGCTGAAACAAAGACATGGAGATAGAGGTGGGCGTGGCTGGCGATGGTGGACGACCCTCTAGTGGTCGGTGAACCCACGGCCGATGATGGCGAACCGGTTAGACAGAGGTGGCTGGCTGTGTGTGTGTGACACGAACATCGAACAGGGCAGAGAAGGAGAGAGAGTGGGGTGGCATCGGCGTTGCCTGGGTAGCCAAACGGCGGCCGGCGCCGTGGCCAGTAGCAGCACAGGCACCAGCGAGAAGGGGGGAGGGTCACGCCCAGTAAGACAGGGGGGTTTCACACATCCTTTTTCTTTTTTTTTTCCGTTGAAACTAATATACCAGCTCGCTAAACCCGGACCTCCATTGGTCACCCATACTAATCGTTAGTCGGGTTGCTCGCCCTTTGATTAAATTAAGGCTCAATTCAATAAACTGCAGGATTATTCTCAAATTTTGACATTCTAATCGTTTTCGGGAATCCACTCAATGTGGTACCCAATAATAGCCTTAATTCAGCATTTACAAAGGCACATCGATATTATGTCAATTTATAATAATCGGCTTAACGAATGGAATAAAAATCCCGGGTGTTACAATTGCGGTGATAAATTTCACTCCACTCTTTGAGACCTTCCCTTTGTGAACTACTTTTTCCCCCATTGGGCCCCCTTATGGTGATCCTTTATTTTGGACAGTCTACTTAAGCTAGATACTTCACCAACCACTCCATCACCAAGATGGCCCTAAACTTAGTTAACTAAAACTTATATAGGGTCGGCCAGAAACTCGTGTTCATACATCCGAATAGGACAATCCTCATATAGCTCCTCACACTTCACAGTCTTCCCATCAGAGAGAATCACAGACAGTTGAGGAGGTCTACGAGTTGGAACTAACCTTAGTGTCTCAATCGACTTAGCAAAAATAAAAGAGTGCGTAGCACCCAAATCAAACAACACATCTACTGGTTGAGCTTAGATAGAGAAAGTACCAATCACCATGTTCGAAGCATCCTATGCTTCCTCATTGCACATAACATAAACCCTGCCCCCGGTGTTTCGCATTGGTTCATTGGGGGGTCTAGCTTGGTTTTGCTGGGGTGCTCGGGCTTGATAATTCGAGTTGGCCGCCTGCCCACCCCTATTCTGGTAGTGTTGCTGGGGCTGTTGTCCCCCATGACCCTGACCTGCATGAGGTGGGGGATGTGGGCAATCTCGTATCTAATGTTGAGCACTCCCGCAACGGTAACACCTCTTAACCAAGAGGCATTCCCGGGCGTAATGTCCAAGCTTACCACAAGCATTGTAGGTCACCCTAGCTGATTGTTAGGGTACTGGCCTCCACGTGCGTTGTTGTTGTGGTAGTGGTCCCGGGAGGCCTCTTATATGGGCCTTGAGGGTGGAAGTTCTCTCGCTAATCTCCCTTTCTCTTGATTCCGCATTGTTCACTGAAATAGTTGTTCCTTTTCTGCATTGCCCTTTCCACATTTACCGTGATGTCGTACAGGTCCACATAGGAGGTGTACTGACGCATGAATATCCTCTCCTTGATATTAGGGTTGAGCCCGGCTTCGAAATGATTCATCTTCAGCCTCTCATCAGCTACAAAGGCCGGGGCAAAGCGGGAGAGTTCTATGAATGTGGAGGCATACTCCAGCACGCTCATTCCCCTTTGTTGCAGTTGCATAAACTCGTTCTTCTTTGCTTTCTGGAGGGACACATGATAGAAGTGGTCCTTGATTAGCTCCTTGAACCTCTTCTAGTCGAACCCAGGGTCGTGGTGCCTCTCTCGCACAGTTGCCCACCATAGGACGACCTTGTCCTTAAGATAGAACACTGCAAAGCCTACTTTCCACTCTTCAGGGCATTAGAGAGCATC
>JACYFF010031956.1:72884795-72915926 GCA_017589665.1 Selenicereus undatus
GATCGATCCCTACTTCCATATGCTATAAAAATTATTTAATAACCAAAGTAGTGGTTAAATTTGTAGCTCTCGACAGGCTTTACACTAATTATTTTCTTACCTTCGATAAACTTTAATCCTGAGCAATGCGAAATTTTTCCAAAACTTCAAATAATTTTTCAAGCCCGAACATAGTTTGTTGGGCCCAAAACAAAAGCCTAAAACCTTGCGAACTTTGTTATTTCACTAATTACTCATTTTAGCACCTAATTTTTATTAACAAAAAGCTACTTTTTGGGTTGAAAATTTTCAGCCACATGTAGCTAATAATTGAAAATTTTTACACACAAAAATTCAGCAAAAATAACAAAACCCAACTTTTCATTTTTCTCTCTCTACCTCACACCCCTTTTGCAGAAAACAGGGGCAGTAGCTACTCCCCCTTGTGCTGCCACTTTTGGTGGGTTCCGGCCACCTCTCGGTTGCCCCAGCTTTCCCTTGCTGCTAGCTACTATTATGCCTAACCACCAAAATCCCTCAAAACAGCCCCTTCCTCCCTTTAATTCAAGCCTAAAGTAAGGTAAAATCCTAACTTGATCTTGTTGTGTTTTTGGTTTTTATGATTGTTTTAGCTATGTTTTATGTTCTTGAGATCAAAGTAGATGTTATCATGTAAATTTTATGGATTTTGGGGATATTGATCATGGTGGGATTCAGCTTAAAGCATGTTAAGGTTAGGGTTTTGTCATGATCAAGTTAGCATAAGTCAAGTGATGGATTTGTATTGTTTTGTATATGATTTTATAATCTCTAGTCTTATTGATGATTATGATGATTTTTTTGGTGATTTGGAATGATTTCAAGAGAGGATTATGTGAAAAAAAAGAGGAGAAAGTAAAAACAGTGAGGGCTGAAAATGGCAGAAAACATGGGTCACTTTGAGATTAAACTGGTAATGATCGACATACTGTAAACTTATGATTTTTGGTGGGTAGATAGGTTAGTGTGCTAGCTTTCAAATGCCTTTTGAATTGCCTTAATCTGAGCTCTATGGAAAACATTATGGCCGATTTGCTAGAACTGCGTAGGTTCAACCAAACCTGACACACTTCTAACCCCATTTTGGGAACCCTACTGTGGGAATCATGTGTTTGTGTTGTAAATGAAATTTTTTCGGGACTTCTTAATCTTTCCATATTGGAGTTTTAGGTCTCTATTTAAGTTCAAGGGTGAAAGTTATGAATTTTTGAAATGAACTAACCTACTTTAGTGTAAATTGGGTTGTTATTGCAATTTCTGTGCAGCGTATACTTGGAGGAAAATTCTGAAAAAACTTATTGTAGATTGCCCACATTATTTTTGAATTTTCTATAAGATTTCATGAATTTTGATCGAGTATTTTGAGTTTGGTATTTTTTGGAAGCATTTTGAGTAATTATGTAAAGAGCAATAATAAAGATTGAGTGAGATTGATCATGCACTCATTTTGTGTACTTTGGGCCAAGTAAGGTCATTTAAGGGGAAAATAAATATTTATGGACTTTCATGGAGCTTTTAGCTTGATTAATGAGAAAGAAGAAGACACGGATATAATTTGGGAGCTTGTTTATGAGCTTTGAATCACTTATGGATTTTACAAAGAAAATACCAAGTTTAGTGAGCTTAATAGCTTCTATTGAGTTCACTTACTCATTGGGGTAGAATTCTATATTTAATGGACTTGTGAATGAAATATGGGAAGTGGGGACAATTTTTAACTCAAAAACCATATTTATCAGACCAAGTTATTGCAGTTTATACTATTTTGAATCAAGATATATCTCTCTTGGCCTCAAACCTCTATTACTTACTCAATTCAGAATGTATCAAATATATTTATCAAGTCAATCTAGTGTACTTGCTGTTATCTTGAACCAAGCTATACATCAACGAGCCTTAATCCGTATCAGCAACCTATATCAGAAAAGGCCAAAAGCACTCTCTCATTTGTCACCATCAAGGCTTTTTCCTTTATAATCTCATTTATCTCATTATGGTCTATTTTACTTTCATTTAGTTTATATCGAATTTAATTACTTTCATCAATTCAGTTTTGAAGTTATATTGGAATACCCCAATTATGTATATCATTTAATTACTCAATTTCTATTACACATACTTTTACTTACTCAATTATGTGAGTAAGGATCATTCACTAACTACATATACCTACAATGACAATTATAAAACAGAGTTGAGACCTAGCTATTGTTCCCTGTTATGCATAAGTGTTATCAAGTCAAAACATATTTATCAAGTCAGACTCATGGTACGTCCATTGCCTGTATCTTCAGAAAGTAGAAGATGTTTATCAAGTTACAACTCTTAATAAGTTTATCAATGAATCAGTTTATACAGCGATTTGTCATTTAACTTGTGACCTCGTCAGTTATCATCTATAGGGCGTCAGTCCATCATATACCCGTGTGGCTTCAAGCCAACTCTTGATTAGATTGGCAGGTGTACACCTATACATAGATCATATCATTACAAGGGGTTCACATCGAGATAATAATGAGCAATTCAGTTTCATATTACTTTCATTTTCATTATTATTGCGAACTAAATAAATTGCAAAGGCGGGTACCCATCAACAGTGTTTCTACACTCAGTTTACAGTAAAGGAATGCATGTATTAAGTTTTTGCTCACATTTTTGAATTTTTTTCATGTTTTCCATTTTAGGTGATGAAGTATCACATGTTTTTCTATTTAGCAAACTCTTTTAGAAGTCACCAGATGCTCATAGTGGATTCAGCATAGCATGAATTTGGGATCGACCTTAGGGTCAAGTTGGGTATATATTCAATATACTTGTGTAATGTAGAGTGCGAGTTAGCACATGGTATGATTAAGTCGATTGTATTGAAGTTGAACTATTATGAACTTTGGCCTTGGAGGGTTTCAGTTTAATAGATATTGTGATTTGGATATGAGAAGCAAGATTAAATGGTTTCAGTGAGCCTTGTCCTTATCAGGACAGTGGTAGCGTCTTATATCATTAAGTCTTCCACTGTAGTTTTTTGTAAATCATGTCATTACCATTTTGGGGGTGTTACACTTCTTTTATGGTGACTTGGATTACTTGGCACCAATGAATGGTATCAAAGCTAGTCTCACCTCCTATGACTTAACCATCGAGTGAGTAAATATCTATATCTTCCTAAAAACAGTTGAGATCAATAAAGATGGATCGGTGTAAAGATCTATTTTATGCTTTGGATCTAACTTTGTTAATTGGAAGGGACTCATGCAAATATGACTAATGGATCTAGATTATGAGTTATGGAATATAGTTTAAATGGCTCAAATCCAAATCATGCATACTATTGGCCCTTAATAGTTGGAGAAGCCAATAGACCCATACACCCCTGAAGAGCATCAAAGAGTTTAGAAGAATTACAAGGCACTCAATGCTTGTGAAATGACTAAAGAAGTGTGCAATGCATTGGTGACCACATATGAAGGCACATCTCAAGTCAAAGAGTTAAAGATCAGCCTTTATATACACCAACATGAGCCTTTTAAGATACATCCTAATGAAGGTTCAAAGAAATGTACATTATATTCACTGACATTATTAACAATCCTCAGGTCTCCAAGAAATTTCCACCCAAATAAAGTGATGGTGAGGGACTTGTTAAGAAGTCTTGCTAGGAATCAATAGGGAGCCAAGATCATGACTATTAAAGAGCCTTAAAACTTGAACACGTTCAAATTCGAGGATCTAGTGGAAAAACTCCTATAAGATCCACTTGTAGGATGAGAAAGAAGAAATCTCATATAGAGGGATAGCCTTGAAAGCAATAATCAAGGATCCTGAACATCAAGGTCACTTAGAATCTGAAGTATCAGAAGATGAGACTAGCCTGTTCGCCAGAGTCTTTCACAAAATGGTTCAAAGCCTTGAAACTCCAAGAAGCTAAGCCTCTAAAGGACACAAAAGTATAAAATCCTCTTGTACCTTGAAATTAACATTGTCGTCTACTTTGATGTGGCCAACTAAGGCACATTATGAAAAGTTTATGAGCCATGATATTTCACGGACCAACTGCGAAAGTGGAGAAGATGATGTTGTCAACATGAGCTTTATGGCTAATAGAAAGGAATCAGAGAGAAGTTTAAATTTTAAGGGTACTATTAGTACTCAAGGAAGCTAAAAGCACATCCACTCAGCAAGTAAAATCTCTTTTGTCTAAAATATCTAGAGATGATTTGATTGACATTATTATGCATGATGTGAATGTTGAAATAGAGTTTGCGAGATGAATTAATGAAGAAATTACTCTTTGATAATATGAAAGAGAAAGTTTGCAAGATGAATGAGCTTGTTATTACAAAAGTGTAAATCATTAAAAGATGATAACAAAAAGTTTTTGGAACTCTCTGATGAGTTTTATGAGAAATGGACTGACTATAGAAAAAAGGATAAAACTCTCATAGAAGAATGTAGAGGTGGAAAAATGAAAATAAGTATGTTTTAAATCTCAACTCTAAGCTAGCCAACAAGTTTCTTGAAGTTGAAAGTGAAATTGAAAGGCTACATGCTCATTGTAAGGATTTTTAGAAATCTCTTCTAAACCTCATCAATGGACAATAAAATTTAGACAGATTACTTGGATTTGATTGTGTCCTTCAATAGAGAAGGCATTGGACATGATCCTAGCAATAAGAGGAAATCATACCAAAATATCTTTGCTAAGGTGACATCTCCTCATGAAGGTCAGAGTAGTTCAAGGCACCCTAAAAATGCTTTTCAAAAACCCTCTAATAGTTGCAAGCAACTCTAATTAGAGGTGGTAGCAAAGAAACTTTGTGTGTTCTAAAAATCACACCAACAACAATCCTAAGATTATTCAGGTTTCAATATCTAAGGGTACAAGTGCCCTTCAACATGGCCATATCAATTTCCTATGAAGGGAACTAGAAAGGTTTGATGTTTGTTTTTGTGGGTATACTTCAAATCAAGCATTAATGTATGGTACCTCAATGGTAGATGCTGAAGACACATTACTATTGATGTTGTAGTGCTTTTAGAACTTAAAGATTCCAACCAAGGCAAAGTAACCTTTGGTGATAAAAAGAAAGGTAGAATGATTGGACTTTGAAAAGTTGGTAAAGATCCTTTTAATACAATTGAGAATGTTTATTTGGTAGATGGTCTTAAATTTAAAGTGTTTAGCATCTCTCAATTATGGATAAAGGAAACAAAATCACTTTTAACTCTTCTCAATGTGATGTCTACAACCTTGAAACGAGGTAAATTATTTTATCTAGTTTAAAGTAGGAAATGTACATGCTATTAACCTTTTGATCATATTGATTCCAAAAATATTTCATGCTTTAATGTTATTAGTGATAATGCATTGTTATGGCATAGAAGATTGGATCATGCTATTATGCTTATAGTTGAAAAGGTGTCTAAGCATGATCCGATAAGTGGTCTCCTCAAGCATAAATATGATAAAGATTAAGTTTGCAATGCATGTGTAAAAGGTAAATAAGCGAAAGCTTCATCTGCGCCTAAAAAGACAGCTTCAACCTCGAGGCCTCTGGAACTGCTACATCTAGAATTATGTGGACCATGTGGTCCTATCATGAAGAAAAGTCTAGGTGACAATAAATATATATTTGTTATTGCTCATTTACTTCCCAAAGGATAAACCAAATACTCTAAAAGCGTTTGCACGCATTGTGAATAGGTGTAGAGCACTCAAGGATTGCATTTCAACAGTGAGGAGTTATCATGGAACCGAGTCCAAAGGACTATTTATTGAATTTTGTTATCAACTTGGAATATCTCATAACTTCTCAGCACCAAGGACTTTGTAATAGGATAAGGTTGCTGAATAGATGAACATAACTTGGAAGATATGGTAAAACAATTATATGTAAGAATGATAATTGAAAGTGTTTTTAGGCTCAAGCTGTGATCATTGCCAACTAAGTTCCTAATTGATGCTTGATAAGATCAATCTTGAAGAAAACTCTCTATGCAATATTTAAGGGGAAGAGGCCAAAATTTTTATTTTGAAGCATTTGATTGCAAGTGTTTCATTTAGAACAGTGGCAAAAAAAAAAAAACCTTATGAAATTTGATGCAAGAAGTGACGAAGGCTTCTTTGTTGGATATCTATAACAAAGCAAGGCTTATAGAGTTTACAACAAAACAACCAAGGGGGTTGAAAAAAGCATCCATGTGGTATTTGATGAAAATAATGACGAAAGCATCATCCTAACTTCCATATAAGATCTTAAGCTCGATAGACATGATGAAGAAGAAGAAAGAGCTCAGTCGAACAAAGCAATCACTCAGAGTCTATCTTATTGTACCTTAAACCTACTTGAAGATACTATCAGTGCCCCTAAAGATGTAAACACATAAGATTCTGAAGCAAGGAAAGAGGCAAGTTTAGAAGAAAGGCAAGAAACAAATGTTGATCTGAATCTTTGCGAACCAAGGGGAGGAGACATATTCCTTGCATATGATCCTTTGAGTAATACCATATCAAATTGCCAACTCAGGTTTAAGGACTCGTGTTTTTCCTTAGACATTTAAATGCATTATCCACATTTATTTCTCTTATAGAACCACAAGCCCTATATAAGTTCTAATAAACCCCAATTGGACCAACTATACAAGAGGACCTCATTCATGTTGAAAGAAACCAAATTTGTCCTTGACCACAACAGACAAAAGTGGGAGATGAAGAGATAGAAAGGATTAAGGTTAATATAAACAAAGGAAAGGTATTGGGTTTTGTAGAAGACAAATAGTGAGTTATCATATTCCAAAATCAAACACATATGCCTCAAAGGATGGAGTTGAAAGAAAGGATAATGTCTGAAACCCACAATACAAAGTATTCCATCTACCCAAGGGGAATAAAATGTATATAGGTTTGAAACAAACCTCCTACTGGAACAACATGAAAAGAGACATAGCCGAGTATGTGGGGAAATGTCTTACTTGTCAAAGAGTGAAGGTTGAGCATCAACAACCTATTGGTGAATTAAGATCGCTGGAAATCCCACGTGGAAATGGGACTCCATTTTGATAGATTTTGTAATGACAGCATCAAGGAAGAGCGCCATTGGGTGATAGCCAACGCACTCACTTAATCCGCCCATTTTGTCGTAATACATGATTCTTGGGAAGTGGATAGGTTGGCTCAAATTTAGGTCATATAAGTGGTGTTGTTACATGGTGTACCTCAAGGCATTGTCTCCAACAAAGACTCAAGGTTTCAAGCCAATTTTGGAAGGCTTGTAAAAAGCCTTTGGTGCAAAGATACAACATAGCGGTTCTTACCATTCTGAGACGGATGGACAAAGTGAAAGAGTAAATCAAGTCGTTGAGGACATATTTCGAGCCCATGGATTGGATTTCCATGGAAAATGGGAGGAGTATTTAGCCCTAGTAGAGTTTTCGTATAATAATAGTTATTAAGCTACTATAAGAACGACTCCTTCGGAAACTTTATACGGTAGAAGATGTAGAACTCCAATTTGTTGGAATGCTTTGGAGGACACTCTAATCTTGGGACCTGAAATGGCTTAAGAAATAGTGGACAAAATCAAAGCTATCCAACAGAACATAAAAGCAGCACAGGATAGGCAAAAGCATATGCAGACCTAAGGCGGAGGCCTTTGGAGCTTGAAGAAGGGGATAAAGTGTTTCTGAAAGTTTCTCTTGTTAAAGGAGTACGGAGATTCAACGTTAAAGGAAAGTTAAGCCTGTGATTGTTGGGCCTTATGACATCATTGAGAAAATCCACGTCGCTACCTACCGCATGGCCTTACCACTTGAATTGCAGCATGTGCATGATGTGTTCCATATTTCGCAACTTCGCAAGTGTGTGCATGATCCAACTCATGCAATAGTTTATGAACCCTTGGAAGTTGAGGCTGATGGGTTAACTTATGAAGAACAACCCATGAAGATAGTATATTAAAGAGTAAAACAATTGTGTAACAAGGCTATACTTTTGGTTGTAGTCATATAAACCCATCATGGAGCCTCTAAGGCTACATGGGAAACTGAAGATGAAATGAAACATTATTACTCACATTTATTCAAAAGGTATGTTTAGTGTAAGTTTCGAGGACGGAAAAGGTATGTTCAATGTAAGTTTCGAGGACGAAATTTTGCTTTAAGTGGCAGAGGATGTAATACCCTGTCACTTAATCATGTTTAACTGGTTTCAATTCTTGGATTAGTCATATGGTTATGACTAATCAGAGCAGTGAGCCACGTATTTTTCTATTGATAAACAAAACAATGTTTGATTAAGAAATTACATTAATGTGGAACTTTCTCCAGATCAACTAAACTCTTAGATAATTATCCGAAAGTATACAATTTGCTGTAAATATGCATCGGTATTCGAGCGAGGTTGGCAATTTACCAAGCCATAACAATTTCTTGATAGCTAAGAAAAGAAATAAATTTATCGAATTACTACCGGCCAAAAGTATGGCCAGTTTTGGGCACGTGTAAAGGAAAAGAAATTGAGATAAGCTTGCATTAATTTTGATATGATAAAGTAATTATCCAAACAAAGAAAAAAAGAAAAGTAATTAAAAAAGTCTTTCTAATTTAAGGGGATAATGCCTATTTAAATGGCAAGTGGGTTCTGCAAATAAGCCAATAAAAATCAAAAACCCAAGAGAGTAAACCCTCCCTCTTCCCTCTCCCACGCATGACACCCGTGACCAATAGTATTCGCTAGCCACTATCGACCCTAGCCTCCTGATTTTAGCTCCACTCCAAGTCACATGTTCAGCTCGGGCCCACCGTATCCTCCTCTTCACATCCCTTGGTTACACCCATCTCCACCTCCAGTCTCTTGGAAGGTAATTAAATCTTGCCCTTCCATTATATTCAACCTCATATGTCAATGGTTATTCATGTGAATGTTGGGATGCATTGTTGTATTTGGATTATGAGATTGTCGAGGGTGAATAGAATGAATTCATGTATGGGAAGAATTGATAAGTAATTAGCAATAGTCATAATATGGGTCTGAAGGCATGATTACAAGAAATTTTGGTGGAAGAAATGTGCATAAGAGAACAGTAATCTAGATGATGTTTTAATTGTTCAAGCAAAGTCATAGTACGCTCAAGTAATGTAGATATAAATGGTTGTTAATGGTTTGTCGCTAAATATAGCAGTTATGTGACATAATTGAAAGTGGAAGAAAATTGAGGTAGTTATAAGAACTATGTGGTTACTGCTTGGTAAATTAGGGTGCCATCTGTGTAATTAGCTTTATGGTTGGATTATTTAGATACTAAGCAATCGGTTTGCCAAGTTGTGATTTTAACAAGTCAATTATAGTCATGAGAAAGTCTAATGGAAATGTCTAAGGAGATAAGTCTGTGAGCTATGGTCAAAATATTGGAGCCAAGTAATGCATTTCTAGAAAAAAAAAAACACAAAGAGGTTGCATTGAGATCTCGCCTCGAAAGAAAATCCCACTAGCTTAAGAGTGTTGGGTTAGTCAAGTATGGTAATATAGTGTGTGTGGTGCTTTGGGTTTCAAAATGAGAAGCATAAGAGTATGACCGGAATGATTTAAGACTTATGACCATTAGTTCTCTCAATTAATACTGAGCATTATTGAACCCATTTCTAAGAAAGACACCCCAAAGGAGAAACAAAAAAGAGAAGAGTATAAGTAAATGTCATAGGTACATTACTGCTTATACCATTCAAAGTAATTTAAATTCATATTTTCTAATATTACCAAGTGTTATTCGGTCGTTGGAACCTTAAGGGCCCATTTTATTGTTCATTGTTCAATGCAATGTTGTATGTTCAATGTTCATTATTCATAGTATCTGTTAGCAGAATTCAAAATTTGGGCCCTTCATGTTAAGCGAGAAATTCATAGTTCATTGTGGATTGATGCCATGGCTGTTGTTCATAGATTTGGGTCCTAGTCCAGGCCGAGAAATAGTTAATAATCACCTCAAAAGATGTTTACAAAGCATAGTTTTAACATTGTGCGCACGCTCACTGACTCCTTGCAAATAGTTATTGACTGTATAATGTAAAGTATTGAGCTATATCTCATTTTTCCACTATTTGTGTTTTCCAAACTCTTTTAGGGAAGGAGAAGCAACTTAAAGTGAAGCGGGAACCTGCAAAGGTTAAGGGTCTAGGAGAAGTGGGCTAGAGCAATAATTGCTAATCCTCTACCCTAATTAGTCATTTTGAGGGTTTGGAAAACGACTTGTGTTTTGAGCACGTGTGCAGCCTCAGTGAAATGTAAATTCATTTTGGACATGGGTAAATCATTGTGTGATGCCTACTTTGAAATGTTTAATGACAGTCTTCGACCTTGTTTGGTGTAATTATTGTAACGGGTAGATGATACTTATTTAGTCGATTCAACTTCTTTATTTACAGCCTTGTTCCTAAGGGACGACGGTAATGCCCTAGCTTGATAGCGCATTTCGTTGATTCATAATGCTTATTAATAAAGGCATTTAGAAGGTGATTAAGGTGCGGCGTTACAAGTTTGGATTAAAAATTGTGCCTTTTTACATTAATTAATGTGATTCATATTAATCTGCTGCATGGTTGTGCGATAATATATTAAAGATTTGATTTCCTATATTGAATAGTAGAGGCTGTTAGTGACAACGGGCGGTGATGTGATGCACCCCATCATATCATCGTATCATTGTCCTCGAATCTGAATCCTCTGTTCAAGCCTAGGGAGTCAAGGTAGTCCCCACACGAGGAATAACTCAAGGGCCTTTTGAAAACATTTTTGAAGCAAATCAGCTATCCCTTTCGGTATTCGTTTGGTTGTCCCTATCGATTTATTATTCACTTCGGAAAGTAATATTGGTTTGTAAGTTTTTTCCCTAACACTCATTGCTGAGATATATAAGTGTTCATTACTGAGCAGGTTAAACGCATGGTCGTATCCTTCACAATAATAGCCTTTTAGCGATATCTTTAGGACAAGTGTTGTGAGATATATAAAATTAACTCATTTGGACTCCATATAAATGCTTATTTGTATGTCATATAAATACTTATTTATATATACCATATAAATGCTAATTACTTATTTGCACACCATATAAATATTCATGTGCGGACTAATTGATATACAGTCTAGATTAGACCTAACAAATGAGTAATTCGGTTTGGGTACAAGTTTGATCAAGTTAGGGTCGGGTCATGTTCGGGTTAAGTGAAATTTCAGGTCGTTTCGGTTTGGGTCGGGTATGGTTCGGTTCGGGTCAATTTCGGGTCAACCAATTTTTGGTCAAATACACTCGTCATGCCAAAACAAGCAACTTTGTAGAAAATTTCGAGTCGGGTATGGTTCGGTTCGGGTCAATTCGGGTTTCGGATCTATTTTCGGGTGAGCATATTTCGGATGTCAGGTTGAGTATGGATCTAGATAGTTCGGTTTGGATTTCGAGTCAGTTTTATCAAGTCAAGTCTGGATTACTACGCGATGTCGATCACGACATGATTTTCTGAGCATTGGATCTATTGCACCATACATGTTCTCCCTCAGGCGTTCACTTCTATTCAAGTTAAATTAGTATAGACCCGTGCGTTGCACGGTGATTTATAAAATAGATAATAAGTTGTTTACAAAAGACACATAGTTACTATCATTATTTAGAAAATAAGACACAAATAAGTTGCTTAGTAAGTGATGTTGTTATTATAGTTAGAATTTTTTAGTATAAATTTTCACTATAAAAATTTAATAAGCCTAATTATTATAGTTAGAATTTTTTAGTATTATATACTTTTTTATCATTTTCTTTTAGAAAATTTTTCTCCTTGAAAATAGATTTATTCTGGTCAAAATTTCATTCAAGTTATCTCAATGTGTAGTTACAATACGTCAAAATTAGTCATCCATGATGTGTTTAGGCTCCTTGTTTTGAAATCATGAAGTTATGTGGCCTTTTGTTGGAAAATATGTCATCGAATTCTTCTTTAGATAACACATCTCTCTAAGGTTAGTGTTCCACTTAAATAATGAGTTGTAACACAAATTAATTGTTGTAGATTTAGGACAATAGATTTAGTGATTTTAGGTGATTTGAATTAAGCAAGTTTTATTTTTTTGGGAAAAGGGAGACTGTGAAAATAGTTGATGGATTTAGAAAAGTAATAAAAATTATCATATATGGTGGCTGGTCTATTGATTTGAAACTACCTACTAATTTATATAAGATGTCCCCTCTCAGAAGAAAAGATAATGAGTTAGCAGAAAGTTGTATGTTAAGATATTCTAGTTAAATCATGGATCATAATTAGTTGCAGCATATTACTCACAGAGTTCTGACTGTCTATTTAGTTAACCCATAATTTAAAAATCCCAAAATAGTATTTTCAATTTTTTTCATTTGATTAGCTAATCTAAAATGGGGTTGTTTTATTTATTGAAATCAGAAGGACCTAGCAAAATCTCAATTAACACATGATTTTCAAAAAAGAAAAAAACCCGAGAAACTAAAATTTTCTATAACCTTAACTTGTGATTTGTGTCTTAAGTTAACTATATGACATGATTAATGATTTTGAACATTTGGCATGATTTATGAAAAAAAAAACCTACAAATAGTATTCAAGAATATATTACAGTATTTCACTAAACAATAAAAACTGTCACAATGATTCAAGTATCCATTACAGTATTGAATGTATGCCATGATAAAAAATATATAGAAATAGTATTCAAGTATGCATCGTAATTTCTAACTAAACAGTGAAAATATTCAAGCATTCATTATAGTTTCTAACTGAATAATGAAAACAGAAAATTAAATTGATTCAATCATGCATGTAGTATTGAACGTATGCGATGATTTTAAAGAGAAGCCTGAAAATTTACATTTGTTAATACTGGAGGCATATTTTGAAGGTGAATAAGTTAATCAAAATCGTTTTAAAGACTTTATAAATTAGGATTAACTTGTTAATATTAAATTCATCCCATATGTCCATTGATGCAATTTGATCCTATTGCTAGGATTCCTAACCCAATGAAATCCCCCAACCTCCCTCCATGTTATTCTAAATCTCAACCTAACCACCTCACTCAATTTCCAAAATAGCAAAGCTTTTGAAGATATAGAGGACTATACTCTTATCTACGTATGTAAAAAAGGATGTCAAATTTTGTGGTTTCTTTTATATATATTAATAGTACCTTTTGTAAATTATGAAAATCATATTATAATTTGTAGTATAGATATTTGAAATTTTTTAATTGATATAAATAAATAGGTCACCAAATAATTTAGATACATGTGAAATAGTTTGCATTGTTGTTTCCATTAAAAATTTGAAACGCCAAGGAAGAGGATCAAATTATTAGAGTTTTTCTTATAAAAAAACAAAACTTCATAAATAAACAACATAAATAAAACATGAAAAAATCTAAACACAATTAAGTAATATTGAAGGCTCAAAAATGATATCTTTTTTATCTATAATTTTCATAGTTATTTGTTACTAACTACTTCATAATTCATATTTCCATTATTATGAGATTATTCTTTCTTGAGATTTGACTTTATTATTTAAAATAATACTAAAAGTATAACCACTCCATAATCTTTATTTCAACCATTACATTATACATCCCGGGATTATGCTTTCCTAGGATCATTTTCTTAGTTGTTAATGATTTTTTTCCACAATTACGGAATTATACTTTCTGATATTATACTTCTCAGGATTAATCTTTTTCTACAACCTAGTGGTGATAAGGAGACAGAATGAATTCAAAAGGTTTAAGAATGATTTTTTTAAACATTTAATTATTTTCAATAATCGGATGGTTGTGATGAGGAGAGAGAATGAATTCAAGAGTTCGAAATATCTAATTAATGAGAATGCAATAAAATTCCACACCATCACAACATTGCTTTTATATGTAGCATAGATGTTTGGAAGCGTTATTTTCTCTTTTCTGCTTTAATCTTTTTTTAATCCTGACGGAGAACGTCCTCCCTTTCTCTCTGGCTTGGCTTCCTCCGATCTCCGCCGTTCACCGCCGGCCGCCACCGCTCATCGCTGCTCTATTCCGGCGTCGCCGTCTGCGTCTTCTGCTCTTGGCGACCTCGAATCCATTGGAGATCCTCATCTATCCCTTCGTATGGTATTTCCCTGTTCTTTCTCTTACTATGTTGCTTGTACATTAAAAAGCCACATAGGGTTTCTTCTTTTTTGCTTCCCAGATAGATACTGCCTAGTTTGTTCTGCGTGATGTGCATTTGATCTTTGTATCATTTTGTCTCGTGAAATTCAATGTTGTATCTGTTTACTCCGTTGCCGAACATTTGCAATGTTAGGGTTTGAAAATTTCTATGGACTATTGTCTTTTTAGGATTTCCCCCTATTTGACTCCATGACATAATTGAATTTTCTTCTTATTTTTGTGTTGTCTAATACTATGTTACATTGTCTACCGTTGGAAAATGACGAAATTTCATCAGTTAGGCAAATGATAATGTTGAAGAGAAAATTACTAAATTGAGTAGTAGCATAGATAGGAATTCAGTGTTGGTCGTGTGTGCGGACTCTTCATTTTAAGCAAGAAAACTTATAAGAGGAAAAGTGTAATCGTTGGAATCCTGTTATTGATGTAATCTGTGTGTTTTCTAAGCTCGTTATTATTTGTTTTAGGTCTTTCAAAAAGTTCTTGGATCTGCATTGGGCAAATAATATAGTTGTTTATTGAGATCAGACCACATCGGTGATAACCAATTGCTCAGTTATTTCTGTTTTTGAATAATTTCTCTCTTCTGAATTAGCTTTCCATTGAAAGTTGGGTAGCATGACATTGAGATGGGATTAAACCATGTTTTAATGCAAGTGAGAAAGGATTCATGACATGGATCCATTACCCAGCGGGGTTTTCTGGAGTGGAGTATTCTCATCTGTCTAATGTGATACTTTCTAATTATCCATGTTTGTGACTTCTCTCATTATTGTGTATTATTCTTCTTACTAATGATCAAATAGCTATATTATTGTCATGAGTTTACCTAACTTCATGGTGCTAATTGTGGATTTGGGGTTTATATTGCTAGCAATCAGACTTCAGTGGTACTTCAGGAAGGCGTAGTCTAATCATGCTATAAGCATGCAGACAAAGGAAAAGGGCCCTTTACAATGTGCTGAGCACCATTCTCCCAATTTCAATACTGTTGATGATGGAAGAGCGCTTATGCTACCATCCTCATCTGACAATGATGTCCCTTCACAACCTGGTATGTAATAGTTCATATTGATGGCACAGTGAGAGTCAGCGATGTTCAATTATCATCACTAACTGGGTATGAATTGCAGCAAAACGAGCAACACGACAGTGGGCTGCATGGACACGGGAAGAGGAGGAGAGTTTCTTCACTGCATTGCGACAAGTTGGCAAGGCAATCTCCCCCCTCCATACATAGGAATGTTTATGGAATTTAGATGTTATTCTTCTGACATGGACTTTGTAACTTACAAATGCAGAATTTTGAAAAGATTACATGTCGAGTGCAAAGTAAAAATAAGGACCAGGTGACCTGATTGCCTGCCTTTTTTCAGTTAACTTTTGGTTTACTTACTGAGATGATTTTTGACAAAACCACTGTTACTGAACTAATCAGGTCCGGCATTATTACTACCGGCTTGTGAGGCGTATGAACAAGTTGTTGGGACCTGGCTTGTGTCTGGATGCCAAAAACTCCAAAGATACCAATGCTGCGATGTTGCGTTGGTAATATTCTTATGACTATAATCTTGCTTCCATATATGTCTTTTCACCTGATCGTATAATTATCATCTATAACTGTATTATGTGGCTATAGTACTGTGTGTTTCCTTCTCATCTTTATTGTTACATTTTTTAACATTTTCAAGTGCTAAATCTGTTCGAAATCTTAGGAAATCATTTGTAATGTATATTTTGGGTAGCTGCATAAGTATCATTCGGCAATTTTCTAAATTATAAACTTAGAAATATGTTTTGATGTATATGAATCAAATGTAATAATTGGCTTTCAACGTTTCTTGCGTTACTCAGTGAATAATTCATTAATATGACATCAATATCATGCACTACATCAGTTGGGCTCGGAAAAATTGTACTACTAATTTTCCAGGAAATTGATAGTTCAAAGAGGGCTGATATTTTTCATAACTGTTGGTTCACTTGAGCTAAATTAATTTAGTAACCCCTAAGAACATGTGTTTTGGAGAACATTTTAGTTTTCAAAATAGACATCGTTTTGCATCTGACACTACACATGCCGCAACATATATTCCAATAATAAAATATCTGATAAGAAATAAATGCTTAAGAAACTACATCATTAAAATGGAAGAAGACAAAGTTGTTATAGATCAGTAGTTGCCTAATTTACAAAATATGTAAACTTATTTTTATAGACTTCAGATATACATGATAAACATATATCACGTGGGCGTACACATATGTGCAAGTGCATTCACAGCCCTCGTATCTGTTTGCCAACTCGCTTATGCTGGGGGATAAAACATTTGAATTTTAGTTTGCATCCTTCAAACTGCACTATAGGCTAACTATAATGTGTTTTTTTATTTATTTTAAACATCTTTGGGATTTCAAAATTCAGATACTAGATTCCAGATCTTAATTTATCCACAATATCCTGAGTTTTCAGATTTATCCACATTTAAAACAAAAATAGAATGAAATGAAATGGGAGTAGAGGAGAGACATTGGCTCTTATTATAATTGTTAATAACGTCCATAATATTTTGACCAATGTGGGTTGCAAAAGACCTGGCTTTGTACTTCGTTTTTGCATGTCTTCTACAATAAATTGGAACTGTGTTTTTGGATGGAAGACAAATCTCAACATAATTTTAGTCACTAATGGGGTGGTACATCATTTGCGACAAAGAGGGAAAATGGGTATTATTTTTAAGTTGGATTTTGAAACGGCCTAGTGGTGCAGATGACGAAGAAAGAGAATCAATCTAATATTAGGAATCTAGGATTTATTTTAATATTTGGAAACTTGTATTTTGATATTTTTATGTAATTTGCGTAGGTTTATTTACAGGCTGTTTTACATAAGTCAAAGTAAGAATATTTAGGAGTATTTAGATAATATTGAGTTTTCGATTCTATATAGGTTTAGTTTAGGTAGTTTCTTAGTAGAATCCTAAGTCTATAGACTACTATAAATAGATGATTTGTCTTAGGTGATTGTTATCTATCATTCACTATTGAATATTAAATGAATATTGGTTTGAACACAGAGATGCCAATCACTTTCTTCTGTTGTCTTCTCTAAATTTCTCCCTTCTTCCCTTTTCCCCTAACCAATCTCTATCAAGTTTGTATCAGAGCAAGTTCTCGATTCCTAGCCAACCTGCATCCCAAATTCGGTTGTCAGCCGAGCCAGAGGTTTGAGATAGTTGGAAAAAAAAAAATAATCAAAATTTGTGTTTCAAGCTTTCTAATCTGCAACTTGCCTTCACAGCCATCCACTCAATTATCCATCACCACCTAACCCACAATCAAACCGCTACAAACCACCACCCAGCCACCCTTAAGTGGCACACCTCATGGGTGCTATTGCAAAAAGCTCAAAAACTATTGCTGCCCTGTTTGCTAGTCATAGGTGCTGTTGCGATCCAGAAGCTTACTGTTGCTTGCACTTCCCGAGGTTTGCTACTACTGCCATGGAAAGCTGAGCCCAAATCAAAAGAAATCTATAGTACTTTGCTGCTCAGTACTAGAGTCATGGCAATAGAACATAACATAATTGACGAAAGAATTGAAGAAATTGGCAAAAATTGGAAGCTTTACAAAAGGAAATTACTGATGATATTTTGGATTTTTCCAAAAAATGGAATGCTAGGTGGAATGAACTTAGAGAATCACTTCAAAGAGTAGGTAGCAAAAACTTGTTGAGTACTGATGCTCAACTAGACGATGCTTAAGAGGTATTAGTACGGGGAGAAACAAAAGAAAGCCTACTGATTCAGTTTTGACAACTCTATCAGAGGTTACTAAAGCTACTACAGAAACTGCTGAAGTTAATATTTTTGCTCCAGTTCAAGAAACCTACGAGATAGAAGTCATGTTGTGAACAAAGAAATTGAGCATGGAATAACATACAAGGATGTTCATTCTATTCACTATATCATCGACTCCTATCTCTTGGTTGTCAAAGGCCTACATCCAATTCTCTCAAGGTCTTAGATTAAAAAAGCCCAAGGTGCAAAAAGCACAAAGGGTTCTGGAGCCCGAAGCACAGGCTTCGAGGTGAAGGCGCGGGCTTTTCAGACACGAGGTGTACTTTGGCTATAAAATGCTCCAAAATCATTCCCAAACCTTATTTCTTTGAAAATAAGGTAGATAATGACATCAAGTAAGGAACAAACATCAAGATAACCATAATATCCTCCGCTAAATGTTGTTTAAGTCGAAAGACTCCTCCCATAGTCCTCACTCCACAAAAGTTGCAACAGAAATTATTTTTATTAGTTTCATCTTGCCTATCATACTTTCTTTCCGGATCTAAAGGTCTAGAGGTGACCGAACCCGTAGGAGTACTGGATGTATCCTCCATTCAAGTAATTCAACTCAAAAATCAACACCACAAATGAGTTCATTACAATTTTCAACAACCAAAAAAAAAACCACACAACCAATTAAACAAAGCAATATATAATAAAAAGTGTAAAATGAAAAGCATTTAAATTAAATTGAAGGGCCCAGCTGCCCCGTGGAATTAGACAGAGCAGGTCTTCGAGAGAGAGAGAAAGAAGAGAAAAGAAGAGAAGAAGGGGCCTAGGGCTCTGGGCACTGTAGTAGCTTGTGTCTGTGACCCCTTGAAGCCAAAAAAAAAAAAAAACGAAAAGGAGAGCTCGAAACCACTTCCCTGTTGAGTCATAGAGAAGAAGGAGGATGAGGGAAAAATGAAAGGAGAAAGGAGCAGAAGCACTTACATGGCGGTCGAGTTAGGGTTTTGCGCTGAACGAAGAAAGAGGAAGGAGAAGGGCCTCACTGACTTCACCAACCACACCAGAGACAGCTCGAAAGAGGCAGGTAAGAAGCAGTCGAGGGCCTCGAGGCCCTTGAAATTCTCCTTTGTAATTTTTTTTCCTTCTTTTTTCTCAAACGGCACAATGAAGATCCATATGGCGCAGAAAGCGCATGCTTCGTGCCTGACCCAGAAGCCTAGAGAAGCCCGCGCTTAAAGAATGGGCTGCGTCTAACCCATTCCAAGGCGCAACAGTGTGGGCTTCGGGCTTTTGTGCGCCAAGGGGTGGCCTTTTTTAAACATAGCTCAAGGTTGCTTCTCATGGAGAAATCTCAAAGTTTTTTGCGTGGTGCTTCTTCCTACATTTTGATGTTGGTTACGTGCTTCAAACTTTCTTATTCTAAACCATTATAAAACTTGAGGACGGGTTTTTCCAGCCGGGGAGAATAATGCGGATGAAGAAGAAAGAGAATCTATCTAATATTAGGAATCTAGGATTTATTTTAATATTTGAAAGCTTATCGTATTTTGATATTTTTGTGTAATTTTCGTAGGTTTATTTACATGCTATTTTACATAAGTCGAAATAAGGATATCTAGGAGTATTTAGGTAATATTGAGTTTCTTATTCTATATAGGTTTGATTTAGGTAGTTTCCTGGTAGAATTCTAAGCCTATAGACTATTATAAATAGATGAGGTGATTATTATCTATCATACACTATTGAATATTGAATGAATATTGTTTTGAGCACAGAGATACTAATCCCTTTCTTCCCTCTTCCTCTCTAAATTTCTCCCTTCGTCCCTTTTTCTTTATACAATCTTTATCACCTGGTGTAAAACTAACAGAGGAGCTTGGATATTGGCTTGAGTGAAAAGATTTTGGAATTAAATGAGATGATGATGTGTAATGGAGCTTAGAACTTCTCATTAGGGAAAAAAAAACAGCTTAGAACTTGGGTGGTTTTTGCTGTCAAGAAGGCCATCTTTGCTCCTTTGTTGTTATGTTCATTTGTGATGGATGCTTGGTTCTATTGGAGTTACATAGAAGATTAGCGCGGTGAGATGGTAGACTTGTCATCTGGGTTTGTTTAGATATATGCTTACTTTTCTTCAATTTAGTATTTCCCAGGCGAGTATTTATGTGGAAAGACTAGCTTCATGTGCTTAATATGGATTGTAGCCTTTTTGACAGGTGGGAATTAAAAGAAGTGACAAATTATCTAGGTAATTCGAAGGATAAGATAGAAGTAAAATTAAGCATGAATGTGACTACGTTAGAAGGTGATAATTGTCAGCTACAAAATAGTCAAAGAGGACAATTCTAGACTATAAATTCTGGACTCCCAATCCATAAGAAAAATGTAAGGATCTTGAAATTTTTGAAGGTGCTAATCAAACTTATTTCTGACTAGCTCATAAATATTAAGATTATAAATTGTTGACTTTTGCGTGAAAAAGATAGTCTTAGTATATCCGTTTTGACTGCATTTCGCAACTTTTATGGACCATGATATTAATCCTTGTAGGATGTTACTTTTCTAAATGTTAGTATGCTTTGATTGGTTGATGAGGATGAATCTTCAAAAGCTTCCAAGATCAACAACACCAAAGGATCTCAACACAAAGGAATGCCCCTCTTTGGATTTAAGCTCAAACAATCAAGGAGATCGTGAGATTAATTGAAACTTTCCACCAAATCTCTCCCTGAAAGGCTTAAGCTACCAAAGAGAAATTATAAAGGAAAGACTCTAAGTCACCACTCTAAAATAGAGATAAAGATTAAGATATTTTTAAGGGAGAAAATTGGCCTCTAGCTCTTCAATTCATTCATTCATCAGATCTGAGCTTACATTGAGGGGAATGGGTCTTTAAATAACCAAAATGAGTGGTTAAGTTGATGAATTAGTGGGTTAAGTGACCAATAGGAGTCTTACAAATTATCCTAGAAAATTAAATCAAAATTCAAGATAATAACAACCATAGTGAGCTATAATTTTCTAGGATTCTCTCCCACCTTCTATGAAGCTTCTAGAAGGCTCTATTTCACCAATAGGGGTGCGGTCACTTGGAGCCTCTTCCTTGGCGGCTGTAGATTCATTCCATGTTGATTAATCTTAAGGAATACCATGGCAACGACCTCAAACAAGGCTAAAGTTTAGATTGCTTCAAAATCAAAATTTTGTGCACACTCTTATTTTGGCCATTTCTCTCCCAAATGTGAAATCCAATGCCAAATTTTAGCTCATGGGGCTAAAATAGACATGTTAGAGAATCAATAAAACTTGGGATTGCATCGATTGGGCCTCATTAGGTAGGAATCAAACTCAACCAAAATTTAACAATTGAATCGGGTAAAAGTCTGCACTGTTGTGACGGGAATTTCATGATTTTAGGTAATTCAAACGTAAACATCTACTAAAAATATTTACATATCAATCACCTTTCCAACAAGTCATAGATCGTTAATTTTCGGACCCATTTACTAGGTGAAATACCATGACAAAGTGGGCTTATGTGTTAGAATTTATTAGCAAGTGACTTTTGGGGTAGATGAAACCATCCCTCGGTGCAAGACCAACGGAACTCAGTATGTATCAAGCTCCCTCACTTGAGAAGGATTTGCCTTTCAATCCTTGGAGTTTAAATCCTTTAACACCAACCTTGAGTACTTAATACTCCCTTTGGGTTTAAAACTACCTAATATGTTAAGTACTCAACCTCTCTTGAATATATAAGAGTTCTTTAAACTCTTAGGGGCCCTTTTCTCAAAATAGTTGAATAAGTAAGATCTAGCACTCATTAGTTTGTTGAAAATTCTAATGTACTCATTACAAGTCATGTCAACGGAGAATGGAGACTCACATTGAAGAGTTAGATGGTAATCATTAAACGGCATCACACCATGAAAGGCTTTATTCCAAGATTCATTCAAGGGTGATTGAACTAAGGGATGTAGGGGTTTCATTTTCTCACGTGTGTTTGACTCAACCGAGAATGAGGCAATTATAGGCTTAGCTCTTACCAATGGTTCTCTCTACCTGTGTCTCAGTCATTTAGAGGATTTTCTCATATCTCGTCCTTGGTCTGTATTTGTGAGGTTTGGGTGGTGGTAATGGAGCCTCTATTAAGCCTTGGCTTTTATGCTTAAGGGTGGGGGTATGGCCATGGTCATCACAACATCCAACAACCATGCTCCACCAAGTAAAACTTGACAAGCATCCAAACAAAGGAAGCATTCCATACAAAACCTCACTCTTAATTTTTTGGTGATGTTTACCTCAATTCCCAAGTCGAGCCATTGGAGAGTGTAAGAATGGGGTTGACGAACATTAGGTAGCATAAACTCCAAGATGGGCTTTGGTTCAACTTACTTCTCTTCAAGATCGAAAATAATCTCATTTTCTTCCTTAGCTTTCTCTTGAATCAAAGTGGACTCTTCTTCTTCTTGAACCTTGATCCTGTCTTTTTAATAATGGGTTCCTCTTTAAAGGGTTTTTCTCCAAAGAGTTGATCTAGGTTGAACCTGTTATCCTTGTATGACTTGAGCCAACACCTACTCTTGATTCTACGTTTGACTTGAAGAGCTCTCTCCCTCCTGAGGCATTTAAACCAATATTGGGCATAACCTTGGAGTTTTTGATTAGCTATTATAAAGCTTTCTTGATTTGGACATCCTCTGGCCTCAAAATATTGTTCAAGTGTTTGAACCCATCTTAAATAAATGGTAAGATTCAAACTAATACCATTAAAGTAAGGAGGTTCTTTTATTGCATTCTTCACTTGGGCCATTTGTTTGCTAAGCTTCCTCACTTGATCTTGGAGTTCAAAGATAATTTTTTCTGTTTTCATCTTATCAGCTTGCCCAAGTGGGATGCTCATAAAAAGAGAGATAATCGTCATTAGCCATGACTGGTAGTGGATCAGAGGGGGAAGAAGGAAGGAAAATGTTGAAAATAGGCGTAGCATGGTTTGAAAAACAAAAGAATGGAGGTGGCACAATTGTCCATGCCAAATCTCTGGCTGAATTTTCATTGTGCAGGAATGTGGCACGGTCGTGCTGAGGGGCACGGGTAGGCTTTGCCAAATTTCTATTTTTGGGTCTTTTGACCCCCCTTTTTTTGTAAAGGCTTTTCGTGGAGTATAGGGTTATGTTTCGGTGGGGATTGTGTTTGGACTATTTTGGGGATTATTTGTGGGATAATGAGGTATCCTTTTACATGTTCTAGGATGTTGTTCCTATAAGATTCTAGATATTTTACAAGTACATATATCAATGAACCTTGTATAGAATCGAAATTATTTAGAAGCTCTCGTAAAATATCCTTGACACGTTCCTCTTGTTTTTTTTGGGCTTTTTCTTTTGATATGATTTCTCATATTAATTACTAGGCGCTGTGATTATCGGCGGTCTGGTGGCTATCTTTATAGAAAACGGGAAGGTTAAGTCTTATGCCTTATTCAAGCAAATGCTTGTACTGAGAGATCTTAGGTTCTTGAGCTGTGTGGGGCAGTAGCTGCTGGTTGGCTTTCATTTAACAACATAATGACTATATATAATTTCAAGTTTTCAATGCTCCTTTCTGCAAATGGAAGTTGTATTTGTTGATGCAAATTTTCTCGTGGGCATGGAGCAAGAGTATAGCTCATCTCAACTTCATTCTTCTGTCTGAATCTGGTTATCTACTTTCTTCCCTTTTGGACACCAACTATTCACTCAAAATCATAAATTTGGGGAAATGTAAGTTGAAGCATTGACAACCTTAAACTTTTCAAATCTGAACCATATGGAGATTGTTTGTGACTACTTGGAGTGTTGAAGGTCTAAAGCTTAAACCCAACTGTAGAATAAGCCATGTGCATATTGAATTGGGACTTTGAAGCAGCAACAAAATGACATTTTGGATAGGATGGTGAAAACTTATCATTTGGATAAACACTGTAGCATACACATCTGGGCTTTTTGTGCTGGCAACCATATTAGTTTCTGCGATATCTCGCTCGCATTTGTCATTCACTGGGATTATACGATATCGATTGTTGACTACCAGATAGAACTAAACTCTAGGTTTGTAGTCCCATTGTTTTTGCTCTATTTTGAGCCTATACCAGGCAATAGTAGCTCTTCATTTCATAATTTATTATGATGATGATACTTATATTTTTCAACTGAGAAAGAATAACAGAGGTAGATTCATTGTCCTCTCTCTTTTGGGTAATGGTGGGCAAGTTAGGACAGTGATCTTCCCTGAGGATGCGAAGGCAGAGGGTTGGTTTGAGAGGGTTGGTTTGGGGTGACAGATTTTCAAGGAAACTCTGATTGAAGGCCACAAGAAGCAATCACATTCAAAAAGGAATGCTCCTATTCCTTCTAGGCTTCGTGTGAGTAAGGATAGGTCTTTTGCTGGTGTCGTTCGAGGGCAACTGCGTGGCCCCCCTCATTCTTCTTTGATGGGGTGGAAGTGTAGGGATTGCGGATCATGGGATGTTGGTGCAGCTGTGATAGGCGAAGTTCATAATGGTAGCGGTGATATGTTGAAGTAGAAGGTCTCCTTCAAGGGCAATGTTAAGGATGTGTGTTGAGAGATCTTTTGGAGAACTATCCCTCATCTGATTGTGAGTGCAGCTCCCCGTGTGCCTCAAGGGTTCCAGAATCACCTCTTAATGTGGTGGAGGAGGAGTTGCATCTTGTAGCTCGCTCACCAGCCACGAGTGTGGTAGTTTACTCTCGTAGGAAGAAGCTTGGAAAGACTAAGCTCGCTGTTGATACTGGGTCGGGTGCTCCTAGCAGGTAGGAGGTGGGAGGGCCTTCTTTGTTTGAGGAAGCGAGGCATCAAGTCCACACTCAAGGTTTAGATGATGTTACATTAGTCGATTATGCTTATTCAGGAAATGTTAGTGAAGGTTCGGCGTGGGTCTTGGAAAGAATGATCTTCTTTTGTAAGAAGATGGGTTTGGCCATTGAAGGTAGAGAGATGGAGTTGCTCTCTTTTCTTGCCTCGCTGGAAGCCAATAGAATGAAAGGTGATCAAGTGGTTGAAGAGAGTAGGGGGGATGCAGTTGCAAGGGAGAGATTGTCTTCGGATGGGGCCAGCCGTTAAAGTTCTTGCCTGGAATGTCAGGGGGTTCAATTGTCCAAGCAAGCGAGGGGATGTTAAGTAGGTGTTGCGCACTTTTGCGTGCGATGTTGCCATTCTCCAAGTATCCAATTTGGAAGTTGTAAGTCGTCCTATAGCGACTAGCCTGTGGGGCCGCCGTCCGATTGAGTGGCTTTACTTACCTTCAGTGGGTCGTTCAGGAGGCATTATTGTCATTTGGGATCCTCAAGTCTTGGAGCTTGGTGATTCTCGCATTGGGTCTTTTTCTGTTTCTTGTAAGTTTAGGTCTCTGGAGGACAATTTTGAGTGGGGTTTGATTAGGGTATATGGGCCTAATGACGACGATATGCAACGGGCCTTATTTGAGGAGTTGTTGTTCTTTATGTCCTCTTGGGATATGCCGTGGTGTTTGGGTGGGGACTTTAATGTCATCAGATTTCCTTTCAGAGAGATCCGGAGGTGGTCGGTTGTCTTGGGCAATGAGAGAGTTCTCTACTTTTATTGATTCTTGCAATCTGATCAATTCTCCACTGGTAGTTGCTCGCTTTACTTGGTCCAGCCATGAGGAACTCGCATTGATCGATTTCTGTTCTCGGTTGAGTGGGAAGACCACTTCCAGGGGGTTCATCAAGTTACCATTCCGAAAATTACTTCGGACCATTTTCCCATTCTCCTTCGGGTTGGGGAAGTCTCCAGAGGTAGACGTCCTTTTAAATTTGAAAATATGTGGCTTGAGGTGGATGGCTTTAGTGACCTTATCAAACCTTTTTGGGATGAGGTGGTTGTCAGTGGCCCCTCTAGTTTTGTTTTGGCAAAGAAACTGAACTTTTTGAAGACCAATTTTAAACAGTGGAATAGGGATGTGTTTGGCCATTTAGAGTTGAAGATGGCTAGTTTGGTGGAGAAAGTGAAGCTCTTAGATGAGAAAGAGCAACAATAGTCTCTCTCATGGGTAGATAGAATTGAAAGATTGGAAGTTAAAAAAGAGCTCTCTTTGGTGCGAAGGTCCATTGATATTTTTTGGCGCCAAAGAGCAAAGCAACAGTGGATGGTGGATGGTGATCGCAACACTAAATTTTTCCACCAGGTGGCAAATAGGAGAAGAAAGCTTAATGCCATTCACAAAATTAAAGTGGATGGCGAGCTCTTTGATGATGTTGCCTTGGCCAATGATGCAATTGTCCACTTCTATGATGATACTTATATTTTTTCTTTATTGGCCATTTACCGCTTCAAAATTTGATTACTTGTGAAAAATGCTATGCTATTGGTTTTAAATTGCAAAGGAGGATACAACAATGATTGCATTTGACAATGTGGAGCGGAGCTGGCTTTATGCTTCATAAGTGGAATATTCTTTCTTATGTGCCACAATAACAACAGCAACAACTCCCAATGTGGGTCCCACTTTTGCGGGGGCTGGGGAGATCAAGATATAGGTCGCCTTACCCCTACGCACATGACTGCCCGTACAGAGACTGTTTCCAATAGACATTCTTTCTTATGCAGCCTGTTTCCTCCCCCCCTTAGTAACTGTTTCACCTTGTCTTTTGTAGCATTGTCAAAGAAGATTATTCTTTGTCATGCCTTTGTATTTGTATACCCCGAAGTTTCTTATTGTGCATTACTTATATCGTGTCAGGTGGTCGTTATTGGAAAAGTACAGCTGCAAAGCCTCAAAACTGCACCTCAAGCCGCGTAGGTTCAAAATATTTGTGGAGGCACTGGTAGGTGTATCTAGATACTCTACGCCCTTGGATGCCTTCACAAATGAAATTTCCTGTTTTGAGTGCAAGTTTTATGCTGAAATGTTCCCTTCCCCTTTTAGGAACACCAACTTCTCAAAGACAGAAAGAAGAATGGGAGGAAAAGATCATCCCAAGGAGAAACGTTTTCTTCATCAGCTGCTTTTCCAAATCAGAACAAGTTATCTGGAAATGACACAAGAGCGGTTAAAATTGTTGTTGTTGATAGTCATAATATTCAAAAAACAGGACAAGGAAAAGGATATTTGGCACGGCGCAACTCAAATATAAGTGTTAGTCGCAGTAACGGTAAAGGAGAAACGTCTCCGATTAAATCAGCAAGACAACGTCGAAAAAGCGGTACTGCTCTTCATGATCTTGAGTTTTATTTTTCTTTTTTTATTTTTTTGGATGAGTAATCTAAAAATTATGTTAGTGAGACACAAAGGAGGTGAGGGGTGACACCCATATACAGAAAGGGGCAAGTACAAAACTCATCATTCCCTCGAGTTCCCATGCATAATTTTATCTACGAAATTCAAAAGAGACACCTTTGAGCTACAATTGAGCACTTGGCTCCAACCATCAGATCTTAAGTTTTATCTTTCTTCCTCCCTTTTTTTTTTTGGGGGGGGGGGGAACCCTAAACACATAAGATAATTCAGAGGGGGGGTTAACCCATCAGCATGTGGCCTTTTGTTACCTTTCCTGCTACTTTCATTCGTAATTATGTTTAATAGGTCAACTTTAATTGCCTTTACTAAATCTTTTGTATCCTTTCCTTCTGTATCCTATTGAACTCATGTGAACTGTTTATTTGTAACCGTTATCTCCTGTATCTACAATTCCACTAGAAAATGTAAAGTAATTAGCTTTGCATAGGCCCAAGGATATTTCCACTTGAGTTAACCTTTTTTTGGAGGTTGATGAGTAAAATTCAATTATGTGCGGTGTGATTGTGACCCATAATTAGTAGCACTCATTGATTCTTACTGCCTAGAGAAGCTATGATAATTGATATTATTGGGTTTTGATGCTAATCTTGGTGTCACTAGGGCTGCACCTGTTTTTAATCTGAAAGTTTCGAGCCTGTTCCAAAGTTGTCGTCCTGAGACAATTGTGGAATCTGTTCTTGGTCCTAAGATTTTTACACCTCTTCCTCTCTCTTGGAATCGACCTCTGTATAGGTAGGAATGTCGGTAGAGGTAAGGTTGCCTGCAGCTGGATCTCCTCAGACCCCGCAAAAGCGGGACCCACACTGGGAGGTGTTGTTGTTGTTGTTGTTCCTCTCTTTCCCCTCTATTTGGTTGCAGTTGGTAATGGGACAAAATGATTACAAATCTTAGTAATGCAAGAACAAAATTGGCATACTTGGTTTTCACTTTGTGAGCTTCAGTAATTAACAGTAACCAAGATTTAAAAGTCAAAAGTAAAAAATTTACTTGTTTTTTCACTGATAGTTGGTTTCCTAGGGATTTAGGACTGTTAGAAACTAGCTAGGAATTGTGTTTGAGAATTGAAAATCAGAAATAAAGCAATGAAGGATGCCGTATTTTGGATGGGAAGGGTTTCTTTAGTATGGTATTTAGACTGCTATTTGGTAAGTCCTCGTGATATGTTGGATCATTTGGAGAAAGAAAGACTGAAGCATCTTTTAGGGTGTGGAAGTGCCTTGTCAACAATAAAGATAGTTTGATTGTAGAATCTTTATTTTTAGGATAATGGAACTTCCGCTGTTCTTATTTTGATGTTACTGGCTTGATGGTGGTTGAGATGTATATTTTAGTTAGGGAAAACTACTATGAGGTTGCTTTTTCTCCAAGGATTTGAGTTCAACGCCCTTTTTTTAATAAAGGCATCCAAATGCATGAGCTTTAGAAATGTTTGCATTTAGGGTCCGAACCCAAATATTTGGAGGAACGGGGATCTCATAGTAGTTTTGATTACTTATTAAAAAAAAAAAAGGGTGACATCCCCTTGGTGTCTTTTTAATACAAATTTGGATTATTTATCTCAAAAAAGGGGATCTCATAGTAGTTTTCTGTTTTGATTATCCCTTACCCCCCAGGTGCCTTTTTTTTTATTTTTTTGGGGGGGGGGGGGGGGGCCGCAACACTTTAAATCTTATCAATTAAGGGTGTGGAGAATTTAGATGCGCACAGCCTTCAAGCCTGAATTTGTCAAGAGGTTGTTGCATTATATTTATAACCTAGCTTTAAAAAGCATCGACTTGGTAGCGCTTGTAAAACAAGTGGAGAACAATTTAGTGAGATATTTTGCTTTGGTTAACTATGATCCAAAGTTGGAAAAATTGCATAAAAGTGCCTTTTTCTACCGCCTAGAAGGTGGACATCTACAAAGTAATCAGAGTAACTTTGGCTGGTAAGTTTATGAAGAACTAAAAAGGATAGAGGGAGTTATTCCAATAACAACAACAAGAACTTGCTTTCCCTTGGAAAGTCAAGACTCTCTTCCTTGCTTCTTGGGTAAGGATGCCTTATCTGGATGTCTCCATATCTGCATAGAAAGGATCCGGTGGTGGTGGTGTTTGTCAAAACAGTCAAAACCTACAAGCACAGGAATTTTTGCCTTCAATGTGTGATTTCAGTCTTCATGAATTCAGTTATCCTTTCATTTAATGTGTGCCACATTACTGTGGTTGTTAATAATTGCATCTGATCTTTGCCAGGTGTCATCTCTGCTGCTGCAATTAAAAGGTGGGAGAAGGCTGCAATGGCTGGTGTCTCCTTGGTTGCTGATGCTGCTGAGCATCTGGAGCGCACTGCTGGTGGAAATGAGGCTCACCCTCATGGTGGATTGACATTGTTGTCTATTCAGGCTGTCGATTGTAGCATGGGTGAGTTCCTGAAATGAGCTGGAAAGATAAATGTTGATTTCTCATTGCCTAATTTATGTAGCTCAATTGAATGATGCAGAGCAAAGTGGTCCAGCTCATTCTGGGCAAGTTCAGGCAAACTTGCAGAAAAATTCTGGAGACTGTCCTGTTGAGAAGAATGTTCAAACCAATGTCAAACTTAAGTTGCAGTTGTTCCCAATTGATGAGAGTACCAGAAAAGCTTTGGAAATGGTGGGATCATTGTAGACCCTTGGCATTTCAAAGTAGTTAACATAAGCTAAATTAAAATCGTCTCTCTGGATTCCGTGGTTTTGCAGGACAAGCATAATCCACATTTGGAGCTTACTTTAAGTGTGCGAAAGAAGATAACTTCCATTCTGGAGCATCTTGATCGTAAGTGGGGTAGTTCCAGCATAGCCTCTGGGGAGCTCATGCTCTTCCCCTTCAACATGCAGAGAGAAAATCTCTTAGAATATCAGAGATGGAGTCGGGATTCTGTTGTTACTGCTGCAGATGTTTATGTCATGGTTGGCAGCCCATCAGTATTTCGATTGAGGTTCTCTCTTCCTCTGGTGACTCCTTAAGTCCTTGCGTCGTCGTTCATTTGAATGTCAACATTATTCACATATTGGAATTTTTCTTGCTTTTGTGAAGATATGGCTGGATTTTTGGCACTGAGCTTCAGTCTGCGGCATCAGAAACACCTTCAGCAGGTTGTGATTGTCATGCACGTGAAAATGAAAGGCATGAAGCACTTTTGGATCAAACATGTCCAGCTACCGTAGGAATAAATAATCAATCTTCAGGAATTTGTAACAGTTCTGATAAAGAGGCAACAAGTTTTGATTCTGGTCAGGCAAATGGAAATCCATCACAATCTTCTAGTGTGTTGTCAAGGAGAAAGCTGGCTTGTGATGGATCGGCTTTGAGAAATCCGGTAATTTTCCTTCTGTGCCATAATTGTGTCTCAATGCAAGGACTAGTACTGCAGAAAATTCATTTTGCAGGTCATTATAATGCAGTTCAACTTTTTTTGTGAGATAACTGGTTTATGCTATCACCTACCTGTCTATATCATATGATAGTTCTAATATGAACATATTGAAAGACCTCGTGCCCCTTTTCTTTTGTTTTTAAGTGCTTTTTCCGTATTCATCGTTGTCGATATTCTGGTGTCTCCTCTCTGAAGTCTGAAATGTGTCCCAGTGCATTTGATCATATTTTGTACACCTGGTAAATAAACACAATCCCAATCTTTACAGGTGAGCAGTTTTTGTCAGGTTGTCAGCTGATTATTCTACCTGGTAGATTTGTTTTTCATCTGCTATTTTCAATAACTCTATAATCTGATAACTAGAATGATATATATTCATTATTCTATGCAGT
>JACYFF010031956.1:72945926-72969059 GCA_017589665.1 Selenicereus undatus
ACGGGGAGGGGGAATGTGCCCCCCGTCCCCAACTCACCCCGTTGCCATGTGCCCCCCGTCCCTAACTCACCCCGTTGCCATCCCTATATCTTCTTTTAATGATCATCATAACTATGTTTGACAATCCATATACCTTAAACGTATTTATAAAGATCATCTTGAATAGATTTGGTAATTGGAAGTAAAAAGAAATCTTTCTAATTAGTGTTTTACTTTGAAAAGAATTAGTTCTTATGTTTTGATCAACTCACATGGACTTGATCAATGAAAACCAAAAGGGATGTTTAGTATGTGAAGGCCGTCATAGTATTTATAGGCGATAATTGGAGGTGAATGCTAATCGAGTTGCTGTGAGCTCGGATTAGGAAAATTATTGCCTTGTTCCCCAAGACATAGAATAATATAAATTAAGGCCTTTGTGGCCTTCGAAAATCATCATGGTTAAGCAAAATAAATCACAAAAATTAGTTAATATTTGTGTGTGAGAAGTGGCAATTGTGAGTGGTGTGCAATTGTAAGTCGGATGCTTTAAGAGGTGAGCCAAGGTGATATTTGGTGGTGTATACAACAACTCGAGTGGTTACCTAGGTGGTCATAGAATTAATTGGTGGTGGTATTAAATTATATTCGAGCCCAAATGTAATTTTTTTATTGCTGCTGATTAGTTGTGGGTCTCAAATTAGTACAAATAATTTGGGATGGTTATTCGTTGTACTTTTTCTATTTTTATACTTGAATATTTTCTATCGGTTTGTCGCATGGTTTTCCCCTCCATATTGGAGGGTTTTCCACATTAAATTTGGTGTTCTATTTGATTATTCCTATTTTTAATTTCGTATGTTATTGGTTTGCAGGCGTTATATAATTATTGGGTTGTAATTGATTGTTCAACAAGTGGTATTAGAGCTTGGGGTGGGATAAGTAGTCATGAGAACTATGGAGAGTTCAAGTATTACTTCAATGATTAAATTAGTTGCTAGTAGTTATTCGATTGGAAGCCAATGATGGAAGGCTTACTTTATTGTAAGAACCTGTATGTCCCCTCATTGAGTTGAAAGGTACTAAATGTGATAAGGTAGGGGCTGAAGAGTGAAAAAAATTAAATAGAAAGTTTGTTGGTGCAATTAGGCAATGAGTGGATATTAGTGTCTTTCAACACGTCGCCAGTGATTGTTGTGTAAAATTACTGCAAGTGTACGGCGTAGTTGTAGCCAGCAACCGGCAAGTACAGATTGTGTCATCAGGGAACTTGAATCAACTACCAAAACTAAGCTTGCAATTAAATATAAGCTAAACAGCTCTGGTTATTATTTTATGGATCAATAGTTTTAATCTGCTGAATAATAATTGGCTAGTTGAAAACAGTGATTAACATGAATCTCAGGTCAAGGGTTCACCACACTATTGTGCCTCATGAATCATGAACTACAACAAGCAAACCTACTCATGCAGACGCTTTGAATGGAAATACTACAAATTCAGAGCGCGCCGATGCCTTCTCTCGAAGGTCGCTAGGCTGACTAAGGCAATTCCAGTTATCTATTTTCATGAAACAGGAATTAACAAAGCGACAAGATTTAGTAATCTAAACAACCCAATTGAAACCCTAATTGTTTTCACGTTAAGAAATTCAATTGCCCACAAAGTCGCATTAGATAAAGGATTCAACTTTCGTTGATCTCCTAAATCCTAATTAAGAACAATGAATACGACTCTTTAAAGTAATTCAATAAACAATTTGCGATCTAAGCGGGGATCAAATTCGCAAGCATGGCAAGTCAGAAACAACCTACAACATGATTCGATTTAGCACAATATAATGGGGGCTAGCCCCCAACTTAAGATCAAGGGTTTATCCTCTACACGCATTCATAATCACAACTCCTAAACCACAATTGATGAACATAGATTTAGCAACCAAAACCTAGAAAAGAGATTGCAATAGACAGAAAGGGAAGAGGAGCAAACTTAGATTAAAGGATGGAAGGATGAATGTCTTTAATAATCTTCAAATCAATCCAAAAACAACAACTCTAATCTTACTTAACACTCAAATTAACCCTAAAATATGTTTAGAGAGATTTTTACAAGGAGTAAGTCGTAATCCCAAGAATTGTGAAAAAAAAAACTATTTATATTTGAAATCTGGGTACAGGCAACGACCTGGGTATCACCCGCTGCAAACATGATGGTGGGGGCGATGGGGGGCCGTTGCCACCTCCTGGAATCTTGGTCGAATCTTGCAGGATGGCAACGGCCACACCGTCTACTTTGTGACGGCCGTCGCCTCCCTTACACCTTGAACTCTTACTTTTCTTGCCCTTTTGCTTCCCTCTGTGTAACGCCCCCAAATGCTAATGTCTGATTATTCTAACATAACCATTTATTAATAAATTAGCAACGGAAGACTTATAATTTGATTGGAGGCATTACCGCCGTTCCATGATGGAACACGGCTGCTTGGTTTACTGAACTTTATGGGGGCTCAAATCGTAAGGCCCCTAACCCAAAAGCCAGGAGTGTTACTGTTTCCTTAAAATCCTGGAACAAAACGGGCAGAGTTTCCCCTAAAACTTGACCATTTTCCCAGGCTTACAGCCTTACAATAAATCCCCTGCACTGAAAAACAATAAAAACTAACTCAACGGCTACACGCCGGAGTTCACAGCTCTACGGGCCACCCGCCCGGAGCACTATAACCAATGCAGTTCAATGTTAACCAAATAAACCACGAAGAATACAACCCTGGCAACCCTGGCAACTAAGATGGTGGCCCATACGGCCATACAGAGCGACTCTAAATGATATGCCAACCAAGCATACAAGAACTTAATTCACAAACATTACATTATAATACACTTTGCAACTCACGTACAAGCACATCACTTTATTTTACATCTAGGCAGCAAGGACTCTCTTTCGGCTTACATCAGCAACCTGGAGGCACAGTGATAGATGGAGTGAGCGATAATCGCACAGTGGGTAACCCCCTCCCCTAACAGATACAAATATAACTTACGATCGTCGTTCATTCCTTTTGTTTTTGAATAATTCACCTATCTTTCATTCCAAGCACAAGGCAAGAGAAATGGCATTATAGTTACAGAAAGTAAGTAATTGATGGCTGAAAAGTAAGAAATGTATACACATCCTCTGCTGAATAAGAGCAATAAAATGCATATATTGACCTCTGAACTTTACATGCTTGTTTATTCAAGTGACCATATTTCTCGTGACTCTACCGCATATTAACAGAGCTATGAAACATGTAACGGCAACATTACTGGCAGATAAATGAAATACTCAGCCTTGTCTCTGCCTTCTAGCAGAGAAGTGAAATTCTGATTTTTTTTGAATTCTCTGCCAAATAATGAGCCTTGAAACATATAAGTGGAAGTTACATGCAAACTTTTAGAAAGGTACTGAGTTGGTTAAGCTAAAGATGCACGTAACCTTTAGCAATGCCTTATCCCTCGACCTATTTACTAGTCACCTAAAAATGTCGACCGATAAACTATGTAATGTCAATCGATAAACTAATGTCTATCGACTCGACATGAAGCTATTGGAGGTACGAACCTTAACAGTTGGTTACAACTTAAGCAATAGACAAAGCATGAACTATTTTCTACCTAACATGTCTTGAAGTATGGGCCGAAACTCAGACGTACATCCCTATGCAGTAAAACAGACTTGATGGTGAAATGGTTGAGCGCGCGCATTTCAAAATATTTTGTTTTGCAAACAGGAGAGAGAGACTGTATAAGTAAAATTGATTTCTCGATTCTTATCTGAAAGTGAACCCCTTGGTCGATGTACATCTTGAAACGATCGTACTTTAGGTGCTCGCACCCCCCAGGCTGATCGAGAAGCCTGAGTTGACGCCACGCGCGGGTGCATTGGTCGGCATAAGCCTTGATAATTGATGGGCATGGCCCTGACGCCGCGCGCGGGTGTACTAGTCGGCATAAGCCTTGATAATTGACGGGGCTACTTGTTTATGTGACAAAACATTGAAAACTTGATTCATTAAATGAATCTTGTGTTGATTTTTCATTACTGAGAATACTGTGAGTTTTGGAAGAACATAGAGTTCGTGAAGAACATAGGCGATGTACGTCCTTGGCTCCGGAAAATCTCTCTCCCTTACTGTACCTTGTTTGTTGACAGCTTGAAGCAGCCAATGTGACCTCACTTCTGCTCCAACTTAAGGTAGAACTATTCTTTCCCTAAAATGTCTATCATAAACTCTATGAATTCACCTTATGGTCAAGATCTATTGGTAATGGCTAATATCATCATGCCTATAATCGATACCATAATCTTGCCTACTCGGCGAGCGTTATATAATCAGTGAACTGTAAGTGAGCAGACATATTCAATGAACGTGATATATAGCAATATATATGCGATGAGCGTTATATAAGCAATGAACTTTAAGTACGCATACTCAATGAACATTATATATATATAATGAGCATTATATAAACGATAAACTTATATGATCGACGAACACTATACCTAACTCGATAATATGCATAATCAATGAACATTATATATTTAATAAGAGCGAAACATTACGTCAATGAACACTATCAATTAACATTATATGCTATGATCCATGAAATGTAATTAATAAACGTTATATAATCAATGGTCAATAAAATGCAATTAATGAACGTTATATAACCAATAACGATGAACATTATCTTAATCGATAAAATGCGTAATCCATGACCGTTCTATAATCAATAATGTTCATACATTATATCGAAGCTGCAATCGCAATCAATAATGTTCATACCTTATATTGAATCTGCATAATCAATGAACGTTGTATACTTAATAGCGATGTACATTATATGTATTCAATGAACTTTATAAACCGAAGCCTTTATATAATCACGAAGCATTAATAAGCATAAATAAACTTATGTATAAATGTCATATACTCGATAACTGTACAATTGACAAATGACATATAATCAATAATTAGGCCTCTTTAGCTTGATTCGGACCTATTCTATTCAGTTAAAACATGCCCGCAGACTAACTTTGATTCACTAGGCATAAAATCATTATGCAATTATATAATCATGCCCCGCTTTACATGCTTATATATAAGCCATTATATAATTATATAATTTATCGATAACTGTAATTAGGCATTATGTAAGCATGAACCTTGGCTTATAATTATATAGTTGTTTGTCAACTATATAATTAGGCATGAACTGTAAATTAGGCGTGATTCAATAAATTAGGCTTCAAACGATAAACAATATAAAAGCATTATATAACGTTCATCGTATTATGCTTAAATGGCTTAATTAGGCTTGAAATGTAACTTCGAAACAATAATGGACGCCTCAAATGGCCCTTATTTAATCGTCGAACGATAAACTTTAATTCAGTCCAACTAACATATATGTACATGGGGTATTATTCAATTTACGCTAAAATTTCCTCATATCACTGGTAATTGATTTGAATTCAACCTGAACGAATTATAATCAGTAACTATTCAATTCAATTCATTCGAATTCAACCTGAACGAATTATAATCAGTAACTATTGAATTCAACCTGAACGAACTATAATCAATAATCAATAAACTCTATTGAAATTAGCAATTTAACCATAAATAGGAGGATGAGAAAACCCACCTCGAACCCAAGCTAAACGACCCGTGTTAGGGTTCGATTTTGTGGTAGAATTCGAAGCCCGAAGCCCGAAACCCTAGCTCTCGAGCCCTTGGTTCGCACAGGGCCTTGCTGACCACCGGAATTGGGCCCACCGGCACTGTGCCGCCGTCGGCCGTGGAGGGAGGCTGCCGTGACCGGCGGCCTGCGTAGGTGTGGCACCGGGACAGGGGTCGAAGACCACCCCCCTATGCTCGATGTTCCTCCTCCTCTGGCTCAGGTTGGTGCGTCGACCGGCATGGGGGACTGGTCAGGCGTGGCGGCCGGTCGCCGGCGACCTGCCCCAGCCGCCCTCTGTCTCCCGGCGCGAGTGTTGGTGTTGGTGTGGGTGTGGGGGCTGAGAGTCGAACCCCCCCCTCTCTGCTGACCCCCGAGTTCTCCTCCTCCTTCCTTTCTTCTTTCTTTTTTCCTTTTTTCCTTTTTGTTGTTTTTGTTTTTGTTTTTTTTGTTTTTTTTTTTTTCGAAAATAGAAGGGGCTTCGGCCCCTTAAAATCTTCTTTTTTTTTCTTTTTTTTTTTTATATATATTGGTATATATATACTTCAATATAATTAGGAAGAGGATTAGATTGGTATATATATACTTCAATATAATTAGGAAGAGGATTAGAAAGAGGATTAGGTTCGGGCCGTTACACTCTGGGCCTTCGTGTGATTGCTTTTGCTCTTTTTTTTTCCTTGTGCACATGTATTAGCAACTCCACTTCCTTTGATAACTCGAGAAACACCTACAAAAAAGACACAAAGGGATTAGCTGAAGGGATCGGGCTTAAAGGCAACAAAACTTGGTCAAATCCTGCTAAATCAAATGAGAAATAAGGGAAATGAACCAAGGAAAGGGACATAAGAGAGTCAAAATTGAGGTTTATCAGTGAGACTTATGCCCATTACTTATGGACTAAGTTAGAACGCCTCTACCAAGAGAGACTGCCCAAAATGAAGCTTTGCTGATTAAGTGACTTGATAACCTGAAGTTCAATGGAGGACATATTATTGCTGAGCAATTGAATTATTTTCAAAATGTTGTTAATCAGTTGTCTATTTTGGAATTTGCTTTAGGTGAAGAGTTGCAAGTGCTATTTCTCTTGGGTTCTTTAGCTGTCACTTGGGAAACGCTAGTGGTTGCTATTAGGAATTCAGCTCCAGGTGATAAGCTATCTTTGAGTGCAGTCAAAGATTGCTTATGACTGAGGGGGGAGGTCGAAATACAAGCAAAGGACCTCCGGGAAAGGGAAAAGATAATAACAGATCCCAAAGTAAGGGGAGACCTCATGTTAGATGTGTAAAAAAAATCAGGGCATATCAACAAGCATTGGAACTCGTAGAAATAGGGACAAAGGTATGACAAGAATTACAAAAGGTTGATAAAAAAAACACTGCAACAGTTGTGTCACGTGAATGTTTAGATAATGTTGTTTCTACAATAGTGTGTGCAACTTGAGTGTACAACCATATTATCGATTCTAATATAGAGTGGGTTGCCGATTCAGCTACTTGGTATAACTCTGTTCCCAAGAGAAAGTACTTCAATTTTTACAGGGCCACAAGTTCTGACAGTGTCAAGGTGGGTAACAATAGTGTTGTTAATGTTGTTGGCTTATGTGATATATGTATTAAGACCAATGTTAGCTGTACAGTTGCTCTAAAGAATGTGAAGCATATTCCAGATTTGTGCCTAAATCTAATCTCGATGAGTACTCTAGACAAGAAACTTGTTAAGGATACCTAGAAGCTCATCAAGGGTGCATATGTTTCATGTAAGACTTGGGTGTATATGTTGAAAGCAAAAGGTCAATTATTCCAAAATTTTCAACAATTCAACACCATGGTGGAGAAGGAGACATGCATGCCGCTGAAGGCTTTCCAGATGGATAATGGTAGGCATTACACCTCTGACGAATTTGAAGATTGCTATAGGAAACAAGGGATTTGCTATGATAAGGCGGAACTTGGTACATCCAAACACAAAGGAGTTGGAGATGGGATGAATATGACCATTGTGGAGAAAGTGAGATCGATACTCTGAATATCTAAGTTGTCAAAGATATTTTAGAGTGAAGCTATTCGTACAATTGTCTACTTCGTCAATATAGCTCCATCAATTCCTTTGCAGTTGACATTCCAAAGCAAGTCTGGACCGAAAAGAATGCTTTTTGCAACCATTATTTAAGGGGTTTTGGGTGCAAAGCCTTCATTCATGTGCCAAAGGAACAAAGATCAAAACTTGATAGCAAAGCCACTCCTTGTGTGTTTGTTGGATATGATATAGGGAGTTCGGCTACAGATTATGAGATCTATAGAAGAGAAAAATAGTAAGAAGTGGTGATATTGTCTTCCATGAGTATGAGACCATAGTCGATATTGATTACACGACGAAAACTGCCTAACATCTTATTGGTGTGGCTGATGTGACACTAGTACCTATCTTATCTAGAGGTGCTATAGATGGGGGAGTTATGTTAAAGATAAAACTTGGGAATGCTACAGAGCTAGCTGTAAATGATTTTTCTAATGGTAGTCTACTTGATAAGGGGAGCAATCTCCTAAATTTGTTGAAGATCCTTTAGTAAGAAGGATCTCAAGAGATTGCTAGTTGTCTACTAGGTATCTCAGTTCTAAATACACTTCTCTAATTGAGGAGGGGGAGCATGAGAGTTACCAAAATGTAGTTTGATATGGTTGACTTATGTATCTGATTAGCCGAGTTAAGCTCCAAGTGACATGACGAGGAGTGAAGGTCCCTTCCCTTGGGCTGGTGATGCAAAAAACATCAATGGCAAGTTTGATTTGCAATTTTACGATGAATGAGTTTATGATGAATTAAGTTATTTATTCTATTCCATCCACTTTATGTGGTTGAGGCCTTAATAAAAGAGAAAAAAGAAGATCAAAATGAAGAATCTACCATCATGATCCAAATCAAGTAGACAAATCTGGTCAATTTTGGTCCAACAAGGCCGATTAGGGAAGTCAAACATTGGCCAACAATGGTTAATATAGGCCAAACTTTGGTCAAAGGTCAAAGTCAAGGTCCACATATCAAGTTGGGAGATAAAAAAGAATTTAGATAACTCATCACTAGCTTAGAAGCTTCTAATTTTAAGTTTCATATGCTTTAATTGTTGTTCGAATGTGATTGGCTAGAGTAGATGCTTGAATCCTATTGGTCCATATTAACCCCATAGTTGGTTAATGTCTATTCGTTTATTTTTGTAACTTAGGAAAGGGAGCACTAATTTTTGTGGTTATAAATTAACCTCCTGGTATCCAAGTAGGATAGACTTGATTTGAGAATTAAATGAGTAAAAGCTAGAATGCTTTTCTCTCTCAAACACAAAATCTTTCTCTTTATTTCAAATACTTGTGTATTTGGATGGTGATTGAGCCAATTCTTTAAATTAATTCTTGCTGCGTTTGCTTTAGGGAATTAATTGGTGGATTGTTAGGTTAAGTGGTGGTTTGAGCCTTTGTCTTAGTCATATCCATTCTATTTCCTTTGTTCTTCCATATTCGAAATCTACAAAAATTTTCTCATTTTCCCTTTGGTTATTCAAGGCAATAAGCTTATGTTGGTTCAAGATCTTGTTGATTGATACTTGTTGAAGTTTAATCACTCTTGTGATTAAGGGCCCTCCACACTCATTAAATTGGTATCAGAGCAAAAAGATCCTTATTAGGTAACAATCAAAACCTTCAATCTTTGTGTTTTGATTTGCTTCTTCCATTTTTTTTTATAACTATTTTAACCTTTAGATCTCCCTCTTTGAATTAACTTATTTAGTCTGCAAAGAACCCTAAACTAACCCAGACACACCCCCCACCCAAACACACCCCTAAACTTTAAAACAAAAGCCAAAAATTGTCTGAAATACAAAGCCATAAATTTGGCACTGGCAACCCGTGCCACTTGGCATGATCGTGCCAAATTCATACACTTTGAAATTTTGACCCAGAAATTTGGCACGACCACCCCATGTCACCCAGCACACCTTCACCACCTTCCTAACTCTTATTTTTTGCCTGTGCTATCCCAGCACACCCGTGCTTTCCCTTTTTTTGACATTTTTACCTCCTCTTTTCACCTATAACCATTACTAATCATGGCTAATGAGGAAGATACTTCTTAGTCTAGGGGCATTCCTCTTGAGCAAACTCATGAGATGAGGAGAGATAGGGCCAGTGTTGAGCTTTAAGTACAAGTTAAAAAGCTTGAGGGGATCCGGACAACGAAACCCTTACCATCAGGGCTATGATTTTAATCCCATTGACAACTCATACTCTTTCTCTCATGATGACTACGATGATGACGAATGAAGAGCTAGAAGAAGAAGACATCCAAGGGATGGCCTTAGGGATCTCAACCCAAAACTATCTTGACTGGGTGGAAGCCATTGAAAGAATCTTTGAACTCAAAGAATATAATGAAGAGAAGTCCTTCAAGTTTGCTATCTTCAAGTTGAAAGGGTATGCCCCTCTTTACTACGATCATTTGAAGTGGAATAGGGCTAGAGAAGCAAAATAGAAAATCAAAACAAGGTCCAAGCTAAAGAAGCACATGGACAAGAGGTTCCTACCATAATCCTGTAAAAATGAACTCTATCTCAGGATTACCTCTCTTAGCTAAGAGAATCATAAGGTGGAAAGTATATTAAGGAATTTGAACAACTCCAAATGACGGTTGGTTTCGATGAAGAGCCTGAGCTCAAAGCCAACAAGGATGAGAGCTCCCTTAAAGCACCCACTCAAATGGATTCTACACTAGTTGTTTCCTTTGAAGAAACTATGGAGGTTAAAGTTCAAGTTCAAGAAGAAGAAGATCCTACCAAGGTTCAAGAAGAGGCCCATGAAGAAAATTAGATCACTCTAGATCTTGATGAGAAAGGAATTGAATCAAAGCTTCGAGGTTATGCTACCTATTGTGTCTCAGTCTCACTTTTATCCTCTCTATTGTACTAATTTTGAAATTGAGGTAAACATTACCAAACAAGTAGTATTTTCATTCCCAATGAGCAAGTTTAGAAATGAAGCCTTGCAAGGAATGTTTCCTTTGAGTGCTAGTCATGTTTTGCTGTTGAATGATGGATGTTAAATTATTTTGTGATTTATCATGTCCATAATTCCTATAAATGCCAAGGAGAAGCATTTGCATTTTCTTCTTTATCCCACCTCACAAATACATGCTAAGGAAGGGATGTGAGAAAGGCATCCAAATGAATGAAATATGGATGAGAGAACTATTAGTAAGAGCAAGCATCTAATTGCCTTACTCTTGGTTGAATCAAACACAAGTGAGGAATTTAAACCCCTATATCCCTTGCATCAATTCACCTTGAATGATTTTGGGAATGTGGTTCCATTCTTCCATGATCAAATTTGGGATGAAGCCTCCCATGGTGTGTTGCCATTGGAGGTTGCATGTAGCCCTTGAAAGTGAGCCTCCACAAGTCAAGCTTGTGAATATTGAGAGAATCTCTTTAGAGATGAGTAGTGATGAGGATATTGAAATTTTCAACAGGCTTATGAATGCTGGAAGGTTTTCACCCCATTAGAGTATCCCCTAAAACATTCAACAACTCCTAAATATTCAAGAAGGACGGTAGTCTTAGCGTAATGAGCTTCTTAAAACTCTAGGGGTTTAATGAGTTATCAAAATTGGCATCATTAGGTTTCAAGCACAAGGATTTGAGGACAAATCCTTTCAAAGAAGGGGAGTTTGATGCATAAAGTATCAATTGCAAGTTTAGTTTGCAATTTTACAAAAAATGGGTTTAGGATGAATTAAGTTGTTAATTCTATTCCATCTAATTTATGTGGCTTAAGTCTCAACAAAAGGGAGAAATGAGCATCGAAATGAAGAATCAACCATCATGATCCAAATCAAGTAGGCAAATCAGGTCAATTTTGGTCCAACAAACCAAGATCAAAATAAACTTTTGTCAACAGTGATCAACAAGGGTCAAACTTTGGTCAAAGGTCAAGGTTAAAGTCCACATATCAAGCTTGGAGATAAGAAAGAATTTGGAAAACTCATCGCTAGCTTAGAAGCTTCTAATTTCAATTTTTATGTGCATAAATTATTGTTGAAATGTGATTGCTAGAGTAGATGCTTGAATCTCATTGGTCCACATTAACCCCATAGTTGCTTATTTTCTATTAGCTTATTTTTGTTACTTGGGGAAGGGGCCACTAAGTTTTGTGGCTATAAATTGGTTTCCTTGTATCCAAGTAGGGTGGACTTGATTTGAGAATAAAATGAATGAAGGTTAGAATGCTTTTCTCTCTCAAACACAAAATCTCTCTCTTTATTTGAAATGCTTGTGTATTTGGATGGTGATTGAGTCAATTCTTTAAGGTTTGTTTGGTCCTTAGAAAATTTGGTAGAAAGAAAAGTTGAAGGAAAAAAAATATGAAAGAAAAAAAAGTAGGGAGAAAATGAGTTTTTTTCTCTTGTTTGAATTGAACAAAAAATTCAAGAATTTGGATGAAAAATTTGAATGTTGGTGAACTACTTGAATTATGTTGATATCATTTAAGCAATGCAAGGTTAGAGGAGGTTGGGAACTTTCCTCAAACTTTTCTCACAATTTTATGAGGAAAATTTTGACACTTGCTTCTAATAATTTTTCCACATAACGTTCCTCCATATTTTTTTTCTTTGTAATTTTCTTTAAACCAAACACAAGAAAAAAAGTAGCTTTCCTAAATTTTTTTCTTTCCATCAAACTTTCCTAGGTCCAAACGGAGCCTTAGATTAATTATTGGTACTCTTGCTTTAGAGAATTGATTAGTGGATTGTTAACCTAAGTGGTGGTTTGAGCCTTTATCTTAGTCATATCCATTCTATTTGTTTTTTTCTTCCATGTTCAAAATCTAAATTTTTTTTCTCATTTTTCTTTTGGTTATTCAAGGCCTAACCTGGTTTAAGGTCTCGTCAATTGATACTTGTTGAAGTTTTATCCCTTGTGATTAAGGGCCCTCCACACTCATTAAATTGGTATCAGAGCAAAAAGATCCTTGTTGGATTATTATCAAAACCTTCAAAGTTTGTGTTTTGATTTGCTTCTTCTATTTTTTTTTTACACTAATTTTACCTTTAGATCTCCCTATCTAAATCTAGTCATTTAGTCCACAAAGAATCCTAAAATAACCTAAATACAATCCTATCCAAACGCATTCCTAAACTTTAAAAGATAACCTAAAAACCGTCTAAAATACAAAAGCAGAAATTTAGCATTGGTACCTTGTGCCACTTGGCACAATTGTGTCAAATTCCTACACATTGGAATTTTGACCCATAAATTCAGTACGATCTCCCTGTGCCACCCAGCCCACCCGTGCTGCCTTCCTAACTCTTATTTTTTTGCCTGTGCGTACCCCAGCAAACCCGTGCTTCCCTTATTTTCGACATTTTTATCCCCGCTTTTCATTTGTAACCATTACCAATCATGACCAACAAAGGAGATACTTTTCACTCTTAGGGCACTCCTTTTGAGCAAGCCCATGAGATGAGGAGACAGAGGGCCATTGTTGAGCTACAAGGACAAGTAAGGAAGCTCACTAGAGAGCTTGAACAAGTGAGGGGATCTGGACAATGAAACACTTATCGTCAGGGTTATGATGTTAATCCCATTGTCATCACATACTTTTCCTCTCATGACGACTATGATGATGAGGAAAGAGGAGGTAGGAGAAGAAGGAATCCAAGGGATGACCTTATGGATTTCAAACTTGAGGCACCGAAATTTAATGATAATATGAACCTAGAGAGCTATTTTGACTGGGTGCAAGTCATTGAAAGTATACTTGAAATCAAAGAGTATAATGAAGAGAAGTGCTTAAAGTTGGTTATCCTCAAGTTGAAAAGGTATGCATCTCTTTGGTATGAGCATTTAAGGAAGAATAACATTAGAGAAGTTGAATCCAAAATCAAAACATGGTCCAAGCTCAAGAAGCACATGGATAAGAGGTCCTAACCATCCTCCTATAAATAAGAGCTTTACCTAAAGATTACATCTATTAGACAAGAGAACCTTAAGGTGGAAGAGTATATTAAGGAGTTTGAACAACTTCAAATGAGGGTTGGTTTGTATGAAGAACCCAAGCTCAAATCCTACATGGATGAGAGCTCCCTTAAAGCTCTCATTCAAATGGATTGTACACTAGTTCCTTCATTGAAAAAACTGTGGAGGTTCAAGTTCAAGAAGAAGAAAAACCTACCAAGGTTCAAGAAGAGGCCAAATGAAGAAAATGAAAATAAATTTTTTTTTTTAAATTTTTTTTAACCCCGAGTTGAATGAAGGGAAGATTCAAAATTTTTTAAATATTTCGACGGAATTCTGACGGCATATTCTGTCGCAAAATCTCTTGTAAAACTCACTATGTTTCATTTTTTCATTGCTCATTTCGTAAAATAGAAAGAGATAGAGAGAAGGAGGGAGCACTGCCACTTGCCATCACCCCACCCCTGTTTGCCGCCATCCCCCCTAATCACCTCATCTCTCCGTCATTCGTCGTCGACTTTTTGAAAAGGTTTTCTCTTGTGTAATTTGTACAAATTTGTAGTCAATTAAGTATATACGTTGAATTTAATAATTTATATAATTAGTTTGCATGTAATTATGGAAATTTAATAGTTTATATAATTAGTTTGTTACGTTGATGTTAGTTTGTTAGAATGATAATTTGTTCTCAATTTTGTACTTTGTTGTTAAAAAATATAACTTTTTATTAATGAAGTATAATTTAATGCTAATATCAATTTAACATCAATGATGAGAATTTATTATGTATTAGATACACTGGAAAGTGTTTTGATAGTTCAGTACTATATTTTTTATTTTTTAAAATAAATTGTAAAAATTCCGACGGAATTACCGACGACTTTCGACGTAATTCCTGGGTTTTTAAAAAAAAATTTCCGGGAAATTTTTTTTGCAAAAAATCCGAAGCATATGACAGAATAGTGCTTTCGAACACATGAATTTCCATTGGAGGTCCGTTGGGAGAGGCCTCCGACGGTCACCTCGTTCCGTCGGAATTGTTCCGAAGAAATACAATTTTTCGTCGGAACCCTTTCTCGACCCCAGTTATTCCGACGGACATCTTCGGTCGGAATATCCTTCGGAAAATGAATTTTCCGACCGAAAAACTTACTTTTTTCGTCGGAAAATCCGTTAGAATATTGAGAATTTTTAGTAATGTGGTCATATTTTACTTGTTAGATCATGGACGATTGATTATTGTGTGAGTTGTCATGTCCCTAATTCCTACAAACACCAAGGTTAGCATTTGCTTCTTTATCCCCACCTCACAAATACAAGTCAAGGGAAGGAAGTGAGAAAAGCATCCACATGAGTGAAATATGGGATGAGAGAACCATTAGTAAGAGCAAGCCTTAATTGCCTTACTCTTAGTTGAACCAAAAACAAGTGAGGATTTAAAAATCCTATATCCCTTGCATCAATTAACCTTGAATGATTTTGGAAATGTGCTTTTGTTATCCATTGATCAATTTTGGGATGAAGCCTCTCCTAGTGTGTTGCCCCATTGGAGAACGCCATGTACCCCTTGAAAGTGGGCCTCCACAATTTAAGCTTGTGAATGATAAGAGAATCTCTTTTTAGATGAGTTGTGATGAGTGTATTATTTAAATTTTCAATAGGATCATAAATGTAGGAAGGATTGTTCATCCCATTAGAGTATCCCCTAAAGCATTCAAATGTTCAAGAAGGGTGGTACACTCAGCACAATGAGTTTCCTAAATTGAAGGGGTTTAACAAGTTATCAAAGTTGGTATCCTTGTGTTTCAAGCAGAAGGATATAAGGAAAAGCCCTTCAAAGAAGGGGGCTTGCTGTCTAAAGCATCAATGCCAAGTTTGGTTTGCAATTTGCAATAAATGAGTTTAGGATGCATTAAGCTGTTGATTCTATTCCATCTAGTTTATGTGGCCCAAGCCACAACAAAAGGGAGAAAAGAGGATAAAAATAAAGAATCTACTATCATGATCCAAATCAAGCAGAAATTGGGCAATTTTGGTCCAACAAGCCCCGGTCAAGAAAGTCATACTTTGGTCTATAGTGGTGAATGCAGGTCAAACTTTGGTCAAAGGTCAAGGTCCACATATCAAGCTTGGAGATAAGAAAGAATTTCGATAACTCATCACTAACTTATAAGCTTCTAATTTCAATTTTTATATGCTTAAATTATTGTTTGAATGTGATTGACTAGAGTAGATGCTTGAATCTTATTGGTCCACCTTAACCCCATTGTTACTTAATTTTCATTGGCTTATTTTTATAACTTAGGGAAGTGGTATTAATTTTTGTTCTTATAAATTAGCCTCCTTTGGATAGAATTGATTTGAGAATTAAATGAATGAAAGTTAGAATATTTTTCTCTCCCAAACACAAAATCTCTCTCTTTATTTCAAATACTTGTGGATTTGGATGGTGATTGAGTCAATCTTTAGATTAATTATTGGTACTTTTACTTTAGAATATTAATTGATGGATTGTTAGGCTAAGTAGTGGCTTGAGCCTTTATCTTAGCCATATCCATTCTATTTGTTTTCTTCCATATTCAAAATCTACAAAAATGTTCTCATTTTTACTTTGGTTACTCAAGACTTAGCTTGGTTCAAGGTCCTGTTGATTGATAATTGTTAAAGTTTAGTTACTTATATGATTAAGGACCCTCCACACTCATTATCTAGAGGGTGAGATTTGTTGGATTGGGTAATTACCCAATTAAGTCCTGCCGAATAGTTTAAAAGAAAAAGAATTAAATTGGTAGTCGACAGTGACTTAGTAATTTGAAGTACCATTAGTGTTTTACTTGGAGAAGAATTAGTTCTTGTGTTTAGAGCAAGTCACATGGACTTGCTTAATGAAAACCAAAGGAAGTGTTTAGTTTGTGCAGACCATCATGGCGTCTAATGATGATAATTGGTGGTGAATGCCAATTGAGCTGTCGTGAGCCCGGATAAGGAAAATTATTGCCTTGTTCCCCAAGACATAGAATACTATAAATTAAGGCCTTTGTGGTTTTGGACAATCATCATGGTCAAGCACAAAAAAAATCACACAAGTTTGTGGATATTTGTGTGTGAGAAGTGGCAACGGTGAGTGTTGTGCAATGGAAGGCCCGATACTTTGCAAGTTGAGTCAATGCAATTTTTGGTGGTATATACAATAATTTGGGTGGTTATCTAGGTGGTTGTACAATCAATTGGTGGTGGAATTTAGTTGTGTTCAGTCTAGAGGTAAATTCTGTATTATTCCTAAATAATTGTGGGTCTCGAATCAGGGCAAATAATCGAAGACAATTATTTGTTGTACGGTTTACTATTTTTATAGTAGAATATTTTCTGTCGGTTTGTCCCATGGTTTTCCTTCTACACTGGAGAATTTTCCACCTTAAATTTGGTGCCCTATTTAATTAGTCATATATTTAATTCCGCATATTATTGACTCTCGGGTGTTATACAATTATTGAGTTGCAACTAATTGTTCACGTGGGCTGTCTTGGACAGAACAAAAAAAAAGAAAAGAAAAACAACATAAAAAAGGATAAACACAAATAAAAATCCCAAGTTTGTTACCATAGTTCGAATTAGATGAAACAGAATTATACCTATTCACCAAATCAGATTGTGAATCTTTAGAAGTTAATCAACGATTGTGTAATAATTGCTCCTAATTCCTAACACTCATCAAACAAAGAATCAAGTTGATTGCAAGGAGATATAGATCGAATGCAATAAAACTCTAGTGAAATTGTGCGCAATTTGCAGTCAAAATCACAATCGAAGGTTGAATATGAAGAAACTACTGGGAGGGAAAGAAAGAAATAAAGAAAGAGAGAGAGAGGTGCTAGAGGCAGAAGGTTTTGATTTTTGTTGGGGAGGGCCGGGTGGGGGGGGGGGAGCGTAAAAATGTTCTAAATTTGTTGTTTATTGTATTTAAACAATGACCTCTAATTATTATTTTTTAATTGTTATTGGGTTATTGGATGTATAAGTCACGAGTTTTGGGGCTGTTGGACACCATTCATTATAACTAGGGAATTGGATGTCATTGCTCCCAACTTTGACCCCAATTATTTTCCTTGTACCACGATCAAGTCAATCTCAATGGTTTGATGACGCGACTTGTCCAAAGTATACGTGGATGGCGGCTTGACTAAAAGTTAACTTTTGCCATTGGCACATCAGGGTGTGTGTATGTGTAACTTAAACACTTAAACAATGTATTTATTTCTTTTTTTAGTGTAGTTAACAATTATATATATATATATATATATGTATGTATGTATGTATGTGTATATATATACACACACAAACACACACACACATATACATATATATATGTAGTAAAAAAAATAAAGATAAATAAAACAAAAGCATGTAAATTTTTGAATTGATGATTTTTTTTTATATAGCAGCCTCTAAGGCATTTTATTCGATATTGTTAAGAAAAGCGTACATATTGTTCTTGGCCAAGTCTAGGATGGACTCAGGCCAAGCCTCCAACCAAATCCATTATGAGGGATCATAGGGTTGAAGGTGAGCAAGAGAGTGCGCTACTCGGTTTCCTGCTCGTAATACATGGTTCCATGAGATAAAAACAAACTCTTTGGAGAGCTTCATAATATCATCGATGATTAAACCCAGGGTGCTTCGAGGAGCTTGACCTTGTTTGAGTTTGAGGATAAGGGGGAGAAAATCTCCTTCCACTATGATACTTCGAAAGTCGGTCTCCAAAGCTTTTTGAAGGGAAAAAAGGCATGCTTTGGCCTCTTCAAGTTCCGCGGAAGAGAATCCTAGGCCATGCTTTGCTTCAGCGCTTGTCAAATTCCCAGTGTTGTCCTATATGATGAACCCCCAGCAGTAACCCTAGTCACCGAGTCGGCCAACGTTGAAGTTTAATTTCAAGTGTCCTGTTTCTGGTGGTCTCCATTGGTGGTTATGGGGGGAAGGTGTGCAAGTTGTTGATGCTCTCAATTGCCTATAGTCGTTAACAAAGGTATTGTTAGACGGGCCTAATTAGATTAGGCCCGACGGCCACTTAAGTCGCCTAGGGCGACAACCCTAGCTACCCCCTAACCTATATAAAGGGGTTTAAGGGGGTTAGCCTCAAGGGTAAGCAATAGAACACTCCCCTCTCTCTCTCCTCACGGTTACCCTACCATCGCTACCGGGTATTCGGGTTTAGGACGTGGACATCTATAAAACGACTCTAGTAGCCGCTTGGATTTATTATTATTGAAGAACTGGTATTCTTATTGTGGACTATTACCGAGAGTACAATTCCGCATCCAGGTTAGTCCTGAATTTATTTTCTACAGTAGTATCAGAGCCAAACTGATAGGTTTTAGTCCCGTTTATGTGTTGAATGATTTAAAAAATAAGCATGCTTATGACTAAATGGTTAGTTGTTCAATCTTTGTGATTATGCAATCAAGAAGCATGCTTCTGTGTTTTTTCTAAAATCCTGAAATGGCTAAAGATTAGTTCCTTTTTTTTGTCATAACAATCTGCTAAACCTGATTTGTTCAAAACATGCTTGTTTATTCGTTTAAATTGCCTAAATTTTCGTAATTAAGGTGTCCAGGATTAACTTAAATTTGCATCTTTGGTTGAATATTTCTGTTTTGTCAATCTGCATCTTAATTGATAAAATAGATCCCACCATACGTGCATAAATCCATGCCCAGATCGTTTAAACATATTTTGACAAGCATGATTTCATGAGATTATGGGTTAATTTTAGGTTAGCATGCCAAAACGTAATCGCTATTATGCTATCATGCTATTAAAACGAGAAAGCTTGATTCTTTATGCGATTTTACGGTTTCATATGCATCAACATGAAAACCTAAGAGATATGTAAGCATTTTTTTTTTCATTCGAAGCGATTAACATGCCAAAAAGCATAGACTTGAAACCCTCGCTTCCCCACATCAAAACCCCAAATCTGGAATCCACTCTGCCTAGTTCTTGACCTCGACTAATAAAAGAAAAAGGGTAAAAGAGATTAAGGATGAAAACTATACCCATCAGAACCACCGCGGAGGGGTCGCGCGTGACCGTTACGCGCCGCCAACGAAGGTCGATTCTCGATCTTTTTCCTCCCAGAGCCCATAGTCATCGCCGATCTACGCAAACTCAGCCAACAACCACCGTTAAAGGAGGCGTGTGACATCACGCGCCACCGCCTCAGTGGCGTGTTTGGCGCGTGGGCGTCTCCTTAGGGCACAGATTTGGCCAATCTAAGCAACCTTAACAAAAGGAAACCGAAAACCACCATTTTGGGAGGCACGTGAGACCACGCGCCACTGCCTCAGAGGCGCGTTTGGTGCGTTGGTGCCTTCCTCAGACCAAGGTTGGGCCGATCTACACCATAGTTGCCTCGTCTCTTGCCGGAATCGTGTAGATCTAGGCTCATGGGGCGGTGGTGGTTATTGCATCATTTGGGAATGTTTTTGGGGGCAATCGACAATGGTGGTAACGATAGCCGTGCTCGTGGTGGTGGGGAGGGAACTTGGTGCTCCATTCCCATGGCCACGACACAAAAACACAGAGAAACAGAGATGGGTAGAGAAGTCGAAGAGAGTGGAGAGAGGATTCCAGGCAGAGGGACACCGAAAAAGAAAGGCTCGGCTTCAGGGTTGGGGAGAAAGAGGGAGGGGGTTAGTAGAGTAAAGTAACTCACCAAACCCCCCCGGTCCTTGTAATCGGCTAGAGCCGGTTTTTTTTGGTTTTTGGGCCGGTTTTCTCCAACCCCCCGGTTCTTTTAAGCCGTTTGGGCCGGTTTTATTTTATTTTTCGTTTTGGACCGGTTTGCTTCTTGTCATATTTCAACGATATGAGTCAGACTATTTTTGACTGTTTTGGATCGAATTATTTTTCAGTCATTATTGTTAATTATTATCATTAGTCGTGGCATGATTTTAATTGAATAATAATGATATTCAAGTTGATAAAGTTTCATGCAGTTAATTCATTTGTTGAATTAAGGTTTCGAATTAGTCTTAATCCTAGGTGCATGATTTCGTTATAAAAACATTAATATGTTTAAAGCCATATACAAATTCGTTTTATATATGCATCAACTTGACATTTGCTTGACCAAGTAGCTTGTTATCGATTCCTCGGGATTAAAGTTATATGAAATTAGTATGTATGACGTAAATTTGTTTTACTCAAACTTGATAAATATGAGGATCCCCTTGGCCAATAAATGAATATGTTTCATAAGTTACATTAATATGTTTAATGTCATATATAAATTCGTTTTATATATGTGACGATTTAAAATTTTCATGTTAAGTAGCCTGTTATCAATCAATTGGGTTGAAGTTATATGAATTCGTTTCATATATATGATTAGTACGTAAGACGTAAATTCGTTTTACTTGAATTCGATAAATATCTATGTGGTATAAAGATTCATTTGGTCTGTAAATGAGTATGCTTCATAAGTTATATTATATAAATATGCTTTATATAATAGCCCGTCTCATGAATATGTTTCATGATTTAATAACTTTATGCAAAACATGAGCAATTATAAATCAGTTAATTGTTTAGTTATTGTTGAGGTTAACAAAAAAAAAAATAAAAAAAAATGATTCATTAAGTTCTACATGAACAAGTTTCATGCTATTATTTGGATATATAGGGTATTTGATTATTTTATGAATTTGTTTCATGAAATTTAAATTTACAATATTATATGAATGCGTTTTATATAATTTACGAACTTTATTATGAACTTGTTTCATCCAAATTTTAATATCATATAGATCTGTTCTATGTATGATTAATTGCGATTAATATTTGGATATATTTTATGTTACAAAGTATGTTGCATTCAATGCATGAATACGTTTCATGTCAGCCATCAATTAGTAGTATTATATAAATGCGTATTATATATATGAACTACATAGGTTGTAGCAAACTTTGCTAAATTGTTTTAGCACTTGCTCCTTGCACAAATTAATGAATGTGGATTCGTTTTCATATTACCTGCTAAATTATGTAACTTAGCGGCATTTTATGAATTGGTTTCATGAAATTTAAATTCGTAATATTATAAATGTGTTTATATTTTGCGAATAACATTTGAATAAGTTTCATATAATTATATATAAATGTGTTTTATATATTGCTATTTGGGCATTTTATGAAATTCTTTTGTAACATGTTATTATTTGAATATGTTTGGCAATGTGGATTCATTTTATTATATATATGCGTTTTATATAATAATCTGAACTTCATGGTTGATATGTCATTGATAAAGTTCTAGATGACATATTAGTAGTTATATATAATGAGATAACTTAATGTGAATTTGATATACATAAAGTTAGATATCTTTGTGATATTTCTGAAATGTTAATTTGTTTAACCATAATATCCTCCACAAATTTTGTTTTATGGAAGATTGTGATAAATAAGTTATAAAAACTTCTAATTCATGTTTGTATGAGATGATTATGAGCTTAGCGGAATTTTCGATCATGCAACATGGATAATGGAGTTTTTGATAATTTATTTATTTGAAAATATGCCTAATGTCCACTTTACAGAACATATACCTTTAAGCTATGGCAATTAAAATAAGGTTGGTAATTTGTTCACCAATAAGAGAACTTGATAGCGCTGACTATGATACATAAAGTTAGAAGATTAAGTTTCTTCTGAATGAACGTGAAATGTTAGGACACTCATTAGGTTATAGGTCTCATAGGATGGAAAAGATGGTACTGTTAGTAAACAGTATCCAGAAAACTTAAGAGCATACCAAAAGTGGTTTAAGAATAGATCGATCAAGATGTAATACCTTGTCGCATTGCATCAATGTCGATCTAGCAAGGGAATTAAAAGTCATCCCACTGTTGGGTAATCGTGGGATTAGCTAAGCATCAGGATCGTCCGGATCTATTTCCTTAAAAGGTTCTTAACCTAAGATTGGTATTACGAAAGGGGAAAAGACTAAGGAAATAAAGAGAAGCATATAGCACGTGTGAGTGCTATAATTGTGGAAATTAGTCATCTTATACTTAGGATTGTCCTAAGTCGATTAAGGTACTTCCTTCCACAACCCCCTCCTGGATAATGTGTGCGCTCTCAAACATTTGTTGCTAACTATGATCCTTAGTGGATTGTGGATACGAGAGAAATAAAGTACATAGTTCGGGATTGAATTGATCTTTGTGAACTTTCACTACTACCGGGTGGATTCACGAATTGTCGTTTTAGGTAACGACGATGAAAAAAGTGTCTTTGAATTAAAGATGAATCATTCGAGGCCCCTTGAAGGGACTGCGTTGTCTCTTCCCAAACACTCTTTATGCACCTAGGGTGCGATGCTTCCTTGTGTCTTCTGTCCCTAAGGATAGTTTTCTTTAATTTTCGTCTAGA
>JACYFF010031956.1:72989059-73029124 GCA_017589665.1 Selenicereus undatus
AACAGTATACTTCCGCATTCAGGTTAGTCCTGTATTTATTTCCTACATCGATCACTCTGGAGACTACCAGCAAGTATTTGGACAACAACTAGAAACAATTATTATCTTAGCGTGAGAGATATCTTTGAACTAAACGAGCAAGCGAATCAACCATCTTTACTTAGTCCCTTGACAATAATATGAAGAAACCATATTAGATTTAAAATTACGTCAGTTTAGCAAGAGAAACAATTGAGTTGCTGATGTTTCACATTTGCATGCAAAAGACGTTGGGGGGGGGGAGATAAAACAATAAGCAAAATGATAAGTGTCTTGCTGCAAGACACCTCATAAGTGTCTTGCTTTGACTTAAAAATCATACTATTATGTTTTTAAATTGAAAAAAACGGTAGGATCGAATCATGGTAGTATATTACAACTTATAAATTGTATAAAATCATCTTTTCATTCATAATTTGTCACATTTTTAAAATACGCGTATCATATGTACTCGTGGATAGGGTTAATACAATTATGGTATCATTTAATACTTTGTCGACGTAGCCGACGAATATTTAAGGTTAGCAATTCATAATTAAGTATAATCATTGAAAAATTTGTGGTTTTAAATCGTAACACATGTTAATTTATGATGCGGTAAGGCATTTAAAAGTGTCTTGCAGCAAGACATATATCACTACTCAAACAATAAATCCATAAAAAGGAAGACTAAATACTTCACAAGACATGCGGTCAATTTTTGATACACCGTTCCATTTTCTCCCTTTTCTCTCTTGTTTTGCTTCCTCCATCATCTCTGAAGGAGAGGAAGGGGACTAAAATAAAATTGAAGAACTTGAGCCTCAACTAGAATAGGAAGAGATTTCAACTATTTCTTCAAAAATAAGCATGCAATTAGATTAGCTTCTTCTTTCTGAAAAAACGCTTCAAGTATAATAATTGCATCACAGAAACGGCGATACAAACGGCCAAAGACATTATGCTGCACAGTGCCACCCTGGTGTTTGTTACTTCACTTAGCATCCTCATTTCAGCTTCCCTACAATGGAACATATCCAAATAGTTTTAAAGGGAAAACAAGGTGAAAAGTAGGCTGCAAGGAAGGCATAACTAGTTAGGAGAAGGCACCTCTTATTGTATTGAAATTAGTCCACTGTAATTTTTCATATCGCATAGTTCAAATTTTCAAAAAGTGAGGAACGTCTTAAAAGTCTGAATATGATAAAGGGGCCATTTTGATGTTAAGATTGGTTAGTGAATAGCACATAGTATAGGGAGTGGCTGCAGCATGACACAATACCTGCTCCTCAGATTCAATAAATTTTCGTGTACTGCTTCTACTGCTCCTTCGATTTTTCTTAGTTCAAGCTCTATACCCTGCAACCATAAAAAAAATGCCAAAGATTTATGTGATAGGATTTATAGACCAGGGCACAGTACAAGGGATACATTCAGCCAAACCCGAAATATTAATATCCAAGGTAGCTAGAGTAGTGTTTTACCATACAAGTCGCTCTTTTTGTGTTTATGAAAATTAAAATCCTATTGCTTCTACCACAATCGTTCCAGAGGATAATTTAGGAGTTAAATATATCTGTGTTCATTTTTTGAGCTCCTTAAAATTTTATTTATGGACATCCATTTTAATAATCTCATTATGTGCATTTTTTTCAGATTGGAAAAATCTCCTTTATAACATTTTGCAATGTATGGATTAAAGCAAGATGGGTTTCTAAAACGTCGTGTTTCCTCTTTTTTTTTCAATGGAACAGAATCAAACATAAATAACTTTCCTGTAATCAATGGGGTAATGGTACCTAATCCTCTACATGCTTATACGAAGCTCTCAGGTGCAGATTTGAATGAGGATATGGTTTTTTTTTTTTGGGGGGGGGGGGGCGGGGCGTGGTTTGGGAGGGGCATATCCTTGATTTTTTTATGCAGTCTGATGACCATAACTATATGCAATTTAAGGTTAAAGCCACTACACATAACTATATGCAATTTAAGGTTGAAGCTACTACACATAATCTCTCAATAGCCTTTAATTTGTCCAATTCACAGTTGGTACTGAGATGTAATTCTCTGATCTTTTCTAAACTCATACTTCCAAATGTCACTCCAAATAAGAGGCCAAAATAATAAAAAATGGGACTGCGATGTTAACAAATCAGAGCAGCCTTAGACACTTCATAAGTATGAGACAATGCTTAAATGTTTGAAATTCATGATACCTCAATGTTCTCCTTTCTTGCAACTGACTCCCAATCCTGCGCGGCAATTCCAGTTCTCCAGTCAAGATTAACGCTCACACTTGAGCTCTTTGAAACATGACCTTCTAACCAAAAACAAGCCAAATAGCTGCCAGCCTCATGTGTTGTAAATGCAAATTGGCCATGCGTTACGTTTTCGTTGAAATGGAGATTGTTTCCCTGAGGTGAGTTTACCTGAAACATGTACCCAAAGAGATTCGTAAGCTTTCACAAAATATGTGGAAGTAATTTTTGTGTAGGATTGTTGCGTGTGCAGTTTATCCCTCCTACTGCTCTATCTTCAACCAAAAATTTGAAAGATGCAATGGCTCCATAAGCATGCTTAAAAGAAATAATGTGGTTTTGTAATGTATGGTATTTCCATCATATAACTCTTATTTATTTATAGCTTTCTATCGTATTTTCCCCCTTTTATTTTAAATGGTAAGTATACAAGAATAGTAGCACCGATTTTCATGGATTCCAATATCATACTTCAGAAATATGTACTTCCACAAGTTATAAAAGCATATACACACGTTAAAAAATTTATCTATGTGATAATAAATATATGTGGGTAAAGATTACTGCATGTCACTTGTGTGAGTAAATAGTCCTAGGAGTGTGACATGGATTGTCAATTTTCATAAACACTCTAGTTAAGTTGGATTCTTTATCCCATTTATACATAATGGTGTTACTAAATATTGTAATACTGGTGTCTCCTCTAATTTTAGCCGTTTGAAATGATTTATTCGCCCCCGTCCAAAAGGGTAGGTTCAAAAGGTAGGAACAGGTACGTTTGATGATGATTCATGCATGATGTTCCATCCACAACTTGAACCAGCATGCACAACTCAGGCGACATGCTACATGCTTACAGCATGAAACTTGATAGCATCGGTGTCATTATCTGACAACATAAACTAAATTCACAGCAACCGTGTAAATGATGAGCGTAATCAATTCACTTCACAATAGTTGACAGTGTAAAATAATGCCTAAGAGATATAGCTTTTAAAATACTTTTTGCAATTTTAATAACTAGATTTTTAAATTTAGAAGATTAAATAAACCATGCGAACTGATTAATATTGATAGCACCAACATATTTTATAAAAATCTGAAATCATGAAATTAGAAATAGATAGTACGGCGACAGCAGATCATCAAACGAAAACAAAAAAGAATTCATCCTCGTACTAAACCATACAACCGATTATGAACATGTCAAACTCCTCAATTATGTATCGAACAAATTATAAACAAATCCCAATGGGATTATTAAGAAAGCTCAAAATTATACAAGATCTAAAAAAATTTCGATAAACATGAAAATTAAGCAAAATCAAACCCAATCATAAGAGATTTACTACCTTAACAGAGATGGTAGGTTCATGAACAACCTGATCATCAGAGATGACATAGTAATCGGCCAAAACGACGACGTTATTCTGGATTTCTTCAGATACACATTTGGTGCCAGAGGATGGGAGGCTAAGCCATATCGCGAAGCTCAGTTGGGGTAGATTAACACTGCAACAGAGTAACCAAATCAATTTCACCCCTAATTTCTTCCCCATTAATTCCAATCTCTCTCCCTTCTCTCTCTGTTGTCGTCACTTCCCTAGAGTTTCGAGGATGGCTGATCTAATCTAACAAATTCAACAACCGTGGCTGCATTTTCTGCTCAACTTCAGTTTTTATCTTTATTTTTAATTATTATTCTTTTGGTTCTATTATCGAAAATGATAAAGGTCTTGAAAGTAAGGTACACAAAAATATTTGCATTGGCTTAAAATTTGTTGCACCATGCATTAAATTGAGAAACGAAAAATGATGGAACTGAAAAGTGGAAAATCACCTTATCATCTATATTTTTTATAATCAGAAAATTAAATGTGTAATTGGTTAAGGCTAAGGCTCGATGGCACATTAAGGTCTTATGTTTGATTCCCCCTCTCTTCTTATATTGTGTTGTCTTTTATGGTTCAATTGTATCCAAAAAAATGTCTACTATTGGCTTCATGAACAAAGCGGACACTTATTTTTTTATTTACACAAGTCTCAGGAATAAAAAAATTATATTGAAAATGTTTTATCCATTACAAGCCGATAGTTAGCTGGGGTATTAGTTAATACATGATAAGAGGCTTTAAAAAATTATTAGAGGAGATCAGACTTCCATAATTACTCTTTTATTTTTTATAAATAATAAGTACAAAGAATATTAGACAATCCTATTTTTAAGGATTTTTCCTTTATTATCATCAGCAAGTACACATGAAAGTTTCGGCTAAGGGGAGGATGAAAAGGCTACTTTAGACCTTATGAAACAGTCCTATATACAAATCCAATCACTTGCCATATTGCATAGGCATGCTTAATTGAAGTACATGAAAACAAAGGAAGCATCATGGCTCGTACAGCACGAACCAAAATGTAGATTCTCTTTGGAATATTAATGGTACCTTGGACAGCCTGGATAGCTAACTGGTAGTTGCCCTCAATTTGAATGTGAGTAAATCCTACCACTAAAGTTGCTGTGTACAAAAATCTAGTGTCTGCTTCTGAGAAAAGGATATGTATAATATAACTTGCTGTTGCTCTTACTAAAGATAAGGTGTCTCGAACATGCTTAAGAAGATGTCACCTAGAAGAGAATCCCATCTGAGTAACTTTGGGTGGTCTTGGAGACGAAAATTGAGTTTAGTAGTTTGGATGTTGATAGTTGATGCGGGTCTCGGAGATGACGATAGTGTAGTGGTTTGGATGTTGATAGATGATGCGAAGAATGGTTGCCTTGTTTCCACTCCACCCAATTACCTTTTGCCCTAATGCGTGATCCCATGGGCTTTGGTGATCCATTATGAAAAACATCAGCATTACAACTTTTCCATATCCTCTGAAGGAGCATAGTGGTTCGTGAAACATTAGCCACTTAACCTACATATAAATATGTGAAACATCCCAAATTTATCATGCGATTTAAAAAAGGGAAGCTGCTTAATCATCTATAATGAATAACCATGTTGCAAACTTGAGCTAGAAAAGAGGAATTAGCAAAAAGATATTCCTTGTCTTCTAATTGAGAGAGACAAGCAGAACAAACAACGTTCGACTATAAGCCATAACACAATAAGCAGAAAGGCATAACTGCTTCAAGAAGATGGTGATCTTAGGCATAACATCCAATTTCTAGTTCCAATTGAATTTCCAAGCTATTTGATCAAGCCAGACGTTATTATTGTTTGCAAGTGGCAAATTTTGTAGGAAAATTATCATTTTCAGGAAAATCCCAATAGAGCGTATAATCCAATTCTACAGGAGGGATTGGAATAGCCAGCACAGGGAGGATGAAAGGCTGAGGCAAAACTAGTGAGTTAAGCACAATATCCCAGTTTTATCTGGTGTAATGAACTCACAAACTTTAATTTCTAGATTAGTCTGACTGGAAAGATTAATCTGTAATAGGTCACCAAACAAGAATGGTAACACCATGTGTCAAACCAAAATTGATATATATATTTTTTTCTCTACGAGTTGCGACAGAGTATCTTGGTTTATAAACTCATGCAAGTTTAGTCATGAAGGCAAAATTTAAATGACATGTTTTTCGCAAGCCTAAGTCGCCATACCTTTTGGCTTTGCCTATTTTCTCTCAAGCTGCAAGGGAAAACTCTTTTTCGATATTTGATTTTTTAAAAGAAAAATTCACAATTTATTTGATCTAAATTTTAGAAATAGAAGAGTAAGGATAAACAATTGCATGCTACAGTATGAGTTGATTAGGATTCAAATTTCGATTGAATAAAGACAACTTTGCTAGCCTAGGACAAAGATGCAACTGTAGGTACTAAAAATTTATTAGTGCTGTGCCAAAATAAAATCAAATTAATTAATTGAGTCAACCATTTTAATTAATTTAATCAGACTCAAAAGACTCACAAATCAAGACAACATCCAAGTCAAGTCCAAGATAAAGCCCAAATGACTTCCAAGTCAAATCCAAAACAAAACCCAAATGACTTCCAAGTCAAGGCTCAGTCAAAACTCAAGTCAAAGCCCAAATCGAGACCCAAGACGACTAGCAAGTCAAATCATGGCCTTAAGTCCGAACAACGTCCAAGTTAAGGCGCGGTCGAAACTAGGTCAAAGTCAAAGTCAAAGGTCAAAGCCTAAATCAACTCCCAAGTCAAACGTCAAACGGCTCTCAAGTCAACATCCAATCAAAGCTAGAGGCAACTTCCAAGTTAGTGCTCGGCCCAGCCTGTGAGACTTCTAAGTCAAAGTCCAAGACAAAGCAAATGACTCTTAAGTCAAAGCAATCCAGGATGAGACCTAATTGAAAGGCCCAAAACCCAAGTCAAGGTCCATCTTGACTTTCAAGGGGGAAGCTAGAGGGAAAAACTTGCCTATAAATAGTACCCTACCCCTTGATTCAAGGTTAGAAAAATCCATCCAAGATGAGATAGAATCAGAGGATCATACACATAGTATACAGTAGAGATTGTACCTACACATTCAAATCAACACAAAATTCAATCTTGTATTGAAGTTCCTGTGTAATTTATTTTAAACTTAAAATTTGTGTTTATAAATTTACCTACACATTCAAATCAACACAAAGATTGTACCTATGCATTCAAAGGCAAATTATATTGAATGTTGCTGTATGACTCTTAATTCGAACATGATATGCCACCTTGTATCAACACAATGTGGGTGCACCTATTTTAGTTTCTGTCTCTTCGGTAAGGCCTTTAAATGTTTAATGCAAGGGCCACTTAATTTGGTTGGCCCAAGAGTTCAACTCATGCTCAGTTCCCCTTTAGGGCCTCACAATATGAAATATCAAACTTGGACACGAGGTCTTCAAAACCCGAAATACATAATTTCACAGGCAACGCGTAGAAGTTTCTTGCTGGCATATGTGGAATGGGTCATTCAAAGAAATGATTGGTGAAGAAACAAAGCCTTCATTTTGTTATTCAATTCGATCAATTGCCACTCAATACCTCATTCAGTTCTTCGGGCACTCTCAGCTAGTCCTGACATCTGGTGATCATCATCATTAAGACGCCACCCCTTTTTTTTAATGCTTTCTTTGCTTTACACCTTTATTATCCAAAAATATATTATCTTTAAACTCTTGGTTAAAGTTGTTAAATAACTCTCAACTTTAAAAATAAGGTAAATACTCCTTGTCTTTATTATCCGATCTTATTTTCTTTTATTAATTAATGATGTAGCAAATTTAAAAAATGACATGACTTGTTAAAATAATGTGGCTTAATTTAATGTATATTGTGTTAGATGTAATTTTTTTATTTCTAAAAACACAATCAAATTAAATATTATCTTTGGTTTTCTTGATTGTACCCCCCAAAAAATTCTTATAATCGAACAAGATAATGCATTATATCTTTTCATACATTGTGGTGAGGCCAACAATATATAAAGTAAATTTTTTTTTCCTTCCCCTTTTATTATAAAAACATCAATCTCATAATCTTATTTAGCTTGATAATTTAACTTACAATTAGAAGCATTTTAACAACTAATATGAATTGTTCAAAAATTACTTTATGTATTGTCAAACCAAATCATATTGGGGGCATGCATAAAACACAAAATTAATATATATAATTATTTTTATATAGAAGGAGGGGGAACAATCAACTATGTAAGAACCTAATTTCTAGAGGGTAGCATACGATATTTTTAAATTTTCATATGAAATTTACTTTTAATTAATCTTATAAACACAAGTATTTTTCTACCAAAAAAAGCATTTTAGTAATTTTTCAAGAAAGGTGGAAAAATTATCAAAAAATAAGAGAGTATAAAAAAAAATAGACAACAAAAAGGTGATACGAGAATGCGATGTGCTTGATTGATATAAATGAAATCCTTAATTTGTTTTGATAGGAATGAAATCCTCAATTTGTTTCAAGCAAGTTTATAAACTAATTTTATAGAAAAAACAAAAAAGAAAAAAAAATCCATGTATCTTTTTGATAATTTAATTAACGTAATATTTTCCTAACTCAAGTATGATGAAATTATGAATTTATCAATTAAATTAAAAAATTAAAAAGTTATGTTATAAATTGTCGGAAATAGTTGCTTCAATTCTACATTTCGAATACGAATCACTAAAATACAATAATGTTATCTAGCCTATATGGTTTTATTTTTTTTTTATATTTTATCACTGAATATAATTATGTAAAGTAGACTATGTAATTTTTCGGGACAAATTATTTAATCTATTTATGCAAGAACATGCTTATATGGCTTTTTTCTTTCTAAATCTTGCCATGTCACATTTTAGAAAAGTCAAATCATCAATTAACATAAAAAAATAAAATTAATAAAGTAACTTAATTAAATCAAGAAATATTTACCTTATTTTTAAAGTTGAAGGATATTTTGTTACATTTATTTTTAGAACTCGTGTGTTCCCTCTTTCTTTTATTCATAATTCCTCCACCATCGGATGCACACACCGCGTCCGGAGCCGCTGCCACCTGATGGACACCACCTCCGTTGGTTTTTGCGCACATCTCGGCGTGTTCCCGTCTCCACTGCTCGACTTGCTGCAGCTCTCGAGCTTCGCTGCCGATGTCGGACACTGCCGCCCAGCAGTCTCACGGTGGCATCCCGGTCGCAGCTGTCACTGCTCGTACTCCTCACTCAATGGCGATTTCTCGAAGCCTTCTGAAGCAGCTCCGCCGGTGTCGACATCGGCTGGTTGTTGATGAGCAGGTGTCGAAGTCAGAAACGCGGGGATGATGATGTCGGCTCCTTCGTTGATGGAAACAATGTTGGTTTTGGTTGACGACACCATTGTTGAGGTTGCGGACCTCTATCAATGTATATTGGTAGAAGTCTTATCAAATCTTATGCCTTCTGTGGGATTCTGGATTATGCACGCCGGGTGTTTGATAAAATGCCTGAAGTTGTTTTTTGTTTTTTTTTTTTTTTCAGCTGCGTCTCCTCGTTTCACTGCTGCTGCTACTGATTCACAGCTTGGTGTGACCTTGTGCTCCTTTAAATGAACCATAAAGCGGTTGTGGTCTTCTAAAGCCAAATATATCATCAACATAGACATACGGGGATTGGTCCGTGCTAGTTTTATCAGCTTCATACTCCAACAAGTGAGAACCGCCGTACACCTGTATGCTTAATGTCTTCCTTTTGGCGGCACCAACTTTGACAAATTCATCAAAGAAATTGATCAGCTGCTGCTTGGTTAGCTTCTGCAATGCTGCAACCTCGGCTTCTTTTTGGTCAAATTTGAAGGTGCCATCGGAAATTTCTTTCCAGTAGAATCTAGATTCTTCTCTCAAATTCTTGTGTTTCTCCAGCTTCATATCAATCAGAGCATGAACGCTTTTCTTGAATTCATCTTCAGTAAGCTGGTGTCAGATTGATGGCGACCATATTGCTAACAGATGCCTGTTGAAAAGAGCGTTTGATGAAGTTACACTTTACCCAACATGGTCACTAAAACAACTTCTTATTCTGCACATCCTCGCCCCCTTTTTGCAATCCGAACCCGAGACCATAAATCAGTAAAATGAAACGGGCATGACAAAAGCAAATTGACATGTGATGCTTGAGCAAAACTATCCATTCCAAGTGTGAGTCATCTTGAACTCACAGAAACTCCCCGTCTACTGAATGAAAGTTTATTTTTTTTTTTTTTTGTTTGGTGTGGCTTGAATGAGGGATATGGTTTCTCCAATGAAGAAGACCCTGGATAAAGGCCCTATGATTGTAAGGGTAGTCTTTGACAACCTCAACGACATAAATTGGGTTCCCTGAGAACCATGAGGAGATGCACACCAGGTGCTCAACGAATAGTCTAAAAGAACCAGGAGAGAGAAACCTTTGATTTGAACTTTTTTTTTTTTTTTTTGGCTACAAGGTGGTGTGCTGGGCAAAGGAAGGAGTAGTAGTTTAGAGTATAGGAGAATTTGAGAGGGGATTTGGAATATGTAAAGCGGGATGGGTCTAAGGCTTAGAAAACGGAGCTTGTCTTTCCTTGTTGCCCTTACTTCACTTTCACCCACTTTACCATATTGTGTCGGGAGGTCATTGTCATTTTTTTTTGTTGATAATTATTGACAACAATGGTGGTGACTTTGAACCCAAATGATCTAACTTTACTATGTTGAACGGTCTTCTCATACCATACTGGTGCTCTTATTGACCGCACATGTTGAAAGATTTTCATGTTTGCTTGTGTCGTCGCAACGTCATGCTCATTTGTTGAAAGGTCACATTTTTTTATTTTTTTTTGTCGCTTGTGCTGTTTTTTTGTACGCCAAGACCGTTCCTTTTTTTGTCACACTTGTATTGTTGCTTGTGTAAGTTGGCAAGCTGCTAGAAGAAACACTTGTGAAATGGTTTGTCGCTAGGTCTTTTGAGGCCTAGAATGGAAACCCACATGCCTAAAAGTGGTGTGAAGACTTGAAGAACCACTTGCGAACGCGATTTTACCGTTAGACTTTTTTTAGTGTAAAACGGGATCGTACATGCCAAAAATGGTATGAAGATTTGAAGAACCACTTGCGAAATAGTTCGCTGCTAGGTCTTTGGTGCCTAGAACGGAAACCTACGCCCCTTAAAGTGGTATAAAGACTTGAAGAACCACTTGCGAAATGGTTCGCCGCTAGGCCTTTGGTGTATAGAATGGAAACCTACGTGCCTTAAAGTGGTATAAAGACTTTAAGAACCAGTTGCGAAATGGTTCGCCGCTAGGCCTTTGGTGCCTAGAACGGAAACCTACGCGCCTGAAAGTGGTACGAATATTTGAAGAATCACTTGTAAGATGGTTCGCCGCTAGACCTTTGGTGCATAGAACGGAAACCTACACGCCTGAAAGTGGTACGCAGATTTAAAGAATCACTTGCGAAATGGTTTGCGGCTAGGCCTTTGGTGCCTATAATGGAATCCTATGTGCCTTAAAGTGGTATAAAGACTTGAAAAACTACTTGCGAAATGGTTCGCCGCTAGGCCTTTGGTGCCTGAACGAAAACCTATGCGCCTGAAAGTAGTATGAAGATTTGAAGAACTACTTGCAAGATGGTTCGCCGCTAGGCCTTTAGTGTCTAAAACGCAAACTTATATGCATGGAAGTGGTAAGAAGATTTAAAGAACCACTTGCAAAATCGTTTTCCACAAGGCCTTTGGTGCTTAGAACAGAAACCTATGCGCCTGGAAGTGGTATAAAGACTTGAAGAACCACTTGGCGGCAGAAAGGTGATGTCTTTGATCGTTTTTCTTTCATGCCCCCTTTTTTGTGTGATGTGTTTGACTGCACTTAGTCATTTGTTGATCAAGTTGTCTACATAGTTATGGGCACTTGCAATTCTCAATAAAATTGAGTCATCACATAGTTCAACAACGCATTTTTTCATTGGTTTTACCGTTCACAGTTTATACTTTTGCGGGCTAGGAGTAGTATAACGATTTTGGTTTGTGTGAACAGTTTAGGCTCTTGTTCAAGAGTCAGCATTTTTCTTGGTGTGTATGAGCAGTTTAGTCCCTTGTGTTGGAAGTCTTCTTGTTTGAACGTGTGATCAGTTTAGTCTCTTGTTCGGGTGTCTTCTTTTTTTAGTGTGTGCCCAACATTTCATGAAGGGAGACATCTTGGCTTGGGTCGCAACTAGCAGAAGTTTGCTCCTTAGTTCTTTCTTTTGAGCTGACCCTAGCCCTATGACCAGTGAGAACTAGGATGCGTTTATTTACTTTCAACGAGTTCTCCATCTTTACATCCAAAGTGGAAACACGCATCGTGTGTGAAGGAATTGGACTTTGGATTTCATTTAGTTTGCCAAGGTGGCTGAACATTGGATTTTTCTTTGGGGAAGGCGGTGAGTTTGATGATATCTCGCCTATCTTGATTCTGGTGAAGACCGAGGGTTTAGGCTGCTCACCCTTCTTCAACCTATGAAAGGCGGAAGGTTTTGGGGTTTTGCCCTTTCCCAACCTGCTAAACACAGAAGGGCTGGCAGGGCGTTGGTGCGACATTGACGGCTGCAATCTGTCGAACATGGACGTCTTTAAATTGGTTTGAGCCTTTACACCCTCATCATTATCAACCTCCATGGCTGTGACATAGTTAGTTTTTGCTATTTCATCCAAATCTAAAATGATTCTTCCTTCCCTAGTTAGTTGCATGATGCACTATTTGAGTGTAACGCACTTTTCAAGAGGGTGACTAACGATTCTATGGTAACGACAATATTTGGGGTCGGCGGTCCTCCCAGTTTCCTTTGGGTGTTTTGGCTCGAGCAATTCAATGACACTCTTCTCGAGCAAGTCATCTAGCATGTGTGACAAATCTGAGTAAGGAAATGGGTACTTCTTTTCTTGAAGCTCTTTTAGTGTGTGACGCTTCTTTGTCGCAACCTTGAACGACGAGCTCTTCTTGCCCTCTAGTTTTGGCTTTCCCATATATGCGAATTGGCTGACTTATAAAGGTGGACGTCGCTTCTTTGATCGTGCTCTTAGAAAAGTTAACGTTCTTCTGAAATTCAACTTTGTCCTTCCTTGATTCAGTAGAATAAAAGGAGTTGACGCGACGGCTAGCTATAGTAACCTCCATGTCATGCGCTCTGGTTGCCAATTCTCGAAAAGTTTTAGGTTTGCTCATTTGTAGGATGTATAGCAAGTCCCAATGCATGCCTTGGGTGCACATTTTGGACGGCGGAAGCATCAGACAGTCAATCCTTGCACTCGAGGCTAAGTACGCTCCAACGGTTGATGTAGTCAAGAATTGGCTCATTTTTCCACCGTTTTGTATTTGTTAGTTCAGTCATACTGACTGTGCGCTGCATGCTGTAGAACTTGTTGAGGAACTCTTGCTCCATTTGTTCGCAACTGTCGATGGACTCAGGCTCTAGATTAGCATACCAATCAAAGGCAATACCTTTTAGCGCCTTGACGAACTGTTTAACCATGAGGTCGCCGTCAGTTCCAACATTGTTGCATGTTTCAATGAAATGTGTGATATGCTGTTTTGGGTTACCTTTCCCATCAAACTATTGGAACTTGGGCGGTTGGTAACCGTGGGACATGCGAAGAACATCCACCCTCTTAGTCTAAGGTTTGGTGTATAGGTGAGTTCTGTGTGAACCTCCACCTAGCTGCGCCTTAACTGCATTTGCTATCAAGTCTTAGATTTGCTTAATAGTCATTGATTCAGAGGACTTGACATTTTTAGGCGTAACGTCTTTCTTTGGTTGCTTCTCATTGTCAGAAGCCTTAGTGTGGATGGACACTTTTTCCGAGTCCTACTTTCGGAGTCCTTCGTAAAAGATTAAGTTGGCCGTTTTTCGAACTTCCTGGTCAGCTTAGCAATATTTTCTTCTTGAAGCTTGATGCGCGCTTCTTTCTCTTCGTTCTCTCTAGTGAGTTTTTCTAGGATGATCTTCATGTTAGCCATTTCCTCTTCCAAAGTGATTGTGTCTATCATCATGGCTGGCATGACAACAGTTTTGGAAGACTCAACTTCAGTTTCTGACATGCGCCCCCCTTTGGTGTGGGCGAAGAAGAGCTACTGCTGTAGTAGTCTTCAACCTCGCAGACTAGAGATTAAAGTTGGAGGTTTTGAATTCCATCCATCCAAGATGACACCTCCTGTTGCATCTTCGAGTCTTGGAGTTTAGATGGGGGTGGCGCAGTTTGCCTAGCAGTGGTTGATATAGCAGCTTTCGCCATGCTCCTAGTCTCCATTGTGCAAGCGCGCTTGCTAGAGGTGATGCTCACTCCACAGGATCTACGTGAAAAAGATCATGTGGTCTTCTTCTTCGAAGCTTGCGCGACAACGTTCTTCGTGGCCATGTCTTCGTTGAAGATGATGTTCTTGTGACTTGAAAGTCTTGATCTTTAGGAGAAAGAGATAAGAGGTAGAGAGGTCCCACTGAGCGTTCCAAATTTGTAAACGCAAATTTCAAATCTAAAATAAATTAGACAGGAACTTCGATAAAAGATTGAATTTTGTATTGATTTGAATGTGTAGGTACAATCTCTACTGTATACAATGGGTATGATCCTCTGATTCTATCTTGTCGTGGATGGATTTTTCCAACCTTGAATCAAGGGGGTAGGGTCCTACTTATAGGCAAGCTTCCCCCTCCCCCTTGAAAGTCAAGATGGGTCTTGACTTGAGTTTCGGGCCTTTCAATTAGGCCTCATCCTGGATTGCTTTGACTTAAGAGTCATTTGCTTTGACTTTGAATTTGACTTGGGAGTCTCCCGGGCTTGGGCCGAGCACTGACTTGGAAGTCGCCCCGAGCTTTGACTAGACGTTGACTTGAGAGCCGTTTGACATTTGACTTAGAAGTCAATTTTAGGTCTTGACCTTTGACTTTGATTTTGACCGCGCATTGGATGTCGTTCGGACTTTAGGTCGTGACTTGACTTAGTAGTCTTCTTGGGCCTTAATTTGGGCTTTGACTTGAGTTTTGACTAAGGCTTGGCTTGGAAGTCATTCGAGCTTTGTCTTGGGCTTTACTTGAGAGTCTTTTGGACCTCACTTGTGAGCCTTTTGAGCCTGATTTGTGAATATTTTGGGCTTGATTAAATTAATTAAAATTATTGACCCAATTAATTAATTTGATTTTATTTTGGTACGACACGAATATATTTTTAGTGCTTATAGTAACATTCCAATTACTCAACGTAGATTTAGCCTTATTGGTGTAAGGACCGCATCCTGCGTTCACCTTCTGGGTTCACCTCCCATGAGTGGCTCTCCTACGAATGGTTAGACTCACTTGTAGGTACTCGGATTCAAAACTAATTTTTATTGTTGTTTGAAAAGTGATGAAATTATGAAGAATAAGTGGTCCCTCGACCAAAAAACAAGACCGGAGTTCTGATCTAAAAACTTAGGCCGAGAAGCAGGTCTAGTCCCATGGTCTGATTTTAGATAGTATTGGTTGTCTCCAAGAGAAATGGGCAACAGCCTAATCTAGGACCCGGTCGAGTTCCTAGGTCAGAACTGGGCTTAGTTCCTGATCCAGACAGTGGCATTGTCTCAGATCTCGAACCTATGCTGTCTCAATTTGAAAACAAAGATAAAATAAAAATAAGATAGAAATAGTAAAGTTAATTAAAAGAGTCGTTCATGAGTTTTAGGAGAAATTTACAAACCAAGTGTACTTTTTGAAATGAGTGATAACCAAAGGGACAATAAGCTCATATGAGCCATAAACCAAAGAGACACCAAAAGGGATATTAAGGGCAGCTCGGTGCACAAGCATTCCGCGTTCACGCAGGATTTGGGGAAGGGTCGTACCCCAAGAGGTGAATTGTAGGCAGCCTAACCTGACTTTGTCAGTGGCTAATTCTACGGCTCGAACCCGTGACATTTTGGTCACACGGAAACAACCTTACCGTTGCTTCAAGGCTCTCCTTCCGAAAAGGACATTAAGAGCGTTTCAAAATGGTTTTCGAAAGGACCCCAAATAACATTTGGTGTGGGGACCATCTAACTCCATAGGCTTGATCGAGGATCCAAATTCGGGGGCGAAGGTACAATGCTATAATGGAGTGCATCACAACATTGCCCATCATCACTGGCGACCTCCACTAACCAATACATGAAACTAGGATCTAATTACACTGAAGACAACAAGCATGCATCATATTAGAATTAACTAACTCAAATAGTAGAAATCAAAAATAAAATGTCATTCTAAAGAAAAAAGAAACAATTCAAAATATTATAGCAGACAGAGAAGAAACTAAGTAAAGCTTCATCTTTATCAAACCTGAAATTGAATAAACTAATAGAGAGAAAAATTGAGGAAGATTCAACTTTGCGCTCAGAATGACCCACCTGATTCACTTGGGAACCCAACAAAAGAACATGCTTTTTGGGGATTAATCAATCTCTTACTGTTGATGCCTCTAAATGTTGGAGCATTTTTCACTCAAATATTGTCTCAAATGTTTTAGCCTCTCACTAGTGTTCCTCCCTTAATTTTTCAAATCCTTCACTCGAATTTTTCATGGTGATTAACCCAAGGGGTCAACCCCTTTTTACAGAGCTCAAAATAGGCTGAATTAGTTAAGGAAAATTATTCTTACTTCGACTTCTAGTAGGCTTAATACAAATATGTTGCATATTCGAATCAAACTCTACAGAGGGGAGTTGACTCAATCAAAGGGAGGTAGGACTTGAGAGGTTCCTGGGTAGAGAACTTGGTGGGTTTTTGAGCCTGGTCAAGCCCATTGGGCCTCGTGCTTCATTTTCCTTTTTCTTTTCTTCTTTTTTTTCTCTCTTTTCTTTCTTTTGTGCTCCAAATTTTTAGGTTATTTTACTGGGCCCCCAAATGCGTAGGTTGGGCCATAATTTTCATCATCGAGCATTTTATAAAATTAGAGATGCCATTTTTAGGCGTCTATACTTGTGCATAGACTAAAATGAATCTAAAATAGGATGTCTATGAAAGACAAAGTAGCTTCATTATTTGTTTGAAGATGAACTCTGAGGAATGTTGAAAATCCTCACAACTCATTTATCCAAGGTTGGAATATTCTTGGGAAACATAGAGTTGAATTTAAGAAATTCATCAATTGTCCAGATTGTTTGGAAAAAGAACCTGAAATGACTTTTTCCAAAAAAGTAGCCTAAGAAGCTACGTTACAAAATGAAAGACTATCATTAGCAAAGTGCACACAAGGAAATTTTCCCACATGTGGAGCTATTTTGATCCCCAGTCCAAATTTTGAGTCTAAGATGTGGCAATATAATTGTTAATCAAGAATATCCATAGAAAGGATAAATAAATACAAGGACAACACGCCTCTTTCCTTGTTGGAGTAATGGAACCTCAAAAGGGTGCTCACTTACTCTCTCTATCTCTTTTGTTGTCGTACATGGAACTTTTTAGGAGTGGCTTGAAGAGTTTATATATCCCACTTCTCTTGCATGTGTCGAGTAACTTGAAGCCATGTTTTAAGGGGGGTTGAGGGGACTTGGGTTGCCACACACGCGTGCGTGCCGCTGCTGCCCGCCTGTTTAGTCCGGGCTAGGCGCGGAGTGGGCCGCGGGCTTGGGCCTTATACTATATTTTTTTGGAGGAATTCTCACTGGACTGTTTGTGTATGAGCTGTCATAATCCTAACGGCTAGTTGACTACGTCTTCCTCCATCTCTGCCTTAATAACCATGATCCACTCCCCCATTACTGCTGTAGTTGCATTATTCTCTCCGTTACCTAATTTTCTACCCCCGTTTCATGCCTTTCTTTGTTGCTTGGTTGCAGTTTTCTCTCCTCCAGTCCACTATAAAAAGGGCTCTTCTACAATTCTGTAGTACACATAGAAAAACCAATTCTTTCTTCTCTTCTCTACTTCGTGGCCATATAATTTATTATACTCCATAGTTTCTCCCTCGAGTGCACGAGTGCGAAGCCTGATATGTTAAATCTTGGGAAGCTTCTTCGTTGTAACAATTTGCACCTAAGTCGGGTGAATTAAGCTTTCGAGTCAGTGGTCTCATCCACGACACAACCCTTCCTCTATCACCACAGCAGCCATTATACCAAATATTCCAACAATCTGAAAGCTTAATTCGATGGCTACTGCTCCAAAAAATCTCCCCGAATTCTACAAAACTGAACCTCTTGATGGAACCAATTATAAACGTTGGTCTAAAAAATTGCTCATCTTCTTTGAGCAACTTGAGATCAACTACGTGCTCACTACTGATCTCCCTGATGAAGGCAACCCAGTTACTGATTCTGAACATGCAACTCCTACTGTTCCTAAAACTCCTTCTATTCTTCTTGACGAAGCTACAAAGAAGAAATTCGAGAGGGACAATAAACTGGCTCTCAGTTGACTTTGAAGAGGTTGCTGATGGACAATGCGTCTACATGGGCAACTCTTCTACAACTGTCAAGGGTAAAGGAAAGATTTTACTTAAGTTTACTTCTGGAAAAATGCTGTCTTTAAGTAATGTTTTATTTATCCCTTCCCTTCGTAGAAATTTTGTTTCTAGTCCTCTTCTTGATGTGGTTGGCCTTAAAATTGTGCAAGAAGTCGGTAAAGTTGTTATCATGCGAAATAGGGACTTCGTTGGGAAGGGGTATCGTAGTGGGGGGGGGGGGTCCTTGTTTTGAATGCTGTTGTGCAAATTAATAATGAAACTGCTGCCAATTCTGTTTATATTGCTGAGTCTGTTGATATGTGGCATGGTAGACTTGGACATGTTAATTTTGCTTCGTTGAAAAGACTTTGAAACCTGCATTTAATTCCAAATGTGAATACTGAAAATTGTTCTAAGTGTTCAGTTTGTGTTGAAGCAAAATTTGCCAAGAAACCTTTTAAAAATGTAACAACAAGGAAAACAGAATTGTTAGAACTTGTGCATTCAGACTTAGCAGACTTTAAGAACACTATAAGCAAGGGTGGAAAGAAATGGTATATCACCTTTGTAGACAAATACTCTAGGTATACCAAGATTTACCTCCTTAAGTCTAAAGATGAGGCTGAGGAAATGTTCTTAAAGTACAAAGCTGAAGTTGAGAATCAGTTAGGCCGAAAAATCAAAAGACTTAGGTCTGATAGAGGTGGGGAATATGACACCAATTCTTTGACTGCCTTTTGTGAGAAAAATGGCATAATACATAAGACTAGCGCCCCTTGCACTCGTTAATAAAACGGTGTTGCTGAATGGAAAAATTGTACCCTTAAAGATATGATGAATGCCATGCTTATTAGTTCTGGTCTATCTGATAACATGTGGGGGAAGGCTGTCTTGACAGCTTGTTTTATACTCAATAGAGTTCCCTATAAGAAGTTATATCAAGCCCCATATGAATTGTGGAAAGGGTATGCTCGCAACCTAAATTATCTAAAAGTGTGGGGGTGTTTAGCCAAAGTTGCATTACCTAGTCATAAACGTTCAAACATTGGCCCCAAGACGTTTGATGCTGTCTTTATTGGTTATGCTCAAAATAGTGTTGCATATAGATTTATGTCTTTATCTGATTTCTCTATTTCGGAGTATAGAGATGCTGGTTTCTTTGAGCATGTTTTCCCTTTGAAAAGGAATATGCCTCATACTGTGTCTAATATTGTACTTGAACATGTGAACTTGCCTGCTTCTAACTCTAGTGTTAGAGACTTGGGAACTGAACCTAGAAGAAGCAAGAGATAGAGGATTGAAACTAGTTTTGGTCCTGACTTTATCACTTCCTTTTTGGTAGAAGTCCTTGAGAACTTTGACATTGATGCTTTGACCGATGAACTTGTGTCTCTTTATTTACTTGAGGAAGATCCTAAAACCTACCAAGAGGCTGTGAGGTCTATAGATGCTAATTTTTGGAAAGAAGTTATTAAGAGTAAAATAGATTCCCTTGAGTCAAACAAAACTTGGGAATTGACTGACTTGCATAAGGGTTGTAAACCCATTAGTAGTAAATGGATCTTCAAGAAGAAACTTAGGACAAATGGCTCTATTGAAAGGTACAAAACTATATTAGTCATTAGAGGCTTTGACCAAAAAAAGGAAATTGATTTCTTTGGTACTTATTCTCCTGTGACCAAAATTGCAACAATTAGAACTCTAGTTGCTTTGGCTGGTATTCATGATCTTGTGGTACATCAGATGGATGTCAAAACAGCATTCCTGAATGGTGACTTAGAGGAAGAAATTTATATGTTCCAACCTGAAGGGTGTGAGGTCCCTGGTCAGGAGGACAAAGTGTGCAAACTGAGAAAATCTCTTTATGGTCTAAAGCAAGCCCTTAAACAGTGGTATGAGAAATTTGCTAGTTCTTTAGAGAAAAATGGCTTTATTATTAACAACTCAGATTCTTGTGTTTATTCCAAAATGTTTGGATTTGATTATGTGATCATATGCTTGTATGTGGATGATGTGGTGATCTTTGGTACCAACCTATGTGCCATTAATGAGACTAAAAGAATTCTGTCTTCTCTCTTTGAAATGAAAGATTTAGGAGAAGCATGTGTTATCTTGGGGATCAAGGTTATAAAAACCAAGAGTGGTTTTTCCTTAAGTCAGTTTCATTGTGTTGAGAAAGTGTTGAAAAAATTCAATTCTTTTGATATGGTACCCGTAAGAACTCCCTATGACGCTAGCATACACCTTAAAAAGAACAGAGGATCCAGTGTGTCTCAAATTGAATATGCTAAGATAATAAGGAGTGTGATGTTTCTCATGAACTCCACTCGTCCTGACATTGCATATGCTGTTAGTAGACTAAGTAGGTACACTCATAATCCTGCTAAAGAATATTGGGATGCACTTCATCGTTTGTTGAGATACCTTAGAGGTACTATGGATTGGTGTTTACATTTTTGTAAATTTCCTGCTGTACTGGAAGGTTTTTGCGATGCAAATTGGGTTGTTGATAACGATGAAGTAAGTTCTACTAGTGGCTATGTTTTTACATTAGGTGGAGGAGCTATTTCATGGAAGTTTGCAAAACAGACATGTATAGCTCGCTCAACCATGGAATATGAGTTTATTGCTCTTGAGTTGGCAGGTCAAGAAGCTGAATGGCTCAAGGGTCTCTTGACTAACATACCATTGTGGGGGAAACAATCAACACCTATCTCCTTGCATTGTGACTTGCAAGCAGCAATCAGAGTTACGCACAACAGTGTCTACAACGGAAAAAGAGACATATCCGTATTAGACATGGCGCGGTAAAGCAGTTGCTGAAGCATGGTGTGATCTCCCTGGAGTATGTGAGATCCGAGAAAAACTTGGCAGACCCTCTCACAAAGGGATTGCCAAGAAGAGTAGTTCTTGAAACGTCGAGGGGGATGGGGCTAAAGCCCATGGAATGAAGAGATATGGTGGATATCCATTCGTGGTCAAACGAAGCCATATTAATCTTCTAACTGCACTGCTTCCCATCCCTATGGCGTGTGGTAGTGCTTCTGCTATAGAGAAGCACATTAATGAATCCATAGCTTGTTATGGTGGTGCCATAGAGAAGCACTTGATGGATTCATCATCACTCTGCAAGAGGTTGAGCTAACATATGCTCTTAATAATTCCAAGCCATGATATGGTGGTCTAAGTAGAGATAGACTGATGGAATTACCTAAGTAAGTGTGAAGGTCTGACCGCCTTCTATGAGAGACAAGGGCTGTCTCTCTAGAGCACTTTTGAGACCCGAGGTACGCGCAAGGGCCTAAAAGCGCAAGTGGATATCGTGGAGTGTGCATATTTTAAGGTTGATATGTGTCGAGAGGGTCTCATTCAAAGTCTAACAAGTTCAAAACTATGTTCACTTGTGAGACTTAGATGTTTTCCCCTCTTCACTATGTATCAATTCAATCGAAAGACATTGATACTTAAGTGTCCGACCCTTCTTGCCCAGGAAATCTTTCTCATTCTTGTTTTCTTTTTGTGTGCCATTAGTGGGGGATTGTTGGAGTAATGACACCCTAAAATGGTGTTCACTTACTCTCTTTATCTGTTTTGTTGTCCTACCTGGAACTTTTAGGAGTGGCTTAAAGAGTTTATATATCCCACTCCTCTTACACTTGTCGAATAACTTGAAGCCATGTTTTAAGGGGGGTTGAGGGGACTTGAGCTGCCACACGCGCGCGTGCGTGGGCTTGGGCCTTACACTATATTTTTTGGAGGAATTCTCATTGGACTGATTGAGTATGAGCTGTCGTAATCCTAACGGCTAGTTGACTAAGTCTTCCTCCATCTCTGCCTTAATCACCATGATCCTCTCTCCCATTACTGCTTCAGTTACATTATTCTCTCCGTTACCTAATTTTCTGCCCCGGTTTCATGCCTTTCTTTATTGCTTGGTTGCCAGTTTTCTCTCATCCAGTCCACTATAAAAAGGGCTCTTCTACAACTTTGTAGTACACACAGAAAAACCAATTTTCTTTTCTCTTCTCTACTTCCTGGGCATAAAATTTATTATACTCGATAGCTTCTCCCTCGAGTGCACGAGTGCGAAGCCTGTTGTGTTAAACCTTGGGAAGCTTCTTCACCATAACAATTTGCACCTAAGTCAGGCGAATTAAACTTTCAGGTCAGTCAGTGGCGAAGCCAGAAAAATCGAAGAGGGGTGTCGGAATTAATGGTACACAATATGAAATTTAACAATAGTCATAAACTGAAATTAAGCAATGATTACATTTCATCTAATCTAATTGTCCTCGACGAGACCTCATATTTTGAAAGCGATGCAAAATATCATCATTAAATATACTTTCAAACAAATCATTCTCAAAATAAGTAATAATAGTATCATTCAAAAACTCATCTGAGATTCGGTTGCGTAAGTTGGTCTTGATATACTTCATCATAGAGAACACTCTTTCAACTGTTGCTGTAGAAACTGGTAGAATCAATGCCAACTTCAATAATAAGTACATGTGAGGAAAGCTCAAATGCTTCTTTCTTTTAATCATCCTTGTAGAGAGCTCACCAAGTCCATTCAAGTCAGAGAATCTCTCATCATCACGCATGTTATCGATGTAAGTGTCCGACTCAAAACCAAGGGCCTAAATGCCTAAATCATCAAAATCATCTGGATACGGTCGAGCCATCCTAAGTATCTTGTCCTTGTCAAAGCTAGCAAATGAGTCGGCAGGGCTCAAACATGACAAGCCAATTAGCAAATCAGTGCTTGCCTCAGTAAAGCGACTATTAAGTTCTTGCATTTGCATATCAAGAATCGAGTAGAACACATCAACACGATAGTAATGCTCATTTGTCACCGAAGAAACTCTACGTTTAGACTTTCCCCGAGCACGAAGTGGGGCAAAATCCTCCATATTAGGAATCTCAATGTCATGTTTTAGACAAAATGACTTAACATCATCAATCAAAGCATCCCATCCACGATCCCTTGTGCGTTGTAATTGCTTCTTAGTTGTACCAATTAGTGACAAAGCATTTACAATGTCCTGATCCCTTCTTTGCAATGCCTGACTCAATGCATTTGTAATGCCTAACATCAATTTCATAAGATGTAATAAAAAAGCAAAGTCATATGTCTGAATACCATCCAAAATAGTTTGACCTCTAGCATTATCATTAGAATCTGTATCCATTGCAAGAGCATCAAGGACATCAACAATTGGAGCAAACATGACAATAAGATTCACAAATGTTTTAAAATGAGATCCCCAACGAGTGTTACTAGGTCGCTGCAGTCCTAGTTCTTGATTCAAACCCTTCCTAGTTACAAGCTCACCCATTCGCAATGCTTCTTCAACTTTCTCCGATTGTCCTGTTCGATATTCATCTCTACGTTTATAAGAGCCTCCAATCACATTCAAAGTCAGATTGACCAACTCAAGAAACCCTTTAATATGAGGATGTCCATTTGCAACCCCAACAAGAGTCAATTGAAGTTGATGAGCAAAACAATGAATATAATGTGCCGATGAATTTTCTTGCAAAATCAAAGTTCTAAGTCCATTGATATGGCCCCCTCATATTACTAGCCCCATCATACCCTTGTCCTCGTATTCGAGATGGGCTCAAAGATCACTTAGCAAGCACAGAATAAATTTCTTCTTTCAATGACAATGCGGTAGTGCTAGTGACATGAACAAGGCTAACCAAGCGCTCCATAACGAACCCCATTTTGTCAACGTATCTCAAAACAATAACCATTTGTTGTTTACAAGAGACATCACGAGATTCATCAGCTAATACAGCAAAATATCCATCCCCAATTTCTTCAAGAATAGCATTAACAGTTTCTGTTGAACATGCATTTGCAATATCTTTTTGGATGTCAAGATAATACATTATACAATTACCAGGAGCATTTTTCAAAATAACACTTCCCACATTATCATTCTTTTCCCCAAGAAACTTTAGAATGGAACAAAAAACTCCTTTCCTTTTTGAATGTTCACTTTCATCATGACCTCGGAAAGGCAAACCCTCAAACAAAAGCAATCTTGATACATCAACCGAAGCAGTCAAACGAGTCCTATACTCAGCTTTAGCATGTTCTGATTGTTTTTCCAATGCAGTTTGTATCGATTGTTTTTGCATCATAAGGTCCTCGCATTGTTTAACACATTGGTTATGAACACTATTTACCCCACCCACATGCTTTTCGAATCTACCCATTTTATTCCAACTCTTAAATCCTTTTGTTGTAAATGCATCTCCACCAAAATGGCTTATTTCATCATTTTTGAACAAATAGCAATACAAGCAAAATGCAACATCTTCCTTTATGCTATATTCCAACCAATTGCCATATTCACCAAACCAAGCATTATTGAATCGACGCATATTTTCAGACATGAGTGTTTGAGGGAAGGCATGATTTTGGGGTTGAAATGGGCCTTTTTGAAGACAAACTCTTCTTACCTCATCACGTTAATCTAGATGGTATTGTGACATTGGTTTTCTTTCTCCTGGATCAGATGGAAGAGCATTTACATCAACCCGACTTTTTTGAGTAGAAAAGGGAGTGGAATTGGTATTTACACCACAAGATGGTGGTTGTGGTTGAGTGATGTCGTTTCTACCTTCTTCATTCAAAGGCGAATTTTCAGATTTCGAACTTGAAGGTAACGACGGGGATTCCTTAGCTATCTTTTTGAAATATCTATGCATTTTGACCTATAATTGAAATTAAACATATAAATTAAATAAATTCTATATCGAAATTAACAAATAAACTCACAAATTAAACTATAAAAAAAAAGCAATCTAGAAATTAAGAGATAACCTATAATTGAAATGAAACATATAAATTAAACAAAGTTGGAATTGAAATTGGTAAATAAACTCAAAAAATTAAAGAATATAATAAACTAATCTACAAATTGAAATTTAACCTAGAATTGAAATTAAACATATAAGTTAAAAAAATTTGAAATTACAATTGACAAATAAACTCACAAATCAAACAATGTAAACTTATTAGTCTACAAATTGAAGAATCAAGTAAAAGAAGAGCTCACAAATTTGAAGAGAGAGTTGAGAACTTGAGTTGAGGACGTCGTTGGTAATGGTGGTCGTGGACAGTGCCGCGGGTGTGGTGGGCTGCAGCCTCCGCTAGGTGGTGGCGTGGTAGTCTGGTGGTTGAGTCGCCAGCCGTGGGTTAGGGTACTGCTGGGTAGAGGGCTAGAGGCGAAGCAGTGCTGAGACGACAGACAGACGAACAAACATAGAGGAAGGCCAAAGATTGGAAGTGGAGAAAGTGGGCTACTGGGCTTTAAAAAAAGGTGAAAAAAAAAGAAAAAAGGGTAGGGTGAAAATTCAAACCCGCGACATTATAGATAGGATAACTTGCAAAGCAACCTCCCAGTCCACTAAAGCAAGAGACATTTCATGTATCATGTCCACACATTTAATATATATAGCAAATTTTTTTTTAATTATCAAACATATATTATTATTTTTTTTTGAGAGGGGTGTCGGCTGACCCCACTGACCCCACGGTGGCTTCGCCCCTGACGTCAGTGGTCTCATCTACGACACAGTCCTTCCTCTATTACCACAGTAGCCATTATACCAAATATTCCAACATTCCTAACTCCATTAATTGGCATAAAAAACACAAGGTTCATCGTTGACGATAAGAGAATAGGACACAGTCTTTGACAAAGTCAACCTCAGTGGAACGAAAACTCAAGCTTTGAAGATAGTGGAATAAAGAAAATCGCATTTAACTCAATCATAAAATTTCTCCATTTCTTGTTTAACTACAACACAATCTTTCTTACATTGGACACAACAAAATTTATAAATAATCTTACACACCAGTAAGATATTATCATAAATAGTTCTATGAGGTAACACTTAGAGTTGGTTGGATGATACATTCCAACATGGATCACATTCTGGTAAACATAATTTTAGCAATGATTTTTTACAATGCGATAAAAAAAAATAATTGGATAAAAGTGAGTGTTGCTTCTGATTATCCACTTAGGATAACAACAATGGAAGAATAATTAAATTTTTTTAATAATTTTCGATTGCGAAAAAAGTTTTCAACAATCAAACAAATCTGGTCTTTGAATGTTGGTTAATATTTTTTGAAAAAAAGAAAGCTCTAAACCCAAATTTGCCCCAGTGTTTTATATGAATTCATTTGGAAAAAGGCCAATTGAATCTCATCCTCTCAAATAATTTAATAAGATCTAAATTTCCCTTATTAGTCACTTTGGAGAGAATAATAATATGATCAAGATTAATTGGGTAACTACGTGGCGATGTAAATCATTGAAAAAAAATCCATGATAAATTTTTTCTTGATCATCAAAATATCGTGAAGCCAAATGCCAACATTATCTTTAATTTGAATAATGTTAGTATCCCATTTAATTTTTTGCTTGAAGCAATTCGGTGGAAGGAGCAAGAGTTTTGGTTTGCATCAAGCAACCATTTTTTTTTCCCACATACAACTTCCCCAATACCGTTAATTGAAAAGTACTGACTTTTCTCTTTGTTTATTTGATCTTCTATGTTGGTTATTAAGCCATAGGCTATTTAAGGCCTCTGATAAGTGCTTAATATGTACATCCTTTTATGGTTATTTTGCCTATTTTTTAGAAGAATTTTGTGCTTAATAATGTTGTTTACTCTCCTATTCTCAATTTGTGCTTGGGTGTAGTTGTTTTATGTGTTTTGTAGAATTTTTAGCCTATTTACCTAGCATTTTCCCTTTTAATGGCTGTGTTTTGACCTCCCCCACAGTCTTCCAAGAGTTATTACGCCCGTGGAGCAAAGAAAGAGCAAAAATTCGGTTCTAGCGTAGACCACGGTCGGACTGTGGTGGAAGCCACGGACGGTGGTAGGCCTATAATTGTTGCCTCTTCATTTTTCCATGGCTGTGTGGCTGAGATCAACCTGAATTTTCTATAAATAGTGACGTTCAGCAGCGAAGGAACAGCAGTCAAAAGCATTCGAAGCAAGCAAGTAAGTAGAATTAGTCTAGTTTAGTTTAGTTTATTTTCTCTCAAATTTTGTTCTTTGCTTAGTTTTGAGTGAGTTTTGAGTGTGAGAGTTTTGATCCTAAGGCAGTTCTGAAGCCCTGGTGAAGGCTATCTCAGTCGAGTTCCTTCCACTAAGATTTTGCCGATTTTTGGTTAGTTTGTCTTTTATCTGAGTAGTTTTCTTAGTCTAGAAATTTAGTAGTTTGTGGAATTGTTATTGGATCATGTTTTGATTTAAAGAATTGTGCTTATTTTCATGATTGGGTTGATTTCGTTCTATCAAGTATTTGATATGTTGTGGGTTTATTTTTGGCCAAAATTTACTTGTACACTTGAAACAATCGAGTGAATATTCGAAAGACGACATTTGATGTTGGAGAGCTTTAATAGACTTAGCATAACTTCATCTCAAAAGAGAGATTTATATGTTAAGGGGGCTAGTAAGTAGTCGAATATATTAAACTTGGATTAAGTCAAATTAGTTTGAAAGAACGAAGTTTGCTTAGTTTAGGCAAATTTGATTGATTTTCGAAGAATAGATCAAGTTTCTGTATAGATTGCAATTCCTCAAAATCAACCAATTAGGGAATAACACATATTTATTCATTTTGAAATAATTCTCTTCCATAACTGCGAAAATTCCTAGATGTTTTTCTCTTATTGATTAAGACAAGTTAATTTGCAGTAGTTAATCGAAACCATTTGAAATAGAGTTTTGCTTAGCATATTCTGACAAGACTAGGCTCGATAGATTACTTTAGTCCCTGAGAAAAGATATCTTTTATCTATACTACAACTACCTGTGCGCTTGCGGTGTTAGTAGTCTCTCATCAAGTTTTTGACGCCATTGTCGGGGAGCAAATTGCCAACTATTGAGTATTGTCTTACGAATGTGACTAAGCATTTAATTGTTTTGTTTTGATTTTCTTTGTTTTCTCGTTATTTTTTCTTTTTCCTGTTAAATTGCGCTGGTAATGTTGCTAATAGATTGAGAGGACTTTTCGCTTAAGGAGGAAAAAACAAAGGATCGAAGAGCAAATGTACGAGGCAAGAAGGAATTCAAACATAGAGGGTGAAGAAAGAAGGACCTTTCAAGATTTCGCTACTCCTGGAGTCCAAGGGATCGCCTCAAGCATAACTCGGCCTGCTGTAGATGCCTAGAACTTCGAAATCAAGCCAACACTTATTTCCATGGCGCAACAATCTTTGTTTGGCAGAACTCCTTTGGAAGATTTGAATCTGCACCTCTCGGTCTTCATAGAGGTGTGCAATACGCTAAAGTTGAATGGAGTTTCCAATGATGCGATTCAGTTGCGCTTATTCCTTTTCTCCTTGAGGGATAAAGCGAGGGCTTGATTGCACTCTTTGCTATTTGGTTGCATAACTTCTTGGGACGAGTTGATAAGACTTTTCCTCGCCAAATTCTTCCCTCCGAGCAAGGCAGCGAGCCTGAGAAATCAAATCACCAACTTTCTGCAAAAAGAGGACGAGACGCTCTATGAAGCCTGCGTTTTAAAGATTTATTGCGTTTGTGCCCCCATCATGGTCTTCAGCATTGGATGATTATCCAGACCTTTTATAACGGTGTGGCTCAAGCTGTGAGGTCCACCATTGATGCGGCTGCAGGAGGAACTTTAATGAGCAAAATTGAGGATGAAGCCTATAACCTTATTAAGGAGATGGCGCTTAATAACTTTCAATGGTCCATTGAACAAGCCTAACCCAGGCAGGTTGTAGGTAAGCTTGAAGTTGATGCTATGGCTTTACTTTCTGCTAAAGTAGATGCTATGACTAAAATACTGGATCAATTGAATGTTAACGCTGTGAATTCAAGTGCCCCTTCCCCTTATAAAATTGGTGGTTCAATTGAGCATATATCTTTGCACTGTCAAGTTGGGAGTCCTTTATCCCAAGACCCTAATAAAGTTAACTATGTTCAAAATTTCAACTCGAGATTGACCAATGACCCTTACTCTAACACCTGTAATCCGGGTTAGAAGAATCATCCAAATCTCTCTTATAGGTCTAATCCAAACACTGTGAATATGCCCCCTGTGAATGCTAGAGTACCCCCTGGTTTTGAAAGACCCCCGTTCCCTTCTTAGATGCCCCAAAAATCTAATTTGGAAGTAATGATGGAAAACATGCTTATGGCATAACATAAATAAGATGAGTACATTAAGCAATGAGCTTCAAAGGTTGATGCGCTTAGAACTCATAATTGGATGTTAGAAGCCCAAATTGCCCAAAAAGTTGCTTTTTCATCTGCGCCCTCAAATAGACTTTCCAATAAGGCTGAACCCAACCTTCGTGAGCATTGTAACTGTGTCACCATGAATGTAACGCCCCAATAATATATAAATCATAGCTGCATTTACCTACCTAAGCTTATCCCCAAGAAACCAATGAACGGGCGTTACCGCCGTCCACAACCACAAGGCTTCGCTTGAATATGAAATTTTAGCCATAGAATAAGAGTTTATCCTCAAAGGGGCAATCGCGTCCATACAAGCCATTTAAGTACATACAGGAATGATGCGAACTTCCTAGGGCTACATCAACATACATAACTCCGTTTAATAATACAGTTATAACACCAAAATACATATTGCAGTTCAGATATACAGCTGGGACACCAAAATGCACCATAAGAAGGCATAAAAGCATCTTAGCCCCTCTATCCGCCAATCACATGGACGGTCCTGACTTATTTCTTACATTCAGCTTCCCTGCCCGCTTGAGACCTGTTTACCGAACACCTTCCTAAAACAAAACGTAAAAACATTTCAAACTGTGAGCCAAAGCTCAGTACATGCATCCCTGTACTGATAAAGATTTACTGAAAAAGAAATTATGAGGGCCCTCTTTGCAATTCATTTTGATTTTAAAACAGGGAATGTGATGTATATAAAACTAAGTTGCCATTTATTATCTGATAGTGCACCCCTTAGTAACTGTTACGATCTATGTATACGTGTACACCTGCCAAGCCGACCGGAAGACCTGACCTGAAGCCGCGCGGGTAACTAGAGGGCAATGCCCTGTAACTGATAACTGGTGGGGTCACTAATTATGTGATAAATCACTAATTCAATTGGTTCATTGATGTACTTACCAAAACATTATAATTTCGATAAATACGTGCTGATTTTTAAAGATACAGTCAATGAACGTACCTGGGGTCTTTAAAAGTTAGTTCACAGATTAAATAGATGTACTAGAATGGAGAGAATGAGAGCTTAGGCCTTGATTCTGTTCAAAATCATTATAGGCATACAGTCAGCACAATGGATACCCTTAAATAGAAAAGGCTTATAAAGAATTTGTGTGAACCAGCTAATAGATTAAATTGATAAAGTTAAATAAAGTATAGAAATGCTAAGTTAAGCCCCAATATAAACAGCTTATGAAGTCCTCTAAAACTTTCCTGAAGGACACATAACAAGATTCCTACGACGGGTTCCATAAAATGGGGTTATAACAACAACATGTCAGGTTTCAGTGCCGAAAACAAACAGTCTGTCCATTCTGCCCAGGTTCAGTAAAATAGCCATAACTTCCTCCACAGACCTCGGATTAAGGCGATTCCAGAGTCATTTTAAAGCTAACATCCACACCTATCTAGCCACCAACAATTAGAATTTTTGGCCTGGCCGATCATTACCAGTTTTGTTCCAAAGTTTGTCCTGACTTTCTGAAAATTTCAGCAACACTTGTTTTAGTTGTTCCTTTACTTTTTAACACCAAACCTCAACTCAAATTCTTTCTTAAGAGTCTATAACACACTTTTGTACATCCCAACCTCATACAACATCACCATACATAATTGTTTTTCATATTCATATCAAATAAAACTCCTTTTTCAGTTACATAAAACCACACACCTCAAATTTAACATTAGTTGGTCCACATCTTGCACTTTGGACAAACCCTAGCTTTGGGTCACTTTGAACTCACTCCCAACTTTTCCAAAACACCATAAACAACATAACAACTTCAATATACCAAGAGATAAGCAAAGACAAGGATAAAACATGCCATAAACATCACTTAAACAAGAAGCTTTGCATGACCAAGATGAAACCCTAACCCTAGCCTCAACCAATCTCAACTCCACCATAATCCATCCACAAAAAGATTCTTAATACCATAAAAACAACATAATCTATCACTAAAACAACCAAAATAAGCAACAAAACCAACAAGATCAAGAATCAAAAATAAAAATCAGCATAGGGGTGAAATAACACTCACTTTGAGCTTGCAAATGAGCTAGTTATGGTCCTTGATGCTTATGGAAGTGAAAGAGGTGTTTGGGGGTGGTGAGTGGGGGTTGTTTTGTGAGGTTTTGGTGGTGGAAAGGTGGTGGAATGCGGGTTGGGATGGTGGCTGCCGAGTAGAGAGAGAACGAGGAGAGGGAAGAGAGAGAAAGTCTCTTGAAAAAAATGAAGATAAGAAGCAACTTTTTGATTTTTATACTAACTTTACTTGGCTGCAAATAAGGGTGGAAAAGTCAAAATTATTAAGCTTGATTAAGGCTTAATTAAGAGGATTTAGCTAATCAAATAAAGGTCAAGTCTTGTTGCATCAAAATCGCCTTTAAACGGGTTTGGGTTTAGCGAAAAAACTTAAACCGAGTGCATTTGCGAATTTTTTTTTTAAAGTTTGAGATAAATGGTTGTGGCACCATGAAAAAGAATTTTAAACATTAAATTCTTAAATATCAAGGCCTAACTCAATTTTCAAAATTGACTAGAAGAAATCTCCGAATTGCAAGGTAAGGGCCCCGTTAGAAATGTCCAAATGAGAATAATAAAAAGATGGGAATATAAAAAGAAATGATGTGAATGAAATGAACTCAATCACATGGATTAATGACAAGAAATTAATAAACATAATTTAGGGTTGAACTATTATAGTCTTCCCCCCTTAAAAAGTTTCGTCCTCGAAACTAAACTAATGAACTTCACCAAATCACGCTAGATTACCGCGAATAAATGTGGGTATTTGGCTTTCATTGCCTCCTCGGTCTCCCAAGTAGCTTCTTGGGAGGTATGGTTTGTCCAGAGTACTTTAACCAATGGTATCTGTTTGTTTCGCAGCTGTTTGATTCTGCGATCTAGTATTTGAACGGGACGCTGTTCATATACTAGATCTTCAGCGATATCGACAGGTTCAGATACAATGGTATGGTTTGGATCTGGAATATATTTTCGAAGCTGAGAGATATGAAACACGTTATGGACGTGCTCAAGTTCGGCAGGCAACTCTAGGCGATAGGCGACAGGATTCAACCTCTCAACGATTTCATAAGGTCCAATGTACCTTGGACTCAATTTGCCCCGTACTCCGAACCTCTTCACACCTTTAGTTGGTGAAACTTTTAGAAAAACTTTATCACCGACTTGAAACTCTAGAGGCCTTCTTCTTTTGTCTGCATAACTTTTCTATCAACTTTGGGCAACCCTAATATGCTCCTGAATCTTTCTTATTGTCTCAGTAGTCTCTTAGATCATTTCAGGACCTATAATCAGTGCCTCATCCAAATCACTCCAGCACAACGGGGTTTTACATTTTCTCCCATACATAGCCTCAAATGGGGCCATTTTGATGGTGGATTGATATCTGTTGTTATAAGAGAATTCCACCAAAGGTAAATCATCTTCCCATTTCCCTTGGAACTCCAATACACAAGCTCTCAGCATGTCCTCTAAAATTTGATTAACCCTTTCAGTTTGTCTATCTGTCTCTGGGTGATAGGAGCTGCTGAAGTTTAGTTTGGTTCCAAAGGCCTTTTGAAGTGCTTGCCAGAAGCGCGCTTGGAATTGTTGATCCCTATCTGAGACTATGTCTAGAGGGATCCCATGTAGACGGACTATCTCCTTAACATACAGTTGGGCTAGTCTTTCTATTCCCCAAGTATCCTTAATTGGCAGGAAATGAGCCGACTTCGTGAGTCGATCAACTATGAACCAGATAACATTCTTCTTCGAGGCAAAAAGGGGTAAACCCATAACAAATTCCATTGAGATTGAGTCGCACTTCCAAACGGGAATTTCTAAGGGTCGTAGTTCACCCACAGGGCGCTGATTCTCTGCTTTAACTTTCTGGCAGATTAAACACTTGTTCACATATTCTGCAACATCTTTCTTCATATTATTCCACCAAAAATATTATCTCAAATCTCTGTACATCTTTATACCTCCTGGATGCACTAAATAACGAGTATTGTGAGCCTCTTCTAAGATTTGCTTTCTTAATTCCCCATTTTTGGGCACACATAGGCGATTCTGGAATTGTAAAGTCCCATCCTCGTGTACTACAAAACCCGGAGTCTTCCCTTTTTTTAAATTTTGCTTTATGCTTTGAAGTTTGGGATCACTTTCCTGAGTCAGTCCAATTTCTTCCACCAGGGACGACTGAACCGTAAGTGCTGACAATTGAGCATTCAATTGCCCGTGAAATACTAATTGAATCCCAAAGTCCTCAAGTTCTCTCAAGAGGGTCAATTACGTAATCACCACAGTGTTTGAGCTATGTTACGCCTTCCTACTCAAGGCATCCGCCACCACATTTGCTTTACCAGGGTAGTATTGAATCTGCAAATCATAATCTTTAAGCAACTCAAGCCAACGCCGTTGCCTCAAATTGAGCTCCTTTTGGGTGAAGATATACTTTAAACTTTGATGATCAGTATAGATCTTGCACGGTACCCCATATAAATAATGCCTTCAAATTTTCAAGGCAAAGACCACAGCTGCTAGTTCCAGGTCATGGGTAGGATAGTTTTTCTCGTATGGCTTGAGTTGTCGAGAGGCATAAGCCACTACTTTGTCCTCTTGCATCAGTACGCACCCTAGACCGTTCTTCGATGCGTCACTATAAACTGTATACTCCTTCCCTTCCATTGGTAACGTGAGAATTGGGGCGGTAGTTAGTCGCAGCCTTAGCTCTTGAAAAGCTTTCTCACATCTTTCAGTCCACTCGAACTTATTCACCTTCTTCAACAGATTTTCGAAATGTCCTGGACGAACCTTCGATAATAACCTGCTAAACCCAGAAAACTTCTAATTTCAGTGACATTGGTAGGCCTTGGCCATTCTATGATTGCTTTCACCTTTCGGGGGTCAATTTTAATTCCTTCTTTGGTAATCATATACCGCAAAAATACCACTTCCTCCAGCCAAAATTCACATTTCTTTAATTTGCCATAGAGTTGATGTTCCCTCAAGGTTTGCAGTACTGTTCGCAATTGGTCAGCATGTCCCTCCTTATCCTTAGAATAGATAAGGATGTCATCTATGAACACCACTACAAACTTGTCTAAATAGGGTCTGAAAACCCTGTTTATAAGGTCCATGAAGGCTGCAGGAGCATTAGTGAGACCAAAAGGCATCACTGTGAACTCGTAGTGACCATACCTGGTTCTAAATGCTATCTTAGGAATGTCATCAGGTTTAATCCTAAGTTGATGGTACCTTGACCTCAAATCAATCTTAGAGAACACTCCTGCCTCTTGTAATTGCTCAAACAAGTCATCTATTCGTGGCAAAGGGTACTTGTTCTTGATGGTAATCTTGTTCAACTCTCTATAATCAATACATAGCCTCAAGGTTCCGTCCTTCTTCTTGACAAACAACACTGGAGCACCCCATGGTGACACACTTGGCCTAATAAAGCCCTTTTGTAATAGTTCATCTAGTTGAAGCTTTAATTCCTTAAGCTCAGTTGGGGCCATGCGATATGGGGCTTTAGAAATAGGTTGGGCTCCAGGGATTAATTCGATCCCAAAATCAATTTCCCTCTGCGGGGGTAGTTCTGGCAATTCTTCGGGGAAAACATCTTCAAATTCACAAACCACAGGTATATTCTCTACTTCCTCTTCTTTTGTTGGGGAGCTGATAGCATAACACTAATATCCAATACATCCTTGAGATAACAGCTTACTTGCTTTCATAGCAGAAATCAAAGGACAAGAGTTTGCCTCTCTCTGCCCATAAAAACACGCTTTTCTCCCTTTTTCATCTTTCAGGATAACCTTAAGATCTTCACAATCGATTTAGGCTCCATAAGAATGCAACCAATTCATCCCCAAAATGATATCAAAATCAGACAAGTCAAATTGAATCAAATCCACAGGGAAGGTGGTTTCACTAATGGTGATGGGGACAAGTTGATAAGAGAGGGGGCACTCAATCACAGAATTATTGGGTAGCTTGATTCTATAATTGGTTGCCATCCTTCTGTTCTCAAGGCCCAATTGTTTAGCAGATCGGGTAGATATAAATGAATGAGCGGCACCCGAATCAAATAATACGCAAAATGGCTTTGAATTTAAAAAAAGAGTTCCAGTGACTACCATACCAGAGGTAGCAGCTTCCTTTTTGTTAATGACAAATGCCCTTCCTGCAACTGCAGCCCTTGAAGGTGGAGGTCCCTGGTGGAGTGGGCCAAGGGTTTCGTGGCGCCCTTATCTACAGCTTTTAATCGTCGGGGGCATGCAGCGATAAGATGTTCAGGACTTCCACACCACATGCATTTGTTGGTGCCAACGCGACATTCAGGAGTGGTATGATTTGTTCTTCTACATTTCGCACAAGGTGCTGTTGAGCCTGCAGGAAGGCTCTTGGAGGGAACAGGAGTAGGTTTCTTCTGGTTCTGTTGGTTCTGGTTCACACTCTCACTTGGAGTGCCCTGCTCAAACCCCTTTCTCTTGTGGTTGATTGGATTCAGTGTCCTCAACTCCGTCTTCACTCTTTCCACTTCGGCTGCTCGCTCATATAGTTCTTGATAAGTTAGCATTGGTTGTCCAGCTAACTGATTTCGAATATAGAAGGCCAAATCTTCCTCAAACCTTCTCATCTTTAACCTTTCAGATGACACAAATTCAGGGACAAACCTAGATAGTTCGGTGAACTTACTAACATACTGCATCACCGACATGCTACCGCTCATTTTTAATTTCATAAATTCTTTCTCCTTTTGCCTTTGCACCACAGCTGGGTAAAATTTCGCCCTCAGCTCTGCTAAGAATTTATTCCAGGTGAATTCAGGCCCTTCGAGCTTATCCTTCACTGTATTCCACCAAATGTCAGCTTCACCTGACAAATAATATGTCCCAATGTTCATTTTCTTTTCCTCTGGTACCTCAACTACTGTAAAAAATTTCTCCATTCCCCTTATCCATTCCTCCAATACCACGGGATCATAGGACCCGTTGTAAACTTTGGGGTTGCGCCGGGCTACCTTATCTGCTAATTTATCCTCCTTGGGAAGGGTTTCAGTAAGCACCTGGGGAATCCGTTTCATGAATTCAGCAACTAGGGTTGGTCAGTAACCCGGGTTGCCTAAGTTGTTAGCTAACTCCGAGAGTGACGGTGGCATGTCACCATGTGGTGGCCCCTGACACGAGGCTTGATCACTCGATCCCTGGCCTTGCTCCGAATTGTCCTCTAGATGCACCTCATTGGCGTTTTGCATTGTCTGAGACATTCTGATCAGATATTAAATAAAGCAATTCAGACACTGGGACCCCAGACATATAAGATAAACATGCCCAATAAATACGTAAGAGATGGATCAAAGAGCATTTCATAACTCAAGGCGTCATCATTTCATTTCATAACTGCTTACTTACATACATAGTTGCTGATTTATATATATGAACAACAAAAGTATATAACACCTGCAAGCCTAGTTCTTACTCCTAAACACTAAACACTAAATAGCCCCTAGACACTAGATCCGTCACATGACCAAAAAGAGTTACGGATCATGTCGTCATGGTCAAAGAGGATTGGACTAACTATATACAATGTCGGGTGCCCAAAAATATCACCATCCAATCCCACCATTCCATATCTACATACAGAGGGCTCAAAATGAAAACCACTACACTGACCCTTAGAATCACCTAACGATCCCTAGATGGATCGTAATCTGGGTCAGACTCACCGTTAGGTTCTTTAACTGAATCGAAACTGCTCGTAGATGCCTCTGACTCGGCATCATTGACTTCCTGTTGAACTTGTGCCTCATGTTCCACCTCTAAGTCCACCATCAACTCGTCTGCCTCTGGCCCCCCTTGCTGCTCTATCCCCAATCTCATCACTGTCTTGGTCCCCCTCGGGATCCTCCTCTGGGTCGTCCTCCTCTGGATCGTCCTCCTCCCCCTGGGGATCCTCATCCCTAGAACTAGAACTAATCACCACTAAGTCTGGGGTGTCAGGGATGTCTATTACCACATAGACCTCCCCAGAGCTCTCAGGCATCAGTGGGGTGCCTGGTGCAGGTGGAATGGGTGGCTCCTATGCTAGTACTGGGGCTACAGGTGGGGGGCTGGACCTGATGGAGGGGAAAGACGTGTTGAAGAGTTTCCATAGTAATTTCCCTTAATTCAAACTCCTCTCTCAACAACAACTCCGTAGTGAGAGTCATCCAAGCCCCCTGGGCCTGAAACCTAGGCCCGTCTATGCCTGGGTTCCCTGTCCTCATGAAGTCGTAATAACGTTGCCTAAACTCCACCCACGGGCCAACCGGGGGTAAGGATCCCAGCAGTCTCTGTGCACGGACCGTAATACTGTGGAACTCGGAGTAGAGGTCCTGTGCGTGTGCCTCCATACTAATGTGGAGCAACGCAATGGGAGCTATCATTGATCCGCCCGGCAACATGTTAACACCATAGGGATCCATGTAACAAAGAAAATACATATGTGAGAGGCAGGCATAACTATAGCCATCCATAAATAAGGAACATGCAAATAAAAGCAACTTGCATTCTTCTAATATCACCCTAGCAATATACGATAGCCCCTCCTAGCAACCACTCTCACCCTATTGTTTCTAGCTCTACCTTCCTCAAGAAAATCTCAACCTGGCTCTAATACCAAATCTGTAATGCCCCAATAATACATAAATCATAGTTGCATTTACCTACCTAAGCTTATCCCCAAGAAACCAATGAACGGGCGTTACCGCCGTCCGCAAGGAGAAGGCTTCGCTTGAATATGAAATTTTAGCCATAGAATCAAAGTTTATCCTGAAAGGGGCAATCACGTCCATACAAGCCATTTAAGTACATACACGAATGATGCGAACTTCCCGGGGCTACATCAACATACATAACTCCGTTTAATAATACAGTTATAACACCAAAATACATATTGCAGTTCAAATATACAGCTGGGACACCAAAATGCACCACAAGAAGGCATAAAAGCATCTTAGCCCCTCTATCCGCCAATCACATGGACGGTCCTGACTTATTTCTCACCTTCAGCTTCCCTGCCTGCTTGAGACCTGTTTACTGAACACCTTCCTAAAACAAAACATAAAAACATTTTGAACTATGAGCCAAAGCTTAGTACATGCATCCCTGTACTGATAAAGATTTACTGACGAAGAAATTATGAGGGCCCTCTTTGCAATTCATTTTGATTTTAAAACAAGGAATGTGATATATATATAACTAAGTTGCCATTTATTATCTAATAGTGCACCCCTTAGTAACTGTTACGATCTATGTATAGGTGTACACCTGCCAAACCGACCGGAAGACCTGACTTGAAGCCGCGCGGGTAACTGGAGGGCAATGCCCTGTAACTGATAACTGGTGGGGTCACTAATTATGTGATAAATCACTAATTCAATTGGTTCATTGATGTACTTACTAAAATATTATAATTTCGATAAATACGTGCTGATTTCTAAAGATACAGTCAATGAACGTACCTGGGGTCTTTAAAAGTTAGTTTATAGATTAAATAGATGTACTAGAATGGAGAGAATGAGAGCTTAGGCCTTGATTCTGTTCAAAATCATTATAGGCATAAAATTAGCACAATGGATACCCTTAAATAGAAAAGGCTTATAAAGAATTTGTGTGAACCAGTTAATAGATTAAATTGATAAAGTTAAATAAAGTATAGAAATGCTAAGTTAAGGCATGGTAGTGAGTTTAGGGGGTAAGGGTTTACGACGAGGGTACGGAATGAATAATCCACAACTTATACTCCTGACCTCCAACTGAGACGTAAGGCCCCAATATAAACAGCTTATGAAGTCCTCTAAAACTTTCCTGAAGAACACATAACAAGATTCCCATGACAGGTTCCGTAAAATGGGGTTATAACAACAACATGTCAGGTTTCAGTGCCGAAAACAAACATTCTGCCCATTCTGCTCAGGTTCAGTAAAATAGCCATAACTTCCTCGACAGACCTCAGACTAAGGTAATTCAAGAGTCATTTTAAAGCTAACATCCAGACCTATCTACCCACCACAAATTAGAATTTTTGGCTAGGCCGATCATTACCAGTTTTGTTCCAAAGTTTGTCCTGACTTTCTGAAAATTTCAGCAGCACTTGTTTTAGTTGTTCCTTTACTTTTTAACACCAAACCTCAACTCAAACTCTTTCTTAAGAGTGTATAACACACTTTTGTACATCCCAACCTCATAAAACATCACCATACATAATTTGTTTTCATATTCGTATCAAATAAAACTCCTTTTTCAGTCACATAAAACCACACACCTCAAATTTAACATTAGTTGGTCCACATCTTGCACTTTGGACAAACCCTAGCTTTGGGTCACTTTGAACTCACTCCCAACTTTTCCAAAACACCATAAACAACATAACAACTTCAATATACCAAGAGATAAGCAAAGACAAGGACAAAACATGCCATAAACATCACTTAAACAAGAAGCTTTGCATGACCAAGATGAAACCCTAACCCTAGCCTCAACCAATCTCAACTCCACCATAATCCATCCACAAAAAGATTCTTAATACCATAAAAACAACATAATCCATCACTAAAACAACCAAAATAAGCAACAAAACCAACAAGATCAAGAA
>JACYFF010031956.1:73032609-73094326 GCA_017589665.1 Selenicereus undatus
TATATATATATATATATATATATATATATATATATATATATATAAAGGGAAATCAAAATCAAGAAAGTTTTTTTTTTTCGAAGAAAGTAATTAGCCTTGATGAGAATGAAAGATATTTGTCGTTTTCGACTCTATCTCTTTTTATTTTGGGATTTATGTTGACATGGTCCGAGAAGGATGTAGTATGATGCATTGGAATTGTTTAAGCCCTTAGTATTTGGCTTTTAGCTCCTCATTTCAAAAATGTTTGTTCCCCTCTTACCTTTACCCTAAGTCCTGTTACATCCCTATGAAAGCCCTCATGATTGTTTAGTGTATTTGCATTGTAGTGGTGGCGAATTTGAGAATCTTGTCAAGCATATAGTATACTTGTGTCCAAGGAAGGAGAATTGAGAGAACCTATATACATTGTCAAACACATAAGTGCTGAGTGCCACATAATTATAGTGAGGTTTTACCGGCCTTGCTAGTCTTACTCGTTTCATATGCTAGAATGATTATATTTGACGCTTTGGAGGAAGATTGGTATAAGTTTTGCATTGTGGTCTATAAAAGGTTTTTGAAATTTCATTCCCTATTCTATTTGTTAATGATATTTTTGCATCTTTTTGGGCTACCTTTGGATCATCTTTGCCATTTGAATGTTACCTATGTCTATCCTGAGGAGGCTGTGTATATTTTTAATCCTTGCATTGCTTGAGGACAAGCAACAGTTTAAGCATGGGGGAGTTTTGATAAGTGCTTAATATGTACATCTTTTTAGGACTATTTTGGCTCGTATTTAGGAGAATTTTATGCTTAATGATGTTGTTTACTCTCCTATTATCGATTTATGCTTGGGTGTAGTTGTTTTATGTGTTTTGCAAGATATTTAGCCTATTTCCCCACCATTTTCTCTTTAATGGCTGTGTTTTGACCTCCCCCAAGGTCATCCATGAGTTGCTACACCCGTGGAGCAAAGAAAGAGCAAAAATCCAGTTTCAGCGCAGACCACGGTCAGATCGTGTTGGATGCCACAAACCGTGCTAGGCCTATGACTGCTGCCTCTTCGTTTTCCCTTGGCTGTGTGGCTGAGATCAACCTAAATTTTCTATAAATAGTGACGTTCAGCAGCGAAGGACGACAACTCAAAAGCATGCTAAGCAAGCAAGTGGAATTAGTCTAGTTTAGTTTAGTTTATTGTTTCTCAAATTTTGTTCTTTGCTTAGTTTTAAGTGTGAGAGTTTTGATCCTGTGGCGGTTCTTAAGCCTTTGGTGAAGGCCATCTCAGTTTAGCCCTTTCCGCTACGATTTCGTAGATTTTTAGTTAGTTGATCTTTTATCATGTCTGAGTAGTTTTCTTAGTCTAGAAATTTAGTAGTTTGTGGAATTGTTATTGGACCATGTTTTGATTTAAATAATTGTGCTTATTTTCATGATTGGTTTGATTTTGTTCTATCAAGTATTTGATATGTTGTGGGTTTATTTTTGGCCAAAATTTACTTGTACACTTGAAACAATCGAGTGAACATTCGAAAGACAACATTTGGTTGTTGGATAGCTTGAATAGACTTAGCATAACTTCATCTCGAAAGGGAGATTTATATGTTAAGGGGGCTAGTAGGTAGTCAAATAGATTAAACTTGGATTAAGTCAAATTAGTTTGAAAGAACGAATTTTGCTTAGTTTAGACAAATTTGATTGATTTTGAAAGAACAGATCAAGTTTTTGTATAGATTGCAATTCCTCGAAATTAACCAATTAGGGAACAACACATGTTTATTCATTTTGATATAATTCTCTTCCATAACTATGAAAATTTCTAGACGTTTTTCTCTTATTGATTAAGACAAGTTAATTTGCAATAGTTAATCGAAACCATTTGAAATAGAGTTTTGCTTAGCATATTTTGACAAGACTAGGCTCGTAGATTACTTTAGTCCTAGAGAAATAATATCTTTTACCTATACTACAACTACCCGTGCGCTTACGGTGTTAGTTAGTAGTCTCTCATCAGCCTCCGACAGTTGTTCTTCAACATCCTTTAAGTTTAAAGGGGGTTTTTTTTCCAAGTTGAATATGATGATTGGCACATCCATAGGAACCCCAATATTTCAAATCATGTTTAATGAGTTATAGTCATTAGACCACAAAATAGATGATAGGACAGTTTGTGACATAATGGGCCCATTTTTGTTTTACGAGCTCTTCTATTTCTTTATAATTGGTCCAATTTGGTTAAATTCTAAAAAATTTTTTCTTTAGTGATGATCATTGAGGATGCGTATTCATAAACACAAATTTATGATTCAAGCCTGCGAATGAACCATTGTAAACAAGGGCATTAGGGTACCTAGTCTTGCCAACCAATAGTTCTGTTCTCTTTCTTATAAATAAGTTATATGTGAACAGAAGATTTTCATGAGTGTGTCCCAGCCTAAATTGGAAGAGTATTTGTTTTTTTTTTTTTTTGGGATTGTCTTCAAGAACAAAGGTAGTTGTTGGCATTGTGAAGGGGGTAATTAAAGAACCACCCTTTTTATCGTAACCTTCCTTTGATTCACAAAATCCCTAATGAGATACCTACGAGTATCAAATTTGAATCACAGAAGTGTTGGCACAAGTGCATGAGAGAGTACTTAGTTTCTACATGTATAAACCAAGAATAAGCATATGTCTGATCATTGCTCATTGAGAAGAGCCTTCACCATGAAATTTTTATTATTCCGTAATATCCACTTCCCCAAAGTGATTCACAGGATCAACATAATCATAATAGTCAAACCACAGTACAAGGAAAAGGCATTTGGTGGGTTTTTTTTTTTTGCTGCTCTAGTTTTAGTGACAAAGATCATATCTTATTGATGACTTCATGTAATGAATCACACTTCTCTAATTTGCTACTTTCTTGCACATTGTACATTCTACATGAGGATTATCATTAATTACACTATGGTAATGATAGAGGCCCTGCAAGCTCCATCAAGATTAAATTCTAAATCATATCCATAATAATAACCAATTCAAAGCTATCTTTTACATAAATTTGCCCAAAGATTTGGGTAAAAATAGTCTAATGCCACTTATTAGGGATAATAATTGGGGAAATAATTGACAGAAATTGAAAGGAGACAAGATTTAATGTGAAAAATACAAATCGAAAAACCACAGGTGACGAACAACACAACAAATCCGCCATATGAGAAAGAGTACAATGAATGGTCTCGATAATACAAGAGATCAACGAAAAAGAGATAACAACTGACACACACACTCTCAAAGATACAAAGCTCCCCTCACCCATAATGCTCTAGCCATATACAATTTGATAATGTGCACATATGGCTCCAAATGTGCCAACCGCCAAGAGGTCAACTACACCAAAACTCTAACAAACGGCCTAAATGGCACCTAAAACTCCTGCACGCACCAAACTTTAAACGCACTAGTATTTCTCAAGAAACCTAAAAGATCTTTTCATAAAGGCGAAGACACACCTAGAAGATACTCCTCCAAATAATGAAGAGATCTTCAACCAAAAATATGAAAACAATATAATTTCCATAAAAATAGAAGATCTCCAACCAAAGGATACCCCACAAAAGGAAATAAAACAATCTTCATCAATTACTTGACTCCTACTGCAAGAAACAAAACCCCACTTGGGCTGAATAAGGAATTTGAGACACATACCCAACAAAATCCACCTTGAACCAAATTCCATGAAAGACCTTGACATTACCGACAAACCCTGAAGAGTGATCAAATTGTTTGGTGAAAAATTGGACACTATCTGAACTCTCTACAAGTTGAAGTTGATCTTGCCATCAAACGTCTCATTATCGAATTTTACAATTGTAGTCACCCCATAACTAAATCTCTTTCAAAACCAGGATCTGAATTTAGCCCTCATAAAACCAGGATCTAAATCTTGCTCTGATGTCATATGTTAAGAAAAAGTCGCTTTGATAGCATTTATTAGGGACAAATTCGACAATTAATTAGCAGAAACAAAGATAGGATTAAATTGAAAATTACCAAACAAGAACAACACTAAAATAGGAGACAAGATTAAATATGAAGAGAGTAGAATAAAGATCTCAACAATACAATAGTTCAACGTAATAAAGATAGTAACTCACACACAAATTGTTAAACACACAAAACTCTCATCTCACCCACAATGGAATAACCCTACTAAATTGGATACTACCCACAGAGGGCTCCAAATGTGTCATGAGGTAAATCGCACCAAAACACCCACAAGGGGCCTAAATGGCGCCTCAAACTCCCACTCGAACAAAACTAGCTTAAAGAACCTAGTATTCATAGACAAACCCAAAAGATGTCTTTTCATAAAGGGGAAGATACATTCCTAATGAAACGTCTTCAACCCAAAATATGAAAATAATATAATTTCTACAACATAGAAGATCTCTAACCAAAGATCTCTAACCAAAGATCTCTAACCAAATAATCTATGTAAATGACCCAAAATTTGAGACGCACACCCATGAAAATAGAAAACAAGGTCTTAGATAGAGACACATTGGGGGTGTTTGAGCTTTGTGGAGAAACAGAGTTTTTTTGGGGGGTTTAAGTTGTTCTGACTAGTCAAAACGGCTAAATTGGTATTTGGTTGAAGAGCTGGTTGAAAGAGCTGTTTGGATCCAAACAGCTGTTTCTCAAAAGGCTATTTCCATTAGCCTTTTGGGAATAACTGTTTGTGAAAATGCTGTAACTACCCAAGAGTTTGAAAAAATTACACCATATGCCATTAGCCTTTTGTAGTAATATTTGATGTTTTTATAATTTAAATTTAATCTATCCAAGATTAAATCATTCAAATATATAAGTTTCAATTCATAATAATAAAATGTGTACCAAATAATAAAATAATATTTTAAGATATAATTATTATGTAGATAGATATACACAAGTTGAAAATTTTAAAAAGATTAATAAGATTACAAATTGTGTACAACTAGTAACAAATTAAAGTTTTATCAACAAAGTTAATTTGTACATATGACATCAATTTAATTCTTCTTGTAAAGAAAATAAGATAACTAGTAAATGAAAAAATTATTTTTAATTAAAAAGTAATTTAGAGATAAAGCACAAATGAAATTTTACTGAATATCTTTTTTAAAAACAACTAATTTTATCAAATACTTCTTTTATAAACAGCTAATTCAAATAGATAATGCAAACAACTAATTCTAACAGCTAACAGCTAACAGTTCATACAATAAGTTAACAACTAACAACTGTTTGTCAAACAGGGCCGTTATCATAGATCACTGATACAAACATAGTTTGCAATGAGCATCAAGAGCATCGAGAAAACAAATACAAACCAATTGCGAGAAGAATAATGACATACTTATACTGGGTTACAAAACTACAGAAACTCATTGGCTAGAAAAACTATTCAAACTTAAAGAAATGGAATTTATATGACCCAAGTTAAACAAAAGGATTATAAGGCAAAACGAACCATATACAATGTAAAATAAGTTACAATATAGGTTTAGATTGTGCGTATTCTTCATCACTAAGGCTTCGTTTGGACCTTGAAAAATTTGGTGGAAAGAAAAAAATTTGAAAAATAACTTTTTTTCTTATGTTTGGTTTAGAGAAAATCACAAAGAAAACAAAATATGGAGGAAATTTAGTTGAAAAAATTGTTAAAAACAAGTGATAAAATTTTTCTCATAAAATTGGGAGGAAAGTTTGAGGAAAATTCCAACCTCCTCCAAATTCACATTGCTTAGATGACATCAACATGATTCAAGTAGTTCATCAATATTCAAATTTCTCATCCAAATTCTTGCATTTTTTTCTCAATCCAAACAAGTGGAAAAAAATCACTTTCTCCCTACTTTTTTTTTCCTTCAACTTTTTTTCCCATCAAATTTTCTAAGGACCAAATGGAGCCTAAGATAATTTGAAGGAAACCATGTATCAACAAAATTGGCTTAAAATAATCCTTTATCAAATCCAAGTATCAATATCAACGAAATGGTAGAGCATGAAAGAAGTCCATAAAAATAGGGAACCCTAGATGCAACTTAATGTAGAAATTGAATGCTATAAAGTCCAACAAAAACAAATGCTGATAATAGCCCAAAGAGAGGATCCAAGAAATCCATTAAACACAATCCACAACAACGCAACCTAGCGCTAGCCACTAATTGGGTTCTTCTCTTGAGAGAAGCAATCCTAGGCATGGGACAGCAAGATAGTTATAGTTAAAATTTTCAGGAAAATACGGGCCAAAGAATAACAAGTTAGTGGAGTCAACTAAACACGAGCCTCCTCTTTTGGAAATAAAGCATCAAAGTAACCACTGGTGCATTATAAGAGCTTGTTTGATCCAAGCATGAAGGCATGAATCCCAAAGGAAAGTCAAAGTCCATGCCTAAGATGTGGCCAAAGAACAAAAGTGAGGCACATAGAATAAGTAGAAAATAGAACAAACATTAGGGCAATGGCAGGTACACATTAAATCCGATAAAGTAAACCGCGTAGGTAATTGATAATAAAAAAAGAAAGAAGAGTCCAGGATACACCCATTGCTATAATTTTGAAGTGAGGATTAGAATACATGACCATAATAGATTTTAGGAACATAAGGAAAGTCTGTAAAAACAAAATAAACAAAATAAAAAAAATAAAGTTAGAATCATGAAATATATCCCTAAAAAGTTAGGAATCACAAAATACAAATGCAATGAGAAGAAACCCAATTAGTCCATGTATATAAGAAAACATGACTAAAAATATGACCTCTGACAATGTAGACCAAGGTTGGAACTTAGAACACAATAGAATTCGGGTAAAAGAAGCAGCATGGATCAAGCTATAGAGACTGAGAGTGGAAATGTTCAGAGCACGAAGGTACCTAAAATAGAAAATCACAATGAAATGATGCGAAAATAAGCTTGTAAGTGCAATCAAATGAATTGAGGCTATATAATGTTATTTTCTAATCAAGATATTTTATCAGACACATCTCTAATGGTAATGGTTTTAATTTGAACTAATATCACTTTAACAAAATAATCATCAAAATATGCCAAAGAGGACATTCTTTTTTGGGATGGATAGGATAGTAACTACTTGTATTAAATCTTTTAGGTTATTAGAAAAGTACTATTTTTATTAGGATAGGATATCAGAACACCTACAATGCAAGGCGCGTGAGCCAAAAATTTGGCTCACGGTCCAAACAACACCATGCATCAGTGATCTGCTTCACTCGCCCCATAGCCCAGCTCACGGCCATGATCCGCCCTCTACACATTTTCTCTCTCTCTTTTTTTTTTTTGCCAAGTAAGCCTTTAAAAGTCTAAAACCCAATAATATCGTGCTAGTGGGGTCTATAAATATTATTTTATTTGGTGATCCAAATTGATGATCCACAGAATGAATAGAAGAGAGAAAAAGTTGGCTTGTGAGATGATGTGAAGGGTGTGGGCCCCCACTTGTGATTCAAAATTATGGATCATCATTGAGATAAATTATATGTTCTTTTTTTTCATATTTTCTATGGGATTTTACCTATAAAAGGTCATTGTAAATCATTATTAGATAGGGTGGAAATTTAATGAATTCGAGAGTTTTTTGAGCATAGAAAATCTAATCTGCATCAATGTGTATCAAATCAACTCTTTATACCATAACCACCATGCTTTCATTGTTATCATCACCTTTCTAGGTCACTGTTATGAAGTTACCGCTAACACCCTATGTGTAGCCGAGCATCAATCTTACCCTCAACTGCCAGTGATTGGCCATAATGCCGTCTACATATTATTTGCTATCTTTATAACACCCTTAATGCGCATTCTTACTGTTTGTATGCTCTTTAATCGTTTCCTTAATTAGAACTAATAAACAAGCTGGTCAGGGCATTATTGCTATCCAGTAGGACAAGGAATTAAGTATGTGCACTAGATAAAACGTAGGAAAGCATAAATTACAACCATACACATTTAAACGTTATCAAAACTTTATACACATAGCTGCTAACTACCATGAGGTTTATACACCATAATAGATCAATTCTCCAAAAAGTTTACAACTCCAACAACTGAATATCTCAAAATACAACTTCCAAAAAATTCATGAACTAACATCACTACTGATCCATCCAGATTCCCTTGATCACTTATTTTCTTTAGCCGGTTTGCTAGCATGAAGGCGATTCATTGAGCATTTGCCAAAAAAAAAACATGACAATCATTTCGAATTGTAAGCTGAAGCTTAATACTTGCATTCCTGCTTTTTAAATGATTACTGAAAAATTGGTTGGTGCCATTTGCAATTCATTTTAATTTAAAATGGTGAATGAGATGAATGTAAAATTGCATTGCTAGTTATTATCTGGTAGTGAACCTCTGGCAACTATTACCATCTATGGATAGGTATATGCCTACCAAGCCGATCAGGGGACCTGGCTGAGGGCGCGTGCGTAACTAAAGGGCGAGCATCCTATAATGGTAACTAACGGGGTCACTAATTAGGTGGTAAATCACTGAATAAACTGATTTATTAATATACTTACCAAGACATTATAACTTTGTTAAAGACGTTTTGATTTCTAAAGACACAAGCAATGGACATACCTTGTGTTTTTAAGATGCAATCTCACTTGATAATATTTATGCACAATGGGGAACGATAGACTAGGCCCCGATTTTGCTTCAGAAATGTAATTATAGGCATACGTAGTTAGTAACCAACACTAACTCTCATATTTTGTAACTTTACTAGAAATTTATTAAATAAAAGGCATCCATAACTCAAACAATTCAATGTAAGATAAGTTACACTAAGGTGATTTGAAAACTAAATAAATTAAGGCACTTTAACTCAAGGTAAAATAATTTGGTGTAAAATAGAACAAAATTAAGTAATTGAGATTATAACAGAAAGGCTTTGATGGTTAACAATGAAATATGGGTTTTCGATATATTTGAGATGGATAATGAGAGTTTAAGGCTAAGAGAGATGTAGTTAGGTTTGGGATATCTTTAATCACATTAGCTTGGCCCAACAAACACTGTTCCTGAGTCATTACTCTCCCCACTTCTCAGATTTCATTCATATTCCCATTTAACTCAGTTCTCCAACCCAAGTAAGCTTCTAACCACAATCAAAGTTGTTGAACTCACTAAACTTTGTATCTTCTTTGCAACATCCATAATTACTCAGAAACTCTTAATTAAGCTACCAAAATTTTTGATTTTCTTCTTTTCTCTCATAAATCAAGCTAAGTGCCCCTTTAAGGTCGATTAACATCGATTTCCTTCTTATCATTACCTTATTTTTCAATACTTCATGATCCCATAAACTCAAAATGCTATCATGATCAACCTTAACATTTTCAATACTTTTCTTCACATAATCACTCAAAATGCTCCCATAAACTCACTTTCTAGAATTATAAATCCAAACAACCTCCTTTGGTCACTCATGGGATTTTCTATAATCCACTAATTTTGGAAAAATTCACACAACATCATTTTTCAAGCCCACGACATGTCCAACCTCAAAATTTCATCTAATTCGATCCAAATAAACATACTTGATTCAAAAATCAACCTTACTCATAGATGATCATGAAACCCTAGATTATGCCTAATTCAACTTTTACATCCAAACCACCATAAATGGGTTTAATGTGATCACCCACAGCCTTAAATTCATCTTTTCATACCGAATATCACAACAATTAGATAAACAACTCAAATTCACACTTTCTTGATTCAAAGTCGCTTGATCAAGTTCAAGCCCAACTACCCATAATATCCAATGTCTACAAACATAATAAAAATTGCATGCTAGCATTTATTTTGATCATATGACGACAAATCATAACTAAAACAACCACGAAAACCAAAAATAAATCAAGATGGAGTTGGGGTTTTACCTCACTTGAGCTTAGATTTAGAGAGGAGGGAGCAGTGGGAGGTGGATTTGTGGTGGCTGGTGGTGCTGAGGGTGGTGAGGTAGCCGGCGATAGCAGCATAGTAGGGGCATTGGGCCATTGAGGAGGGAGATAGGGGAATAAGAAGCAAAAGAGAAATTGGCTTTAGCTTTGAATTTTTTTTTAACTTATCTTGCTTTATTTGGCTGATTTTTATCCTTCCAAAAGTAGCTTTTTACTAATTGTATTTTGGCAGAAATGATGGTAATAATGTAATTCAATTGCCCTAACTTTTTGGCCTAGCAATTGGGCTCAGAAAAATAGTACTCCATTGCGATAAAATTTTAGCATAGCTCAAAATTAAAATTTTGGAATATTATGAAAAATAATTTATCACTTAATCATGTTTACTGTGGCCTACTATCGATTCACATGAAATTTTATGATAATTTAACTGAAATTGCAAAGTGGAACCCAAAATGAACTTTTCCCAGTCGGAACAATTAAATGCAATAAATTAATGCCAGATTACCGCAACTTATGAACTTTGTCAAAACATGCAAGATTACCGCAAATAGGTGTTGGTACTTGGCTTTCATTTCTTTCTTGGTTTCCCAAGTGGCTTTTGAGGAGGTATGATTTGTCAAAAGTACTTTGACTAAAGGTAACTGTTTGTTGTGTAACTATTTAATCCTGCAATCTAGTATTTGGATTGAGCACATCCTCAGTGACTTCCATTGGCTTGGTTACAATAGCATGGTCAGGATCTGGAATGTACTTCTTGAGTCATGAGATATGAAACACGTCATGTATGTGTTCCAGTTCTGAGTAGATCCTGTTGATAAGCAACAAGATTCAACCTTTCAATAACTTCATATGGTCCAATATATCTTGGGCTCAGTTTTCCTTGTACTTCAATCCTTCTTATACCCATAGTCGGGGAAACTTTCAGAAAAACCTCGTCACCTAGTTGAAACTCCAGAGACCTCCTTCTTTTATCAACATAGGCTTTTTGTCGACTCTGGGCAACTCGAATATGCTCCCCGAATCTTCCTTATTATTTCAGTGGTTTCCTGGATCAGTTTTGGGTCTATGATCAATGCCTCATCTAAGTCACTCTAGCACAAATGGGTCCTACATTTTGGGTCTATGATCAGTCATCTTTCCATTTCCCTTGGAACTTCAGTACACAAGCTTTTAACATATCTTCTAGAATCTGATTCAATTTTTCAGTTTGGCCATCTGTCTCAGGATGGTAATAACTGCTACAATTTAATTTGGCTCCAAAGACTTTTTGAAGTGCTTACAAAAACGAGCTTGAAATTCAATCGAACTATCTCCTTAACATAAAGTTGGGCCAATCTTTCGACTCCCTAGGCATCCGAATTGGCAAAAAATGGCCAGATTCAGTGAGTCGATCAACTATTGCCCAAATGACATTCTTCTTTGAAGCAGAAAGAGGTAATCCCATGACGAATTCATTAAGATTAAGTCTTTCTTCCAAGTGGGAATTTCTAAAGGTTGTAGTTCACCCACGAGACGTTGATGCTTAGCTTTAACCTTTTAGCAAATCAGACACTTGTCTCCATACTCTGCGATATCTTTCTTCATATTATTCCACTAGAAGTAATGCCTCAAGTCTCTATACTTCTTGGTGCCCCATGCATGCGCTAAGTATCAAGTGTTGTGAGCCTCCTCCAATATCTTCTTCCTTAACTCCACATCTTTGGGTACACACAAGCGATTCTAAAATCACAAGGTCCTATCTTCATGTACAACAAATCCAGGCAACTTCCCTCTCTCACGATTTTGCTTTATCCTTTGGATTTTGGGGTCATTTTCCTGGTTTACTCGAATTTCCTCCTCTGTGGAGGGCTGTAAAGTAATTACTGACAATCAAACACCTGCTTACACATGTGACACTAATTGAACTCCCAAATCCTTAAGCTCCCTCAAGAGGTTCAACTGCGAAATCACTACAGTGCTCAAACCATGTTGTGCCTTCCGACTTAGGGCATCTACCACAACATTTGCCTTTCCTAGGTGACATTGGATCTGCAAGTCATAATCTTTAAGCAATTCTAGCCAACGCCTTTGTCTCAAATTAAGCTCCTTCTGAGTGACGATATACTTTAAGCTTTGATTAGCAATATAGATCTTACAAGGTTTCCTATATAAGTAATGTCTCCGAATTTTTAGTGCAAAGACCATAGCCGCTAGTTCCAAGTTATGGGTAGGGTAATTTCTCTCATAAGGCTTTAGTTAACAGGAGCCATAAGCTACTGCTTCATTTTCTTGCATCAAAACACCCCCTAGCCCATTATTCGATACATCGCTGTAGATAGTGTACTCATTACCTTCTACTAGTAGTGTTAAAATTGGGGCAGCAGTTAATCACTGCCTTAATTGTTGAAATGCCCCTTCACACTTCTCTGTCCACTCAAAGGTAATAGCTTTCTTTAACAAATTGGTCATGGGAGAGGCTGTCTTTCAAAAATCCTTCGATAATATCCAGTTAAGCCTAAAAAGCTTCTAATCTTAGTGACATTGGTGGGCCTTGGCTACTCTGTAATTGCTTTCACCTTCTAAGGAAACACCTTAATCCCCTCCCTTGAAACTACATGCCTCAAAAAGACCACTTCTTCTAACCAGAACTCATAGTTTTTAAATTTCAGATATAATTGGTGTTCCCTAAAGGTTTGCAACATTGTCGTTAAATGAGTAGTGTGTTCATCTCTGTCCTTGCAGTATATCAATATGTCATCTATAAACACCACCACAAAGTTGTCTAAACAGGGTCGGAAAACTCTATTCATAAGAACTATAAAGGTCGCGACGACATTGGTCAACCCAAAGCGCACCACTGTAAATTCGTACTGACCATATCTGGCCTTAAACACAGTTTTAGGGATGTCTTCAGGTTTAATCTTAAGGTGATGATATCCAAATCTAAAATCAATCTTAGAAATGACTCCTGCTTCTTTAAGTTGATCAAATAAATCATCTATTGGAGGTAAAGGGTATTTGTTTTTGGTGGTGATCTTATTCAGCTCCTTATAATCGATACACAAAATCATGGTTCCATCATTCTTCTTTGTAAATAAAACGAGGGCACCCTATGGTGACACACTTGGTTTGAGAAATCCCTTACGTGGTGACACACTTGGTTTGATAAATCCCTTACGTAATATCTCATCTAACCGAATCTTCAGTTCTCTAAGCTCTGTAAAGGCTATACGATATGGGGATTTGGAAATGGGTTGGGCACTGGGGACTAATTCAATTTTAAAATCAATTTCTCTTTCAGGGGGCAATCCTGGTAACTTTTCAGGAAAAAGCATTTCTAAATTCACAAACTATAGGAATATCTTCTACTTTTTCTTCCTTTTCTTGAGTGTTAATGGCATAACACCAATACCTAATACATCCTTGACACAATAGTCTACTTGCTTACATAGCAGAAATTAAGGGACATGATTTTTCCTCATGTTGGCCATAAAAACAAACTTCTCTCCCTCTTTCATCCCTCAAAATAACCTTCAGGTCTTCACAATCAATCTTAGCCCCACAAGCATGCAACTGATTCATCCCCATAATGATATCAAAGTTTAATAAACCAAATTGAATCAAGTCTTTAGGAAAGATGATTCCACCAATAGTAAGTAGGACAAGTTTATAGGATATGGGGCACTGAACTGTAGAGTCATTGGGAACCTTGATTCTATAATTGGTTTCTGTTCTTATTCTCAAGGTTTAATTGCATAGCAGATCAGAAAAATATAAATGAATGAGTGGCACCCGAACCAAACAATACACAAAATGACTTTGAATTTGAAAAGAGAGTTCTAGTAACTACCATACCAGAGGTGGTGGATTCCTTCTTGCTCAGCACATACGCCCTTCTTACCGCTATAGGCCGTGGAGGTGGGGGCCCTTGGTGAGGTGGAGCCAAGGGTTTTGCTGTGCCCTTGTTTACAGCCTTCAATCTTTGGGACATGCAGCAATGAGGTGCTCTGGGCTGCCACACCGCATGCACTTATTGGTTTCCACTCGATATTCAGGAATGGTGTAGTTAGTTCTTTTACATTTCCCACAGGGCTTCGGTAGACCTACAGGATGACTTTTTAGAGGAGTGTGAGCAGGGTTCTTCTGGTTTACACTCTCACTTAGAGCTCCCCATTGGATCCACTTCCTCTTCTGATTGTTCGAGTTCAACACCCTCAACTTAGCCTTTACTCGTTCTACTTCAGCTACTCGTCATATAACTCTTGGTAGGTATGGATTGGTTGACCAACTAGCTGATTGCAGATATAAAAAGCTAAACTCTCTTCAAATCTCCTCATGTTTAGTCTTTCAGAAGGCATAAATCCAGGGACAAACCTGGATAGTTCTGTAAACATACTAGCATATTGCATTAACGTCATACTACCACTCATCCTCAGTTCTATAAATTCTTTTTCCTTCTACTGTTGAACCGTAACTAGGTAAAATTTGGCTCTCAATTCTCCCAAAAATTTATTCTAAGTTAGTTAAGGCCCTAACAGCCCATCCTTCACAGGGTTCCACCAAATGTATGCTTCCCTAGTTAGGAACAATGTTCCAATGTCTACCTTTTTTTAATCTGGAACCTCTACTATTGTGAAAAATTTCTCCATCCATCTAATCCATTCATCTAGCTCTATTGGGTTGTACTTTCCATTATAGACTTTAGGGTTCCGTTACGCTACCCTATGTGCTAGTTTATCATCCTTAGGAGATATTTTAGAAGGTGTTGGGGAATTTATTTCATCAATTCAAGGACCAAGGTCTACCAGCAATTAGGGTTCCCAATATTATTAGCCAACTCAGGGGAATTGAGGGCATTCTACTAAGGTTTGATTGCACATTACACAAAGCTTGGTCATCTGACCCTTGACCATGGTTTGAATTATCTCCTATGTGGGTCTTCGTAGTGTTTGCACAGATTCAGGCATTCCGATGATACATTAAACAGGGTAATTCAATCACTTAACTACATCCAACATATAATATAAGTATACACAACAAATACAAACTAACATGGTTCAAATATTATTAAAATGGAAACCAAAGCTTCATTATATCATTGCCATAACTGCTTGTTTATGTACATATACATGGTTTAACAAAAGAATATCACATCCAACAGCCTAACCAGGGTCATCCCTTACTCCTACCTCCTAACTGAAACACTACCTCATCCCAATACAATAAGTCCGCCACATGCCTAAAAAGAAGGCGGGACTAGTCAACACTATCGGAAGGATCTGTCTAACTATATACAATGTGATAACCTGCACAAAATTCATCTATCCAACCAATTGCACTATATACGTGTGGGGCTCAAAATGTAACCTAACTGAGAAGTCAACACCTAAATCAACCTAACGGTCCCTAGATGGATCGTAGTCTGGGTCGGACTCATCCCCAGGCTCCTCGCTCGAGTTAAAGCTGTTGTCTAATGCACTTAACTCTATATCCTCAACGTCATGATCAACCTGATGTTCCCGCAACTCTGGGTCCTCCTCTGGATCCTCCTTAGGGTTTTCCATGAGCTCATTGTTAAAGCTAAGCTCTACTACCTCTAGTGTATCAGAAAGATCCATAATAATGTGAAACACTCCTGATCCATCGGATAGAGGGATCCCCTCTCCAAATCCCAATGATTCTCCACTGTTGGGCGATTAAGGAGCGCTTAGTATAGGTGGTAATGGTGGTCCCTAAGTAGGTGCAGAAGGTATAGGTGAGGAAGAGCAAAATGCAAAGTAAATATGCACTGCAGGGTCTCCACAGTAATGCTCCTCTACATAAACTCCTCTCTGAGCAACAACTCGGTGGTATTGGTAGCCCAAGCTCGCAATGTTGGAATCTCGGTCCATCCGACCCCAATGCTCCAGTCATCATAAAGTCATGATATAGGGTCTTAAATGGCAGAAGGGGTAATTTTAGGTGAGGACCACCACGGCCTAGTGTACGTACTATAATGTTATAAAACTTAAAAAAGGGGTCTTGCATGTTGGCTACCATACTAGCATTTACCAAAGAGATATGAGTGTCCATAGAAGTACCTGGCATCATATTCATTGCATATGGATCCATCTAACAAAGAAAACCAAAAAGAAGAACATGTGAGAGATAAGAATACATTTTTATTATCACAAATCTCTAACGATATAATAATGATCCTTGCTAACCAACCTTCTCACCCTCCTATCTCTACTCTTCATACTCTGTAACCCATCAACGAAAATCTAACCTAGCTCTGATACCGAAACTGTAAAATCTAACCTTAATTAGAACTGAGAAAAACCTGATGGTCGGGGAGTTTCTTCTGTCCAGAAGGACAAGGCTTTAAGTACGTGCATTAGATAAAACAAATGTAAGCGTAGATTATAACCATACACATTCAAACATTACGAAAACCATATAAAAATATCTATTAACTACCATAGGGTTTACACACTACAATAGAACAATTCTCTATAAAGTTTACTACTCCAATAACTAAATATCTCAAAATAAAGCTCCCAAAATATTCGTGAACTAATATCACTACTGATCCATCCAAATTCCCTTGCTCACTTATTTTCTTATGTGGGTTTGCCAGCAAGAGGGCGATTCACTGAGCATTTGCCTAATACATGAATTCCTATATTTTAAAAGAATGTTGAAAATTGGTTGGGCCCACTTTGCAATTCATTTTAATTTAAAACAGTGAATGAGATAAATGTAAAACTGCATTGCCATTTATTATTTGCTGGTGAACCCTTGGTAACTATTACGATCTATGGATAGGTGTATACCTGCCAAACTGATGAGGGGACCTGGCCTGAGGCCGCATGGGTAACTAGAGGGCGAGTGCGCTATAATGGTAACTGACGGGGTCACTAATTAGGTGGTAAATCATCGAGTAAACTGATTCATTGATGTACTTACAAAGCTATTATAACTTTGTTAAATACGTTCTGATTTCTAAAGATATAGGCAATGGATGTACTGGTGTTTTCAAAATGCATTGTCACTTGATAATAACATGACTTAATCAAATAAATAAACATGATTAGGGTTGGGTTATTGCAATCTTAGAGCAATACCAAGAAAAAACCCCCAAAGACAAAGTTGAAAAAATGGTGATAGCTTCTAATTTTAGGCGTACTTGGTAATTCTTCTTGGAGAATGAAAGGGAATGGCTTGATTTAAATAAATATGAACCATATGTGAATGGTGAAGCTATTCATCCTTACGATTAAGAGTATATTGTTCATCCAAATGCCTTTTCAGATACATTCTATGTGTCTCGGTTGAAAGGAGCCACATATGTGCATTCATTTGATAAACCTTGGATTTATCTTAGGGTTTGTTGTGACTATCTTGCACCCACTTCTCCCTTGATGTCAGCGTATGAGCTTCCCTATGATCCTTGTCGCCCAAAAAAAAACAACACAAGTAAAGAGATCAATCAATTAAATAAAAATGATATTGTGGTTGAAACATAGTAATTACCAGTACCACAAAATGACATCATTGCTAAAATTTATGAATGTGTGGTGGAATAACAAGGAGAGTACAAAAGTGTAGCACTGTAAAAGCAACTAGGAGAAATTCAAGTAAGCAAAGAGATTTTTAATGAGGCATCAGATTTAGAAAATTTTGGAGAGAATTGTGCTACACTAGCCTTGTACAATCCATATTCATTCCAATTATAGTTAGATCTAGGTAGGTGAAATGTCATTCGATGGCTAGTTTAGAGCATATTGATCTCATGGTTACAGAAATGTTGCAATCGTGGAGAATTTTGTCTTAACACAATGGTCAGCAAGATCTATTCAAACAAAATCTCAGTAACTACGTGTTTCGTTTACTCTTTGTCATATTTTTAAACTCGAGGATAAGTTTTTTGAGCAAGGAGAGATGATAAAAAATGGAAATAAAAAAATACTTACAGGGATATTGTTACTAATATCAAAATGTTCTTATGATTTAGGTTAGTATTTAGTTTGTATATATCTTGAATAAGTTTAATACTTGTATAAGAATAGAGTTCCAATGTTAAATCTTTTTAAATAGTCCTTAGAAAATGTGTAATTTTATTAGGTTAGGATATTAGAGATGAGTCTTATTTTTCTTTTTTATTTTCCAAGAAATAGGATTGTTGTAGCATTTGCCTATAAGGGTAACTTGCAAATCATTATTAGACAAGTTGAAAATTAATAATTGGTGAGTTTTTTTAGCATAACAAATATAATTAATAATTTAAGAGTTGTTTAGCATAAGAAATATGTCATACATCAGGGTGGTCCTTGTGCTTTCGATGATCATATCTTGTGTATTAACGATACACAAGGTCATCAATATCCAAAATGTTTTGTCTTTAATCGAGTGGATCTTTGTGTTTAAATGTATAGCTCCTGAGCAAAAGCAATAACATGTCAACTAGAAAATGGCTTGCGAACAAGTAGGAAAGTTCTCGAATAATAGTTTGTTTGATTTCTTTGGTCTAACTAAATGGATTAGAATAAGGGTTCGATTGGAGCGTAAAGAACAACTATGTCAATGGACGATGATTATACACAAGGGGATAGAGACACATATCAAATTTAAGTATGAACATCTTCCTTATTATTGCTTTGCATTTGGTATTCTGGGTCATCTTGTAAAAGCTCGTGAAGAGTCTTAATAGGGGCTTCTTTAATCGAAATATTCGTATGTTCTATGGCTAAAATCCTCTCCTTTGAATGATAAGAATAAAGCAGCTTAAATTGAGAGAGAAACAGATACCAAAATGATCTTGGCTTGGAGGCTCAAGCAGAGGCTTGTTTACTTATGTTTGGAGAAAAAGCACTAAGGTTCGCAAACACCTCCTATTTGGTGATGAAAAACGTAAATAAGGTGACAACTCTAATTTCTCTTCCTAGTCACAGATCTCTCTATAGTTCATGATTAAGACTATCAGTGAGGAACGGAAACGGAAGGATCAGGGAGCTCAAAATGTAGAAGAGAGGAAGCATGTTAAAATTGGGGGTATAACCGAGCCAAGGGCGGCTAACAACAAAGGCTTTGTAATGGATGTTGTGAACTTATTACAAGGCATAGGTGTGACAATAACATTTGAGGCACATTTTCTGGGTGCAGCCGCACCAAGCCCAATAAGGCTGTTGCGCATTAATTGCAACATTCTTAGTAGGCCCTGGCCAATTGAAGACATGCTTGCCTTTCTATGTATGTATGAGCCACTTTTTATCTTTTGTAGACTAAACTAAGCGCTTAAGAGTTATTTGAAATCAAGATTGGGAGACTTGAGCACGTTTATGTTAAAAAATATAGCTAAGACTAATGCCCTCAATTTACTATAGAATAAGATGGTAAATGTTACTCTGGTTCCATATTCCTTCAGCTACATTGACACGACAAGCTTTTAGGAGTTAGGCGACTTCGAGGTTTATGGCAATCTACAACTGGTGATTGGCTCAATAAAAGATAAATAGCTTCGAAATGATCAAAGATTTAGCTAGTGTCGAAAAACTCCCTTGGGTGTTAACAGGATATAAGTGAGATCTTCTACACATATGATAAGAAGGATGAACCACCATAGAATCAGTCCAATTTGTTTTCCTTAAGAAAGATTTTCATAGCATATGGTTCATTTGATCTTGGATGGACTATGGTAGGCATTTTTAGAAGAAAATTAAGGAGAAGAAAATCATATAAAGAGCCTCTTTAGATGTTATGGAGTATAGGGTTTTTCTTAGTGAGTTAAAGGACTAGAGAAGTGAGGAAATTATGTAGTGGTACATAGCAAGAAGCAATTTCATTGCCTTTGGCGATGCAAACTCCAAATAGTTTCATGATAGAGCTAACAAGTGAAGATCCATAAAATTTATCAACGAGCTAATTAATTATCAAAGAGCTATTATGATTGAGGACACAAATTTAGAGGGCTTTTTATGGATTTCTATGAGAGCGTTTTCCATTTTAATAATCCATCTCATTTAGAAAAGCGTAGCTACGATCTAACCTGTGCTTCTAAGGCCATGGAATACATCCATGGTGCACCCTATTCTTGTGAAGATATTAGAGAAGATCCTTTTCAAATGTACTAAGCCCAGATGAGATGAACTCATTCTTTTCCTGTAATTTTTGTCATATTTTTGGTATGAAGTTTGTGATGTAGTATAATTGTTACACTTAACCATAATCGTATGAATTGGTTGAAGCTTAAAATCATTTCTAATTTATAAACTACCATGCTTTCACCTTGGTAAGGATGATTTTTAATAATATTGATATATAGATAATTGTTGAAAATGTGCATTGTTTTAAGGTCATTTGCTACCATTGCTTAGGGGATTGAGTGCTTTAGCAGTCCCAAATCCCGTGTTACACTTGTGTATGTTGCTTTGATGTGTTTTACAAGTTTTAAGACCTTTTTGACCCAACGTTGATCCTCAAATGGAGGTAACTTGACTCATCACGAATATTCCTCCAGCTTTTAGGCCTCTTGGGAAGAAGACAAAAAAGACGAAACTGGTTCAGATGCCACCATAATCGGATCATGGTGTCCACCATGGACTGTGGTGCTTCCCAGCAGACCAACTCTTTATCTTACTTTCATTGGGTGGTTGAGAATGCTCGAGTTTTGCATTTCTCCCTACTCTATCTCTCATCTCACTCAAATTTCAGACACTCTAATCATTTTGGAGCAATAGAAGAATTAAGGGAAGGCTTTTATAAGTGGAGACCTTGAGATTGAAAGATTCTGGAAGAGATCAACATTGTTGCTAAGCATGCTTTCCTCTTACTTCTTGATTTATTCTAATCAATGTGTAATTTGAATTGTTTTGATCTAGCTTTAATAATTACTGAGTAGTTTTTGTACTCCAGGGATTTCGCTAGCCAAAATAATGATGTTAGATTCCTAACTCTATCAAACCTGTGCTTAATATATTTGGATTGATTCCATCTATCTTGTGTTTGGTTAAATGTGAGTGATTTTGGCCAATTTGCTTACATAGGTATGGATAGTTGGGTGAAACAATGAAAGAAGAAAACCATTATTAGAATAACAAGATTAGACTTGATTTAGTGGTTCTTGAAGGAATTGCGTGTTAAGAGGAAAATTGGCAATCAAGATCTTTAACTCAGACTAAAATAAGAACCTTTGAAAGAATGATGATTGGATTAGTTTAAGTAATTCGATTTATTTCGAGAGAGAATATTGAATTATGTTTGGTTGTATTCCTTTTAGTCATCCAAATTAGAGAAAACACATGCTTAATTTAGGAGCCTAACTCATTATAAGGGAATACAAATCCCTAGATGTTTTTTATAGGTTGAATTCCTATGTTTGTCACATAGTGATCATTTAGTATAGACAAACAGTCCAATTGAATACTTATTTCGCTTAGCATTTTAAAAGGACAAAACTTGATAGATTGCATTGATCCCTGTCGACAATATTTTAACTAGATTACAACACCTGTGTGCTTACGGAGTGTATCAATGTTTCGGCACCATTGCCAGGGACCAACTTGTCAAATATCGAGTTAAGTGTTCAACAGATTGACTAAGCACTTTTCTTTTTAGTTTTGATTTGCTCTGGTAGTGTTTGTGTCGATGCTCATAGGATCTTTCCCCTTTTATGCAAAAACTATTTCTATATGAACCTGATCCCAAGATAAAGAGGACTTCTCATTTAAGGAGGAAGAAACAAAGGTTAGAGAAGTAAAAGCGCAAGGCTTGTGATACCTCACATGAAATGGCTGCTGGAGTAGGAGATCAAAGAAGGACACTCTGGGATTTCATTACCACAGGAGTCCAAGGAATCGCATCACGTATTGCCCATTCTAATGTAGAATTATAGAACTTTGACCTCAAGTTAGCCCTCATTTCCATGCTGCAACAAACACAATTTTGTGGTGCCCCAATGGAGCATCCCAATCCACACCTTTCGACCTTTTTAGAGGTGTGTGATAATTTGAAGCTCAATAGACTCTCTACTGGTGCCAAACTCTTTCGATTATTTCCTTTTTTAGTTAAGGATAAGGTAGAGCATGTCTCCACTCATTGTCTCTGAGGTCGATCACTACCTAGGAGGAGCTCACTAGGGCTTTCTTGCTAAATTCTTGCTATCTAGTAAGACAACAAGCTTAAGGAATGAAATTACCACCTTTGCCTAAAGGGAAGATGAAACGCTCTATGAGGCTTGGGGCGGTTCAAAGATTTGTTGTGGTTGTGCTCTAACCATGGTCCACAGAAGTAGATGATCATGCAAACGTTCTATAATGGAGTCACTCAATCCGTATAGTCTACCATAGAAGGGACGAAGGGTGGCACCTTGGTGAACAAGACTGTGGATGAGGCCTATAATTTAATCGAGGAGATGACTCTTAACAACTATCAATGGTCCAATAAGAGAGGCCAACCCAAACGGATTGGAGGTAAATTAGAAGTTAATGCTCTTACTTTACTTTACGCTAAAGCAAATGCTATGACTGAAAGATTGGGCTGTTTGAATGTAAATGTTGTGAGTTCAAGTGCCCTTCCCCATCCATGTAAAATTTTTAGTTCCATTTATTTGACTATAAATTTCCAAGTTGGCATTCCTCTTGCCCAAGAAACTAGTGATTAAGTCAATTATGTTCACAACTACAATCTAAGATTGACCAATAGCCCCTTTTCCAGTATCTAAAATCTAGGTTAGAGGAATCACAAAAAAAATTTATATAGGTCTAAACCTCCTAATATGCCCCAAATGAATGCTAGACCACTACCTGTGTTTCAATGACCTCTTTTTCCCTAACAAGCTCCCCAAAAGTCTAACTTAGAGGCTATGATGGAGAGTATGCTTATGGCTCAACAAAAGCAAGATGACTATATAGGTTGGTGAATGTGAATTCAGTATAGGAAGTTAAACAAGGCCACCCATGAGGACCACTTTTTCCTTCCCTTTATTGACCAAATGCTTGAAAGGTTGGCAAAAACTCCTATTTTTGCTACCTAGACAAGTATTCGAGGTTATTCCAAATCCCTATCTACCAAAGTGACTAATCAAAGACCACCTTCACTTGTCCCTATGACACATTTGCATATAGTAGGATGTCGTTTGGTTTATGCAATGCCATTGGCACTTTTCAACGTTGAATACCATTTTCTTTGATTTTATTGATGACATAATGGAAGTGTTCATGGATGATTTTTATGGGTATGGTATATCTTTTGACCATTGCTTGAATAATTTGTCCAATGTATTGCAAAGATGTGAGGATATGAAAGTGGTCTTGAATTAGGAGAAGTGCCATGTTATGGTATAAGAGGAGTTGTCCTAGGCCATATTGTGTCTAATAAAGGCATAGAAGTTGACAAAGCAAAGGTAGAGATGATTAAGAAATTACCACCATCAAGTTTTGTGAAGGGTGTGAGGAGTTTTCTTAGACATGTTGGATTTTACCGGCAAGTTATAAAAGATTTTTCAAAAATTGCAAAACGTATCACCCAATTACCTGTCAAGGATATGCATTTTCACTTTAATGAGGAATGTTTGAGTGCTTTTCTCATGTTGAAAGAGGCTTTGATTTCCACTTTGGTGATACAAGCCCTAGATTGAGAGTTCCCATTTGAAGTAATGTGCAATGTAAGCAATCATACATTGGGAGCCGTTTTGGGACAAATGAGGGGCAATAAGCCTTATGCCATATGTTATGGAAGCCAGACTTTAGATGTAGCCCAAGTGAATTATGCCATAATGGAGAAGAAGTTTCTATTAGTTATTTTCACCTTGGGAAAGTTTCACTTATACTTGATCAATTCTAAGGTGATTGTTTTCATTAATCATGCTGCATTGAATCATCTTTTGAAGAAGTTTGGCTCTAAGCCTAACTCATTTGGTGGATCCTACTTCTCTAAGAGTTGGATAGATCATTTGTCTAGATTGGGCCTTGAGGCGACTCTTATTGAAGAGATCCCCCTGGATGATTCATTTTTATATGATCAGCTAAATTGCTATATCTCACGTAGCTACTCTGTGGCACGTTGATTTAGTAAATTACAAGGTATGTGAAGTGTTACCTCCTGGGTTGATGTACTAATAAAGGAAGAAGTTCTTAGCCGATGCTAAGTATTATGTGTTGGAGGAGCATCTTCTTTACAAGATGTATGGAGATGGTCTTTGTAGGAGGTGTTTGCCAGAAGATGAGGTCTAAAGTGTCATTGATCATTGTTGTGCTTTTACTTATGGTGGACACTTTGGCCCCAAGAAGACAATTACCAAGGTTCTTCAAGCGAGCTTCTATTAGCTCACTCTTTTCAATGATGCAAGGAAGTTTGTCATGACTTACGATTGATGTCAAAGATGGAGGAATATTTCTAAGAGCTATGAGATGCCTCAAAGTGGTATCGTGGAGGTGGAACTATTTGATGTGTGGAGAACTGACTTCATAGTCTGTTCCATTCTTTACACAACAATCTACACGTCCTTATGGCAATAGACTATGTCTTGAAGTGGGTGGCAGCCATTTCTACTCCTACCAATGATCCAAAGGTCGTGATTAAGTTCCTCAACAACAACATTTTCATAAGATTTGGCACCCTAAGTGCTCTTTTGGTGATAATGGGACTCACTTCTACAATAAATCACTAGAGTCTCTCATGAAGAAATATGAGCTTTTTCACAAGGTTGCTACACCTTACCATCCCTAAACAAGTGGTCAAATAGAGCTCTCCAACTGAGAGTTAAAGAGTACATTAGAGAAGACAGTTGACCGATCCTGGAAAGATTGATCCTTGAAAATAAATGATGCTTTATGGGCATACTGGACCGCCTACAAGACTCCCATAGGCACTACTCCATGTCGGCTAATTTTTCAAAAGTCTTTCCATTTATTGGTTAAACTTGAGCACAAGGTATATTAGGCCATTCAAATGCTTATTTTTGATCTTAAGATGGTCGGAGCGCGAAGAATGTTGTAACTTAATAAGCTTGATGAGTTAAGGTTATACGCTTATGGGAGTTCCTATATTTACAACGAAAGAACCAAGCATTAGCATGAGAAGCATATCATGAAGAAGAGGTTTCAAGAAGGTGGGATGGTCCTTTTGTTTAATTTAAAATTGAGGTTGTTTTAGTAAGTTGCAATCTAGGTTTTCCCTCATGGGGCAATTGATGAGTGGAGTGAGTCCACTGGTTCATTTGAAGTCAATGGTTAGCAGGTTAGTCCTATTTTGTGGGAGAACCTATTAAAAAAGCAGCCATTTGTAATCTAATTGACCCTATTCAAGCTGGAAAAAGGAAATCCAAGCTCTCGGCTCTAAAAAACGTTTCTTAGGAGGCTATCCAAGTCATTTTGTTGCTTTCTTTTTCTTTTTGATGTATATAGATTTAGGTTGTGAAAAAAGAGGAGAAAGACAGGGGAAAAAAAGGATAGAAGTGAGTGGGGCAGTCAACACCACAATCCAAAAGTGGTTATAACTAGGACCATGGCTTATTTCTATTCTAAAGAAAATCAACACAAAAGAAAAAAAACTAGAAAGAAAAAGAATAGTTCATGGCAGTATGCACCACGGTTAGACCATGATGGGCATCATGGACCTTGGTGACCACTACGCTCCACGGTCAAAGGTTTTGACCTAAGACTCCTTCTCACCAACCTTATTTCTTCTTCCTCATTTGACACGCTCTCTCTTTACCCCTCTCATTCTCTCCTTAAAAACTTCACAAGGAAACCTTCAATTTCCTCCATTTTCTACTATTTTGTCACCCCAAATTACTCTAAATTTCTCAAATTTCTCTATGTTTTTCTTCATTCTTCCAAATTCCCTAATTTTCGTAAAACTTTTACCATCTTCTTCTATCTCTTCCCAAAATTTGAACTACATCCAACCCAAATTCACCATTCCCATTTTCCTTCACCTAAATTTTTCATTTTCTTCACTCATCTTTGTACTCTTTTCATTCCATAGTCATGAAACTTTCCAAATTCTCCATTTTCTTTATTGCCATACTCCCATATCCTCCATTGTTGAGGATTTCTCAAAAATCTTCCACCTTACTCTCAAATTCTTCGCATTGCACCCAAAAAGACGCTAAGGAGCAATCAACTAGGGAACTTATGGGCAAGCACCGCAACAAGCAACACAGACATCCAAATCGAGGTAATGCACCTTACGCTCTTGGTTTATCTAATCTGGATCACATTGCTAGAGTAGTAGAGTTCCTATAGCTACTCAATATTTCGATAAGCATTTGTTGACTCAATTGGTTTTAGTAAATGATATACAATAGTTGCTCGCAAGGGATGAAATGGAACAATTTATTAAGACCCGAGATCATACCCAGAGGGACCTTACCCTTGGATTTTTAGAGTACATTGGTTGTGGAGGTCACTAGTGTTCAAGAAGTCAAGAAGGATACATTTCCTTCTATTTGCAAGGGGAGTTTTGTGAATTGAATCTTAGTGCCTTTAATAACGTATTAGGTTTTCTACCTAGTTTGGACTTACCATGGTGTCGTGTCTTTGAAGAGTTTAGCCAGAATGCCTTTTGGTATAAAATTGCGAGGGATTATTGATACAATACGTGTACATATAAAGGCACATTCATTAGAAACCCTTGTATACGAGTGGCCTAACAGATGTTGGCTTGTGGTGTTTTTGCTAGGGATGATAGTTTAAATATCCCTCGATGATGTGGGTTGTACTTTTTATCATGTGTGATGAATGATGACCGCATTGACCTTGGGTCTTTCTTAGCCTCCCAGTTGCATAGTGCAGCTACTAGTGCTGTAAATAGGATTGTGATTGGGGGTACCATTATCCCCATTACTTGGCCTCTTGGTATTGAGCCCAACCCATTGTATAGCTTGTCGTAGAGTTACAAATTTACCACTACTTTAGATATGAATAAGGATATAGCATAGGGGAGTAGGGATCGAATCCACGAGGAAAGATATAATTTATGCTAGTCTAAACCTATTTAACCTAACTTTTTATTATTTTTTTTACTAAATCAACTTAATTAAAACAAATAATTATGAATCTGAAAATTATTGTCGGATATCCTTGAATTATGAAAATAAGATTATGGAAATAAGAACAGAAAATTAAAACCTAATTTATTATGAAATTATTAAAACAGAAAATTAATTACTATTTGAGATTTTTAATAGAAATGGAAAAAAATACAAACAAAAAAAGTAATAACTAAATTAACAAAAAATTATTGAAAACATTATCTAGTTAATCTGGACAGTATTTTAAATACTTAATCATCCAGAAAATATTCCTAATTATTTTCTAGAAAATTAAACATAAAATAAATTGCAGAAATTAAACAACAAAAATTAAAATAGAAAATCAATAATCTAATTAACTGCTTTAAATGAATTACAAAAATAATTATTAAAATTAACTACAAAATAATAGCTAACTTTCTACACACATAATAAATTTTAAAACACAAAAATAAAAAATTTAAATAATTATTACGAATTTAACAAATAGAAAAATCTGCACGGCAAAACTACAACTATAATTAGAAATTAATTCTGAAAAATTAGCAAATCAATTCTAAAAATTAAGAAATTAAATTCTAACAGATTTAAACACTTCATTAACCTAAAAACTCTCTAAGTTTTAGAAATAACATAAAAGAGCTAATATTAACCTAATTTCTAATTAACCAATTAAAACTAACAAATCGAAAATAGAAATCAAACCTGAAATTTTAAAGACACAAAAACTCAAAATCGTACTAAAATACCACTAAAATACTAATATTTGGGGGGGGGGGTAAATGAAATTTATATTAAAGCTTACAAATTTAAGAATTAAAATTGACAAACTAAATAAATTAACTAAAATGCAACAAATAATTATCAAAGATACAAAATTTATGAAAAATACTTAGCATAATTTATATCCACCGTGCAAATTAATATTTATCATCAACACACAAATCGATTTATCCATGACTTAGACTGTAGAAGATACCCATCAACGAATCTTTCCCATTCTTCCTTATATTATAGTTTATTTAGGTCCAGCGCTAATATAAACGCTACTAGTTTTGATAACCTTCACACCAGTACAAGAATTTAATCAAACTAGAGCATCACGTATTAGAAAAACATCATCTAACGCCTTGTAACCAATTTACCAACAAATTTATTTAACAAAGATCTATAACGATTATCTAATTAAAAGAGATGGGTTTGTGTCATCCATGATTAATTAGGGTGACACTAATGCCTAAAAGACTATAACTTCTACGTATTAAAGCCTTTTAAATTATCATACGAATTCGTATTAAACTAACTAACATGCATTCTAATTAATATTACACGGATATCATAAACAATAAATACTAATCGTTATAAAATCATGAATAAAAATCAACCAGACAATAAAGCGTAGCACCTGTTTCAAAATAGTTAACTTAGCATGGTTTCAAATGGATTATACTAAGTATAAGAAAATTACTCACTCATATTGTAAATTAAATTACAATACTTAACCAAGGATTTCATGTTTAATAACTAAAATTATAAAATAAATAACTAAACCTATAATATCAAAGGGAAAAAAAAAACAGTATTACTTTATGGATGATGAAGCTTTAGACGATGATGATGGTTGATGGTAGATGATGCGTGAATTGTGAAGTTAGGCGTGAGGAGATGAGAAGGCTTAAGGTGATTGATGGTGATCTACGATGATGGGGATGAATGAAGGTATGGCGTGTGGTGAGGCGTGGTGGTGAGCGTTGTTTGTTGCCGTTGGGTTTTTGTGATATATGGTTAGTAGGAGTAGAGGGTGGGGTAGGGTCTTAATAATATTGGCTACTAGGGTTTTTTCTTAGACTCCTTCTCTTCTAACTCTTCTAGCTTCTCTTCAACTAGGAGTAATACTCTCGCAACCCTAGCCCAAATAAATCATTATGGAAATAATATTTTCCATAAATCATTATTTTTGGACTGACTTAATAGCCTAGCGTGTAAAATTCGAATTTCGACGTCTTCTGTTCTCCTATTTATTTTATTAATGCTTAACCTAAAAAATATATAAAAGAAAGTAAATTAGGCGAAATACTATATATAATATAATCAAAATAATTATTAAAACAATGCATGATTTTTGATTTAACAAATTCCCCCACACTTAGACTTTGGACGTCCTCGTGCAAAGAAATCTCAGGCTCGACATGAAAACTGACTCTCTTTCTTTCTTATAAAGTCATGCATAACTGTGAAATTTACACTAGGCATTGGCTTGCTTTAAAAACAGTTTCATTGAAAATTAATTAGTTTTTTTTTCCAACAAGTGAATAACTACTAAACATCCAACTACTATCAAAGAGTTTCTTCATCAACCTCACAATATTTCTTTAATGAAGTAACAAGATCAATAATCATCCATCTCTTTTAAGTATGTATACACTGATCAAGAGGTCTAAAAAGTTTACGATAGAAAAGTTGAAATATGGTATGGCTATCAAGACAATTAAACTAGATAGAATAACTCATTGAAATTGATTCTAAACTTGCCTCATATTTTTCTCTTTTTCTGTCTTTCTTTTTCAAACTCCACTAGCGCACATATTCGAGACCCATATAGAGTCTTAGAAATTAAATAGTCCCTATCTCACACTCACCCGAATAGATGTGTTGGAGCAAACAATTCATTCTCATCTTTATTTCTTTTTGACTATTAGTTTGAGGCGAGTCATTGATCGGCCCAAAAAGGGGCATGACTCTCCCAACCATGGGTTACTCCATACATAAGGCTCACTTGAGACCTAAACTTAAGGGAAAAAGGTGTCAAGCCACCTATTCCTTCCCATGTTGGTAATCTAACCTTTTTTTCTTTTCTTTTTTTTCTTCACTTCTTTTCATAAAAAGACTAGAAAAATCACAATTTTAATGAGTTATTCTACTAATTCAATTGTCTAGGAAATGGGCTAGGTCATTTTATTGCCTCTGAACGGCTATATAACATGACTAAATAAGATGGATAATCATGACAGTTACTCATTAAAGAGATATATGAGGATCAACTCAAACTTCTCTGAAAGGCAGCTAGCATACTCAGAAGTCTTCACTCATAGAAGAATAAACTACAAATAGCTAAGAAAATAAAAAAAATTTAAGCAAGCAAGCCCAGCATAAACTCATATCATGCATTACTTATAAGAAAAAAATTTATTTATTTATTTATTTATTTATTTTTTAAAAATAAATACCATAGGAATTAAATGCAGGATGCACCCCCCCCCCCCCCACTTAATTCATGCATTGTCCCTAATGTATGCAAAAAGATAAAAATAATGAAGATAAAACTAAAATTAAATGTATACTTCCCTGAAAAATGTTGGGTTGCCTCCCAACCAGCGCCATTGTTTACTGTCATTGGCTTGACGCAAATGAGCTCATGGATCCTCTAGTTGGATCTCCTCCACTAAGCATATCTGATCTCTTTACTTTCAAACACCTCAAAAGTATGCTCCTTTTTGTCTTCGATCATGCTACCACTCCTTAATCTCATAAACTTAAACAAACTATAAAAATAAAATACTACAGCTAAAACAAAACAATAAAAGTACTAAAACTAAATAGAAGTAAGCTAACAATCTTATTTTCTTTCCTCGACAATGACACCAAAATTTGTTTAGCTTGTCGTAGAGCTACAAATTTACCACTCTAGATATGAATAAGGATATAGCATAGGGGAGTAGGGATCAAATCCACAAGGAAAGATATAATTTATGCTAGTCTAAACCTATTTAATCTAACTTTTTATTATTTTAATACTAAATCAACTTAATTAAAACAAATAATTATGAATCTGAAAATTACTCTTTGACATCCTTGAATTATAGAAATAAGATTATGGAAATAAGAACAGAAAATTAAAACCTAATTTATTATGAAATTATCAAAACAAAAAATTGATTACTATTTGAGATTTTTAATAGAAACAGAAAAAAATACAAACCAGAAAAGTAATAACTAAATTAACAAAAAATTATTTAAAATATTATCTAGTTAATCTGGACAGTATTTTAAATACCTAATCATCCAGAAAATATTCCTAATTATTTTCTAGAAAATTAAACAGAAAATAAACTGCAAAAATTAAACAACAGAAATCAAAACAGAAAATCAATAATCTAATTAACTGCTTTAAAGGAATTAGAAAAATAATTATTAAAGTTAACTATAAAATAATAACTAATTTTCTAGACCCATAATAAATTTTAAAACATAAAAATAAAATTTTTAAATAATTATTACGAATTTAACAAACAGAAAAATCTGCACGACAAAACTACGACTATAATTAGAAATTAGTTCTGAAAAATTAGTAAATCAATTCTTAAAATTACGAAATTAACTTCTAACATATTTAAACACTTAATTAACCTAAAAACACTGTAACTTTTGGAAATAATCTAAAAGAGCTAATATTAACCTAATTTCTAATTAACCAATTAAAACTAACAAATCGAAAACAGAAATCAAACCTGAAATTTTAAAGACACAAAAACTCAAAATCTAAAAACACTAGTTATACTAAAATAACACTAAAAGACTAATATTTTGGGGGGGGGGGGGTTAAATGAAATTTATATTAAAACTTATAAATTTAAAAATTAAAATTAACAAAGTAAATAAATTAACTAAAACGCAACAAATAATTGTCAAAGATACCAAATTTATGAAAAATACTTAGCGTAATTTATATCCACCATGCAAATTAATATTTATCATCAACATACAAATCGATTTATCTAGCAGTTAGACTGTAGAAGACACCCACCAACAGATCTTCCCCATTCTTCCTTATATTATAGTTTATTTAGGTCCAGCGCTAATATAAACCTCTCTAATTTTGATAACCTTCACACCAGCACAAGAATTTAATCAAACTAGAGCATTATGTATTAGAAAAACATCATCGAACGCCTTGTAACCAATTTAACAGCAAATTGATTTAACAAGGATCTATAACGATTATCTAATTAAAAGAGATGGGTTTGAGCCATCCATGTTTAATTAGGGTGATACTAATGCCTAAAAGACTATAACTTTTACGTATGAAATCCTTTTAAACTATCATATGAATTCGTATTAAGCTAACTAGCATGCATTGTAATTAATAAAACACAAATATCATAAACAATAAATACTAATCATTATAAAATCATGAATAAAAATCAACCAGGCAATAAAGCATAACACTTGTTTCAAAATAATTAACTTAGCATGGTTTCAAATGGATTATACTAAGTATACCAAAATTACTCACTCATATTGTAAATTAAATTACAATATTTAACCAAAGATTTCATGTTTAATAACTAAAATTATAAAATAAATAACTAAACCTCTAACATAAAGGGAAAAAAACAGTATTACTTGATGGATGATGAGGCTTTAGACGATGATAATGGTTGATGGTAGATGATGCGTGAATTATGAAGTTAGGCGTGAGGAGATGAGAAGGCTTAAGGTGATTGATGGTGATCTACAATGATGGGGATGAATGAAGGTGTGGCGTGTGGTGCGGCGTGGTGGTGAGCATGGTTTGTTGCTGTGGGGTTTTTGTGATATATGTTGAGGAGGAGAAGAGGGTGGGGTAGGGTTTTAATAATATTGGCTACTAGGGTTTTTTCTTAGACTCCTTCTCTTCCAACTTTTCTAGTTTCTCTTCAACTAGGAGTAATACTCTTGTAACCCTAGCCCAAATAAATCATTATGAAAATAATATTTTCCATAAATCATTATTTTTGCACCGACTTGATAGCCTAGCGTGTAAAATCCAAATTTTGACGTCTTCTCTTCTCCTCTTTATTTTATTAATGCTTAACCTGAAAAATATATCAAAGAAAGTTAATTAGACGAAATACTATATATAATATAATCAAAATAATTATTTAAACAATGCATGATTTTTTACTTAACACTTGTAAGATAGGGTTTCAAGGTCTGAGCGGCTTGACAAGGCTACTTTTAAGCGGATGAAGTTTTATAGGGTAGAGGATGGTCAGTTGTGTTGGATATATCCTGGGAATTAGCTTTCACCACTTCCCAATGTTGAGTGGACCACACTCGTTCCTTGTGCTAATTTCTCATGGCTGCATGGTGATGAGGAGGTTGGTCACCCCACCCCACTTCCTCCTCCACCTAAACACCCAGGTGCCCCTAGTTCTTCCCGTTTGACCTTCTCTAATGACTATGATGAGGTTCATTCCACCCTTAGGTCCATTCAGGAGGAGCAAGCTCCCTATAAGCATATGTTCAATGTGATAATGTTGTTCTTTGTGACTTTGTTTAGGAGCAGCATGATGAGCTCTGTGGGATGATTACCTTCCAGAACCAGTAATTTTAAAACTTTAGGGCATGCTAGAGACTTGGAGGGATTAGCACATCTCTTAGGGCTAACCGCGTAACCTCCTTCTCCGCCTCCTTTCTAAAGCTTCTTGGCTATCTCCCTCACCTTTCTCTTTATGTGGTTGCATTGAGGACAATACTTTGTTTAAGCATGAGAAAGTTGTGTTGATTGATGATGTCTAATGATTGATTTATTGAGTATGTGGATGTGTGTATATTGTAAATGATTGCATTTAGAATTACATTTAGGGACAACTTATAGCTTGGGCATGCAGTTAGTGTAGCAAGCTTTATTTCCATAAGTTTTGCATCTCTCATGTATTTTGGATATTAGAAGCATATAGAGTAGTATTGCATTTTAGGATTAACTTCATGTACGAATACATTAAAAAAATAAAGAAAGAAAGAAAAAGATTTTTAAGAAAGGGGAAAAAAAGAAAGAAACGCCTTCGATGATGAATTTTATAGACTAGGTGGATTTCTTTGGTTTGATTTGTTCTTTGATGTAACCAATTGTGAATAAAAGTGGAGGTTTTGGAAATGTGCTTCATGTTTTAACCATGTATTGAATGTGGGTTGATTACGTAATGAATCCTAGCATGAATGATGGCATGTGAATATGAATGAGCTAGTGATGATTATGAGAGATATCCTATAAGGCTTTGAGCTTTTAAGGACTAATTCATCAATTTTAATCTTTATGCCTTTCTTAAGTGACTCTTCCTGGACATCATTTCTCTAGAACTTGCTTCGAATATCATTCAAGATCACACTAGCATATGTATTTAGGCAAATTGATTGAGGCATTCTTTGTTTTGATGGAGCTATATTGATAAAATAGTCACCGTTATTGTAAATGATATACCCCTTGCTACCCTCTTTGAGCCTTAAACATGTTCATTGATGTGAACCTTCATATATAGCCCTTGGCTAAGCCCATATCATAGATAAGACTATAGGGTTTTACTTCATGATATTTGGATTTGGGATTAGTTTACGGGTGTTAAAGTCTATTGGTAATTTTTGGTTTAGTTGTTTCATTAAAAATGGTTGAATGTTATGAATTGTTGGAGAATTGTTGAATGTTTATGTCCATGGCCATTCTCTTTTGACAAAAAACAAGAGAGAAAAGGCAAAAAAATCTAAAGGCAAAACAAAAGAGAAAAGCTACTAAAAGAGTTTGGCTTCGATTGTGTATATGTCTCTTGAGATTAAACATTTTCTTCCTTGTGGTTTGATTGAATATTTGAGTGGTATTAGTTTGAAGAGTATATCACATGAGAAATTAGGAACGTTTAGTTTTGCTCTTAGTCTTTGACTCCACATCCTCACACTCTTTGTGCGAGCCTTACCCTGTACCCATGGCCTCATTACAATCCATAATAAATCCTCATGATTGCCTAGTGTGTTTTGCATTTTAGTGATGACGAATTCGAGAGTCTCAACAAGCTTATGGTAGATTTAGGTTTTTAGAATAAGATTAAGGGAACCTATTTTTAAACATATGAGTGCAGAGTGCCATATAACTAAAGTGAGGTTCTAATGGTTTTCTTTTAAGTTTATCTATTCCATGTGCTGATGTGAATGATTGAGATGAGTTGGGTGATTGATTCAAAATTTGACATTGTGGTCTTTAGAGATCTTTTCAAAACTTCATTCTCCTATTTGATTGATAAATGTTTTGATCACTTTTGGGCTAACCTTGGGTTGAGATTTCCCAATACGAGTGCTCTTTATGTCTTTCCTGAGGAGGTTGTGATATAAAATTTACTTTTAGTCTCACACTGGCTTAAGGAGAAGCAATAGTTCAAGCATAGGGGAATTTGATAACAGTTGAAAAAGTGCATCATTTTAAGGTCATTTGTTGCTATTTCTTATGGGACTGTGTGCATTATGTCACGAGTTGATAAGTCAATCGAACTTAGACCCATGCGGCCTAGCAAACTTTGCTTGGAGCTCTTGCTTTGTTTGCTAGTAAGCCATGAGGATGCTTGACTTAGACTTGAGAGGCTAAGTGATGGAGATCCCTCCATGCCCCTTGATTTAAAGAAGCAAATCAAGCTACATAATTTCATTTCGCTGCCTAAAGGATGAATAAATCATCCTTATTTTGTTTAAGACCTAAAACAGCTGGTCATGGTTTGCTTATAGCAGCAAACCCAGTTTTTGTGTGCTTAGTTACTTAAACCTCTCCAAGGTTTAAGTCTAATATTTTGCATTGGGGTTGAAGTTCAAGTAGTTAGGTTTCCATAAAATCAAGTTTCATCCCATTTTGACTTCATTTACCCACTCAACTTAGCCAATAAGCCCAAGATATACAAACTGCCAGTTTAACCAGAATTTACCCAATTTTGGTTATGGTATTTGATAAGCTTAATCGTGGTTTAAGCCTTGGATTTTTACTTTTTTAGAATCCACAAGATGTCTACTTTCAGGTCCAACCGTTGAATTCCAATCATACATAAAGGAACCAAAGAGATGAAGTCATTTTGTCAAACCTGCCAGTTTTGGTCCAAAACTGCACAGTTAACTATTTTGGTAGAATTAACCTACTTAAACATGGTTTAACCTTGATTTATTTATTGGGGGGTTTGTACACACCCTAAGGTTTCCCCCCACAACCGGAAAAGAAAATCATGCTCAATTTTGCTTGGGTTTACAGAAGCTAGAAAACCGGTCAGAAAACTGCTAAGAACCGGTTCAGCAACATGGTTGGAGTTTTCCATCTCCAATTGGTTTCCCCCATTCCAATGCCGGGTGGCACATGTCCCAAGGTGCTCTAGAAGGCTAGTGATCAGCTGCAAAAGGAGTTGCTCTTGAAAAGAATGTCCAATGGCAAGCAAAGGCAGTAAAGGATGTTCTTGAAGCTCATTGGTTAGCCAAAAAGAAGAAATCACTTTTTGGCTGGCGAATCGCATTTCTTTGCTAGATAACCTGATTGTATTAGGACTAAATAAGCATGGTTATGTTGTAAACATCTTGTATTAGCTTTATTTAATGTTTTGAATGTAATTTGTTTAAGTTAAAACTAGGTTAATACATGGTTAGCACTAACCGTGTAGATTAGCTTAAGTTAATATAGGAGGGTAAGGTCTAGGTGTGTGTTAGCTAGCTAGCTAGCTTGCTTGACTTGTATTTAAGCATATGCATGCCCATATGTAAGACATCAATCCAACTTTGAATCAAAAATCAGAATTGAGAGCATTGTTCTTGTTTCCCCTTAAACACTTCACTTGCTTATCCTTAATTAGGCCGATTAAGTTGGTGATCAAGTAAGTCTTAACTCTTATTTAGGTGGTGTTTCTATATCCTAATTGAGGTTAAGGGCCCTTAACTCAAACTTAGTGCTGTTTTTGTATCTAAGTGAGGGTTTAGACTATCCATCTACCTTTGATTATCTCATGGTTTAACGTGAGCTTAGTTGGAATTCAGTTTACTTAATCCATATATGCTTGAATTCTGGTTTTGAGTTTTCACTTAATCCTTTGAAGATACTTGAAGTTTCTTTATCTTTTCTCATTTAGAATCCATGATTCTAAATCCGATTCCCACCTCATGTGTTTGCTGCCTTACAACGAGCATATTACGTACCATTTTCCTTGAGTTTCTCTTGATTGTATTCTTTCTTGGTTTTAAGCTTTCACTCTTAAATTGAGTTTTAGCTTGGACGACTTGAGGAATACATCAACTTTGGTATCAGAGCTTGGATTCTCCTATGCCTGGTACGTCCCCCCACACTTCCAAAAGCCACCTAAACACATTCCCAAACACAAACCTCACAACCGGCTATTTTCAGCCGTGCCAGGCAGAAAAGTAGCACGACCACCCCATTCCACTAAGCACGACTGTGCCACCGTCATTTCGTGCTATTTCACTTGTTCAAAACCACCTAGCTACTATTATCATGAGTACTAGTGTGAGTTTGAATGAGAGATTTGATGCACTCATGAGACAGTATGAGTTGATGTTCGGGAAAAGCCTAGTCCCTCCAAACCACCCTAAACTTGCCCCTATGAGCATTAAAAGGTGTTCTAAGTGTCAAGGATTTGGTCACACATCCTCGGACTACCCTAACAAGGAATTCATCACCTTGGCCAAATGGGAAGCAGCCATGAAGGAAGAAAATGAGGAGAAAAATAAAGATGAACGTGATCATGAACTTGAGGAAACTCAAGAGGAGGTCGTGGAAGAGGCTAGAGAAGAAGAACTCTTGGTTTTGGGAAGAGTTCTAAGCCAACAAAAGGGAGTCCAAGGTGAACCAGCAAGTCCTTTACCCACTCACCCCCTAGCCCAAATACTCACACAAAACCTCTGTCAATTCATTTTAGAACCATTACTAGAAGCTCCTAATTCTGAATTAAGAGCCTTTGAAGATGTGGTTCAAAGCAAGTCCAAAGAGTACCCTACGTACACCACTCAAATTAGCAAGGGGAAAGAAAAGAAAAGAGTCTCGACGATCAAAAGAGACTCGTTTGCATGGCTGATTTTATTTCAGCCAGAATTGAAGCAAGAAGAGGAGGTCATTACCTAACCTGATTCGTGGACAAATCTTTTTTAGCAAGGGCAGGATGACGGAGATCCCTCTATGCCCCTTGATTTAAAGAAGCAAATCAAGATAGGTAATTTCATTTCGCTGCCTAAAGGATGAATAAATCATCCTTATTTTGTTTTAGACCTAAAACGGCAGGTCATGGTTTGCTTCCAGCAGCAAACCCAAATTTTGTGTGCTTAATTACTTAATCCTCTTCAAGGTTTAAGTCCAATATTTTGCATTGTGATTGAAATTCAAGAAGTTAACTTTCCAGAAAATCAAGTTTCATCCCATTTGGACTTCATTTACCCAGTCAACTTAGCCAATAAACCCAAGATATATAAACTGCGAGTTTAACAAAAATTTACTTGGTTTTGGTTATGTGATTTCATAAACTTAACGATGGTTTAAGTCTTGGATTTTTAATTTTTTGGAATCCCCAAGATGTAGACTTTTAGGTCCAAGCATTGAATTCCAATCATGCCCAAAGGAACCAAAGAGATTAAGTCATTTTGTCAAACCTGCCAGTTTTGGTCCAGAATTACACGGTTAACTGTTTTAGTAGAATTAACCTACTTAAACATGGTTTAACCTTGATTTCTTTGATTGGGGGGGGGGGGGATTGTACACACCCTAAGGCTTCCCCCCATAGCCGTAAAACAAAATCATGCTCACTTTTGGTTGGGTTTACAGAAGTTAGAAAACCGGCCAGAAAACTGCCAAGAACTAGTTCAGCAGCACGGTTTGAGTTTTCCTTATCCATAGGGTTTTCCCGCCTCCAATGCTGAGTGGCACACCTCCCATGGCTCTCTAGAAGGCCAATGATCAGCTGCAAAAGGAGTTGCTCTTGAAAAGAACGTCTAATGGCTAGCAAAGGCAGCAAAGGATGTTCTTGAAGCTCATTGGTTAGCCAAAAAGGAGAAATCACTTTATGGTTGGCCAATCACATTTCTTTGCTAGATAAGCTGATTGTATTAAGACTAAATAAGCATGGTTATATTGTAAATATATTGTTTTATCTTTATTTAATGTTTTGAATGTAATTTGTTTAAGTTAAAACTAGGTTAGTACACAGTTAGCACTAACCGTGTGGATTAGCTTTAGTTAATGCCTTTCCTCACTAGGAGGGTAAGGTCTAGGTGTGTGTTAGCTAGCTAGCTAGCTTGCTTGCTTGACTTATATTTAAGCATATGCATGCCCATATGTAAGACATCAATCCAACTTTGAATCAAAAATCAGAATTGAGAGCATTGCTCTTGTTTCCCCTTAAACACTTCACTTGTTTATCCTTAATTAGGCCGATTAAGGTGGTGATCAAGTAAGTCTTAACTCTTATTTAGGTGGTGTTTCTGTATCCTAATTAAGGTTAAGGGCCCTAAACTCAAACTTAGTGGTGTTTCTGTCTCTAAGTGAGGGTTTAGACTATCTGTCAACGTTTGATTATCTCACGGTTTAATGTGAGCTTAGCTAGAATTCAGTTTACTTAATCCATGTATGCTTGAATTCTGGTTTTGAGTTTTCACTTAACCCTTTGAAGATGCTTGAAGTTTCATTTCCTTTTCTCATATTACATACCATTTGCCTTGAGTTTCTCTTGATTGTATTCTTTCTTGGTTTTAAGATTTCATTCTTAAATTGAGTTTTAGCTTGGATCCCTGGAGGGATGCATCACTAAGTAAGCGCACACACACACTCTAAGAGAACTTAAAGAGGGAAAGTAGAGAGAGAATGAGTTTGGGAGAATGCTTTTTATTGCACTTGAATACTTTTAATGGCTTGGTTATAAATGAGTCCCCTTGAGGGTTTATATACACGTCCACCTCCTTAATAGACGGTGGATATCTATTCAATCCTATGACTATTATTATTCTTCTAGAATATTCTATGCAAATATCCTACATGTAGAATAGTGTGGAACATCCTAGAGAGTAGTCTAGAATATTCTAGTATATCCTAGAAGGTTATAGGACTCCCCATAAGGTCCTAGTACTCTAGAAGCTTTTAAAATAATCTAGATGGGTCTAGAGTACTCCAGAAGGTTCTAGAACATTCTAGAACATTCTAGCGTATTCCAGAAGGTTCCAGACCATTCTGGAAGATTATGAAACATTCTAGAACTCTCCGGAAATGTGGCCCGTGACATTCTCCCCACCCAATCAGGCAACATCCTCGTTACCTTTGGGTCTTGGCCCTTGAGTTGCCTCATCTCCAGGAGGTGTCCTTCCCACTTGGTTGGGTTGATGTGTTGTGATTAACTGCTCGACACATTGATCCTTTGCTCGCTTGCGTCCCATACTCTTTCTGCTACGTTTTCTCCTTTGTGCCAGCTTCCCAGGTGATGTCGGGCGCACCCGTAGGTCCCTTATCCCTGGTAAGGGTGGCTAAGTAAGCTACCTTCTTACTCTCCGTGAATCGAAGGGTAGGTAGTACTTTTTCCTTTTGAGCTTCCTGTCTCGTGGGTATCACATGAGCTTGCCCATTGTCCATGTTGAACAAGGTGCTAGCATGAGGAACTATGACAGCTTTCGCCTTACTGAGGAAGCCCATTCCGAGATAGAACTTTTGATCATCAAGAGGAGCGACAGTTATGTCGACCTTACCTCTCTATTGTTCATCTTGGATGTCCGTTTCTCAAGCAACTCCATGAATTCGAAGGCTGTTCGCATTAACTCCTTTCACATAGCCCTTCTCCTTTTTGTAAGATAGGCTGATCTCATCAACGAGTTCTTTCACCATGTACACCTCGTCTGCTCTCTTGTCCACCGTTGCTTGGAGTTTCTTACCTCCAACTTCAATCTCTACATAGATGCGACCATCGGTTTGCTCCCTCACCTTGGATTGGATGGCACTTAGGAGTGATATCGAGGCAATACTTGTTTCCTCTTCATGCCTCTCCTCTTCCACCACAAGCGCAACAAGTTTGCCATGCTTTAGGCACTCAAAAACCCGATGAGGTCCATTGCACAAGAAGCATAAGTGTTTCCTCGGTGTCTCATCCTTCTTGTCTCTTCCCTTGTTCTTGAAGATTGTTGGCTTGTCCCGCCTAGGAGACTTGTCCCGGTCTCTGTCACTTTCACTATCATCTTGGTTCTTCTTGCCTTGTAGCTTTGAGGAGTCTCTCTTGAAGTCGACTAAGCACTCAGCAGTGGCGATAGCGAAGGCGAGGTGTCAAACCCCATGCCTCTCAAGTTCCATCCGGGCCTAATTACTTAGGCCATCAAGGAAGCAAAACAGGGCATCTTGCTCTCCCATGATTGGGATCTCCAAGAGGAGCTCTTGGAACTCCTTCACATACTCCCAGATTTGACCCTCCTTGTGTTGGAGGTGTCTTAAGTTGGCATGTGCTTCCCATTCCGTATTTTAGGGATAGAATTGTTTCTTGAGTTCACTCTTGAACCCATCCCATGTGTTGATGGGATCGGATCCTCTACAAGCATTGTCACACCTACGACACCACCAAATAAGAGCAATGTCTTTAAGTGAGAGGGCAACGTTACTCACCTTTTGAGCATCATCCTTGATGCCCATTGCCCTGAAGTAGGCTTTAAGTCCCCAAAGGAAGTTGTCGATCTCCCTTGCACTCCTAGCCCCGTGAAAGGCAGGAGGTCTTGGTGCACTCCCCTTTAGAGCGGTGGAAACTTGGATGACTCCATCGTTAGCCACCGCGGCCATCCACACCTTGATCTGTGCCTCCAAAGCCTCGACCCTTGCCTTATACGCCTCAACCTCGGCCTTGCAAGCCTCTACCTCGGCTTTGTAGGATTTGAGTTTCCCATCCTTGGGTGCCTCCGATGCTCGAAGAGGTTGGATCTCCTTCTTGAAGTTGGTCACCACGAAGGTCATAGCCGTTTGCATCTCTCCATGAAGCTCTTCCATGTCCCCCTCGGACTCGAGCCCTTGATGCGCTTATCCATGTCATCTACCCTACCCATTAGGGCCGACATGGTGGTTTTGATCTGTCTTCGACAAGGCCCATCACATCCTTGTTCTGGTCCTCACCCTTCTTGTCACCTTGTTGAGGGTTGGCATCGGTCACACTTGAAGCCATGATCTCCCAACTCGGACCTTGCTCTGATACAAATTGGCACGACTTGATAATTCAATCGAACTTAGACCCGTTCGGCCTATCAAATTTTGCTTAAAACTCTTGCTTTGTTTGCTAGTAAGCCTTGAGGATGGTTGACTTAGACTTAAGAGGCTAAGTAAGCACAAGGTCCTATTCGATCCTACGACTATTATTATTCTTCCAGAATATTCTACAAAAATATCCTATATGCACAATAGTGGAACATCCTAGAGAGTAGTCTAGACTATTCTACTATAGCCTAGAAGGTTATAGGACTCTCCAAAAGGTCCTAGATACTCTAGTAGCTTCTAGAACAATCTAGATGGTTCTAGACTGCTCCAGAAGGTTCTAAAACATTCTAGAACATTCTAGCGTATTTCAGAAGGTTCTAGACCATTCTGGAAGATTCTGAAATATTCTAGAACTCTCCGGAAACATGAACCGTGACATTTAGCAGTGCATATTTCCATTTTACACTTGGGTATGCAGCTTTGATGTGTCTTACAGGGTTTAGAACATTTTTAACCCTCTATTGACCTCAAATGGAGGCAATTTGACTCACCATGGAAGTTCATTTAGCTCTTATACTCGTAGGAAAAAGAAGAAAAAAGAGGAAACTGGTCCAAATGGCACCATGGTTGGATCATCGTGGCCACCACAGACCATGGTGCTTCCCAATTGATGAACTTTTCATCTTCTTTGATTGTGTAGCTGAGAATGCTCAAGATCTTCAACTTCTAGGGTTTCGGGCGAAAGAAAGGAGATCTATCCCTACTTTATCTCTCATCTCACTAAAATTTCATATACTCTAATCATGTTGGAGCAATAAAAGAACTACGGGGAGGCTCTTGCAAGAAGAGACTTGAAGATGGAAAGATTGTTAAAGAGATCTCCGTTGTTGCTAAGCATACTTTCCTCTTAGTTCTTGAACTCGTTCTTGATTTATTCTAGTTAATATCTAATTTGAACTATTTTGATCTAACTTTAATCATGGGTGAGTAGTTTTCTTTAGTCTAGGGATTTGCTAGCCAAAATAATGATGTTGGATTCTTAACTCTATCAAACTTGTGCTTAACCTATTTGGATTGATTCTATCTATCTTGTGTTTGATTAGATGTGAGTGTTTTTCACCTAATTGTTTACATATGTATAGATAATTGGCTAAACCAACAACAGGAGAAACCTACTATTAGAATGACAAGATTAGATTCGACTTAGTGGTTCTTCAAAGAGAATTGCATGTTGAGAGGAAAATTGGCAATCAAGATCTTTAACTTAGATTGAAACAACATCCTTTGAATGAATACTGGTTGGATTAGTTTAAGTAATTTGGTTTATTTTGAGAGAGAGGATTGAATTATGTTTGATTGTATTCCTTTGAATAATCCAAATTAAGAAAATCAGATGCTTAATTCAAGGGTCTAACTCATTGCAAGGCAGAATAAATCCCTAAATGTTTTTCCTAGATTGAATTCCCAACTTTGTTGCATAGTGATCATTTAGTATAGACAAACAATCTAATTTTGTACTTATTTTGCTTAGAATTTTAAAAGAACAAAACTTGAGAGATTGCATTGGTCCCGTGGATAATGTTTTAATTTAGACTACAATAGCCATGCACTTGTGGTGTGTATCAAATGTCCTTATTGTGTATGAAATTTTCAATCATATACACTGTTAGGAGGGTTTCAATGCTGATATGGCTAATTAAGCTTGACATATACAAAGCTTATTGTTAATTTAAGTGGATGTTTGTTAGACAAATTATGCTGAGACTTAGCTTCGATATGAGATGGGCTGATATAGTTATAGGGGTGTTTAAGTCAGTGTTTTTCGAGCTCATTATAAATTGTTAACCTAAGGTCAAACCCATAAAAGGCATTTGACTACCACACCTCTTCCCCTTATTTGTTCTTAATTATTGCTAAGGGTCTGACTGAGTTATTTGGGGAAGTTATCTTGGTGAGTTACTTAGGGGTGTTCATGTATGTCTAGCAACACCAGTGTCTCATATTTGTTGTTTGCTGATGATGCTATAATATTTTCTACAACATATCATGACCAAGTATTAGGGGTTGAACACATTATCGACTTTAAGCTCAAAATGTGACATTCAGTTAACATGATTTTAGGATTTAAAAATGATTAACTAAGGATTCTTTTTATATTTTTGTTTATTTTACATGAAATAAGCCAATGCTAGCAGTTTTGGAGCTTTTGAGGCTTAGTAGAGTAATAACATGTAAAAACAAGGCTCGGGATTCAATCTTGTGAACACCAGGAAGAACATGAAGATAACCACTGCCAAAGTGGAACTACTAGTGCCAGAAGTTCGTGTCAAGTTTATCTTGCACCACCGATTCTTCTAAAAATTGTCTAGCAAGCTAGTTGGCTTGGTAGTGTAACGGATCATGGTGTAAACAAACCCCTCTTCCCCCTATTTGTGGTTAAGTAGGATTTTAAGGATTTAGCTTAGGGTTCAGAAGTAGATTTGGTTTAGGCACTTTAATACTCTCTCTTTAGTTCAATGTAAGTTTTAATTTTTTTTTGATTTAATGCCTTTCTGCCTCTATTTTTTGCTATTTTGTATTTGTTCTTCAATCTTGCTCTTCAATTTCACGCTCTTCTTCACTTGCTTATTTTCATGACCAAGTCACTCATTTTGATGCCAATCTCATTTGGAAGTTGTCGCCTTGCTAATCAATGTTTTGCTTACTTTCCCTAATCTTAATCTCTCGCTTTCTTCTCTCAAGTCTTCAAATCTCAAGCTTTTTTTCATATGTTCAAGTTAGAATTTGAAAACCCAATTTTCAATTTACCAAATTTCTCTTGCTATGGGCTCCGTTAGTAGTTGTTGGAGTAAATTAGTAGCAAAATAAGTGGCACAAGTCGCGAATTTATCCTCCCTCATTCTAATCTCAGAAACACATTTTTCATGGTTAGTAAATCTATTTGGTAACCTTTTCTTCTATCTCTTGTCTGTCTTGCTAGCTTTTATGGCTTTCTAGTCAATTAGTGTTAATTGTTGGTTTGACAATTCAGATTTTGTTTTGTTGTTTTGATTAATTATGCTTATGTTTTAATTACTTTTATGTGATCATAATTTGTGTAGGATTAGTGCTAGATTATGTTAAATTAGTTAATTTGGTATTGTTTTAGGAGTATAATGCTTTTGATTTGGTTTAATGTGAGCTACGTTAGCATTTGGATCATATTTAGATTAGAATTAAAGTTTAATTAGTTTAACTAATTGTGTTTAGTTTGGGATTAGTGTTAGTTTAGTTAACTTAAGCATGCTTTAGTTGTTTCTTTCTTTTGTTTAGTTTAGATATGAGCTAGATTAACTAATAAATGGCATAGTTTCAACATTTGTCCTTGAGGATAACAATTTAATACACTCAACAACGTATATATGTGGTTGATTCGGGCCAATAGGTGAATCACGCTAACACTGATGTGGTGTTTAAAACTAAAAGGAAAAGATTGGCATTAGAGAGGTTCTTTCACATGAGAAATATTGGTAACTTCCTCATGTAATTCACCTATTGGCTGATGAGAAATATTTATTAGAATAGCAAAAGAACAAAATAAAAACTATAATTCGATTAAATCAAACTTGGTCTATAACAATGGAGAAAAAACAAATAGCGTAACAAAGAGATTATTCTTGTGAAAAACTGCCAACTTTTCAAAATATTCCAACATGGAACTTAACTTTTTTTAAGCCTAAGATCTGATGATTCAATCAACTTTTGTGGCCCTCCATCTACATAGAATTTTAGCCCTTTGGCTTTCCTAATTTCAAAGTTTCTTTTTGCCAAAGGCATTATACCATTTCCTTACGTGCCATCTTCTTCACCTTAGTTTCGATTTGCTAACTTTCCAAATTGTATGAAATAATTTAGAAGTGCTAGAAAAATTAAGACTGACCTGGATGCGGAAATAACTGTCGAGAGTATTCCACGTATGTAGTGATGAGGGGCGGCTACCAGTGTAGCCTTAGGAGTGCCCACGTCCTAAACTCGATGCCCAATAACGATGGTAGACAACCATGAGGGGAGGGGAAGAGAGTATGAGAGATTTTGTGTCTTATATGTGTATATCTTGTGGCTGACCCCCAAAGCCCCCTTTTATAGGTTATGGGGGCAGCTGGGGTTGTTGCCCTAGGCAACACTAAGTGGCCATCGGGCCTAACTAAATAGGACCAGTTAACAGCTCCCACTCGGCTATAAAGGTCGCAAACACATGCTCTCCACGAATCATTACTCTTCACGCTTCATACTGGGAATAGGACGTGCGACCGAAAAATAACAAGTAGTGCTATATTAAGTTACCATCTGACTAACATAACACTTTCACGAAATACGATACCCCAAATCATCGTAAACATCAGCAATGGCATTTCCAATCCCTTATGCCATGATATATGATATGATTATATATGTACTCAATATAATCGCCTAGGCTGATATTAGTGATGATGGATAGACTTTTCCTTAAACACTCATGATATTGCTTCTTAGCTTAATTGCTTTCCTAACATGTTCTCGTTGAATTGTATACATCGTGGTTGTTAAGCCATTAATCATGCATCGTTTTATTAATTATTTTGATTATATTTTACACATTATTGCATCTAATTTACGTTATTTTCATATATTTTTCAGGTTAGGGATTGTTTTAATGAAGAGGAGAAGACGAGTCGTCGAAGTTCAGATTTTACATGCTAAGTTATCAAGACGGTCCAAAATAATGAATTATGAAAAATATTATTTTTATAAGGATTTATTTGGGCTTGGACCATAAGCTTACTGTTTCTAATTGGAGAAAAATTAGAAGACTTGGAAGAGAAGTAGTCCAAAGAAGAAAACCTAATAAAATGACACTATAAACCTACCTCTTCTTCTGATAGGATCGACAATATGTCAAGAAATATTGTGTGGGTATTTTTATCAATATTATAGTACTCTATTGGTGCTAGAATTGTAAGTTGCCAAAGTCATGTCTTGCTTAGCCGCCAAGGACTAGGCATAGTATGATTAGCAGACACATCTTCTTCCTCTTGTAACATATATATCGTGACTATGCATGGTGAAAAGGAGGAGGGGGGACCGAGACGAATTACCTAAGGTTTCTTGCCCATAATTATTTTGCTTTTTCTACATCTTCTCTACTCATCTCTCACGTCACTCCACTTCATCATCTCACACCCTTCCCCTTCTCACTTGATATCATCATCATCCACCTAAATATCATAATCACCGTCACGCATCATCATCGTTCATCGTCAACATCAACGGCTCTCACACCATTATCAAGTAACATTGTTTTTTTTTCTCTTTTATTTTATAAGTTTAGTTATTAAACATGGAGTATTTGGGTAATTTACGTAATTTAATTCCAAATATAAGTGAGTAATTTTCTTGTGCTTGGTATAATCTATTTGAAACCATGCTAAATTAATTATTTTGAAACAAGTTTCATGATTTATTGTCGAGTTGATTTATATTCATGATTCTTTAGCGATTACCGTTTATCGTTTATGAAATTTGTGTTAAATCGATTAGAATGCATACTAGTTGATTAAATACAATTTCGATTGATAGTTTAGAAGACTATAATACGTAAAAGTTATAGTCTTTTAGGCTTAGGTATCACCCTAATTAATCATGGATGGCTCAAACCCATCTCTTTTAATTAGGTAATCGCTTTAGATCTTTGTTAAATCGATTTATTGGTAAATTGGTTACAAAGTGTTAAATGATGTTTTTCTAATTCTTAATACTGCAGTTTGGTTAAATTTTTACGCTGGTGTAAAGATTATCAAATTAGTATGGTTTATATTAGGGCTAGACCTAAGTAAACTATAATCTAAGGAAAAACAGAGAAGAACCGCTGGTGGATATCTTCTACAATTTAACTTATGAATGAAATTAACTTGTGTGTTGATGATAAATATTAATTTGCATGGTGGATTGAGATTATACTAAGTATCCTTCATAAATTTGACAACTTTTGATCATTATTTGTTGCATAGAGTTAATTTGATTAGTTTGTTAATTTTTGTTCTATTTTTATTAGCTTCAATATAATTTCAATCGACCCCCTGAAAAGTATAGTCTTTTAGGAGTGTCTAGGTAATTTTAGAGAGTTTAAATTTTGATTTTTAGAGTGGTTATAATTTTAAATTGATTTATATTCAGTTTTAGTATTTAATTATCGGTTTGTTAGAAATTAGACTAAAAATAGTTATTTTTGTTATTTTTTTATTTTTATCAGTTCCTAGAGTTTATATATTGTCATAATCTTCCCATACTTAATTTCGTAATTTTTGGAAGTTATTTGATAATTTGTTCAGAATTATTTTGTGAAATTGATATGTGCAGGTTTTTAGGTTATTAATCCTGAAAATTTGGATTTTAATTATTAATTCACATTTATTAGGTATTGTTAAGTCCAGAAAACTGTGTCCTAGAATTAGGGTAATTGTCTTAATTATTTTTGTATTTATATTTATGCAGATTATTTTATTTCTAATTTCATATTTAATATTCTGCATTGATATTTTGTGGTAATTTTCTGATTTGATTTTTCTGAAATTATTTGGATACATTTGAGAAGTTATAAGCTGATATACTTAAAGAATAATATTTTAGGTTACTGTTTACAATTTTTAATATTTATTTTCTGATTATTATTATTTGTTGTTTTGATTTTTAATTAGAATTTCAGTTACTATTCTGTTTTTATTTTTCAAAACTATTTAGGGAATATTTTTACTATTTTATTTCCGGAATATTATCTAGAATATTTAGGAGCATCATTGGGTAGTTTTCTAGATTTTTATTCATTAGATTTTAATTATTTTAGAATTACTAAGATTAGACTTAATAAATTAGATTATTAAAATCATTTAGGATTAAGCTAGCCTTTTACAGCAATCTTTCCTCGTAGATCGATCCCTACTTGCCTATGCTATAAAAATTATTTAATAACCGAAGTAGTGTTTAAATTTGTAACTCTCGACAAGCTTTATGGTGGTTCTTGAGAAACACATTAAAGTAGCAACATCAAGCCTTGATTTTGTACCATGACTTTAAGTCAAAGGGTCATCATCTATAGGGTCACACGGTGATAAGAGATATGAAGGTCAATTCTCACTCTGTATATGGTCGTCTCTTAAGCACATACAGTAAGAGATGTGTGTCATGACGTAGCTCCCACTTACTTGGGATCGTCACTCTATATACCATGCGAATCGCTAGTCTAGATTTTTACCAAAAAATCTAACCTGAGCCACTAGATTAGTATACTAAATGCTAATCTTGACACTGAAGATTCGACTTTTAAGGCTTCAGTATGAAATGATGTCTCATACTTGACTCCCTCGAGTCTCATCTTAAACTTACTAAGACGACTATTTCTCAATCATACACTTCCAGTATGAGTAGTCAATATTGCACCTATAGTGCCAGTATGATTATGTCTTATCCTACTTGTTACTGAAGCGTCAGGGTGATTGCTTGTGTGACTAGGCCAATCAGAAGCATGTGATATTTCAACATATCTAACAAATAAATCACAAAGCATTTAGAAAAAGAGCCTTTAATCTTTATTTCATAAATGCCCAATACAAGAAGAACGTATCGGTCATATATAACAAGATTCTATACAAAAACTAAACTCTGCGAAGCCCTAGACTCAACGAATGTGCTTTGAAAACATCTCTAGGAATCGGCTTAGTTAATGGATCAACGATCATCTTGTTAGTGGGTATATACTTGATGGCAACTTGCTTTGTCTTTATGGCATCTCGCACGAAGTGATAACGCCTCTTGATGTGCTTGGTCTTCTGATGGAACTTAGGATCTTCAGTGAACTAGATGCCGGTTGTGTTGTCACATAACATCTCTACAGGATCATCAACTCTAAGGAGTGAGGTTGAGATCCTAGAGGAAACTCCTAAGCCACATTGCCTCATGCGTGGCTAGGCTACATGGGACATGCTTTGCCTCCATGGCCAATAGAGCTAAGCAGTCTTTTTTCTTACTGTACCATGATATGGCTCCCCCACCCAGGGTGAACACATATCCTGAGGTTGACTTGGACTTATCCGGGTCACCACCCCAATTGGCATATGAATATCCTCTTAACTTAAGGTCCCCGCCTTGATAGCATAGGACCAAGTCGCTTGTACCACAAAGGTAGTGCATGATTCTCTTGACGGCTTGTCCTGGGTTGCCTTGGTAATGACTTATCAAACCAACCGCAAGGAAAATGTCCGGCCGTGTGCATAACACGGTGTACATTAAGCTTCCTACGAAATTAGCGTAGGGGACATTGCTCATGGCCTTCTTTTCTTTGTTTGTTTTTGGGCATTGGTCAAGGTTCAACGTTAAACCCTTCTCAAATGGAGTGTCTACAGGTTTGGAATAATGCATGCGGAATCATTCTAAAACTTTCTTGATATATGCCTCTTGCCTCATACCTAAAGTATCTTAGGATGATTCCTTATTATTTTCACGCCTAGGACATACCTGGCTTTACCTATGTCCTTTATCTCAAAGATGGAGGACAACCACTTCTTAGTGGCTTTGATCATCTTCAAATTGTTCCCAGCCAGTAGTATGTCATCAACATATTGGGTAAGGAACATAATCCCCATGGTTGATGTTTTGACATATACACAGTGGTCCTTTGAAACTATAGATAAGCCAAACGAAGTTATAGCTTCATGGAATATTAAGTACCAAGATCTGGAAGACTGCTTAAGACCATATATGGACCTTTTAAGACGACACACCTTGTCCTCTTGTCTATTTGATACAAAACCAATGGGTTGGTCCATATAGATCTCTTCCTCAAGGCTACCATTAAGGAAAGTAGTCTTTATTTTCATTTGAAACAACTCTAAGTCCAAATGGGTAACCGTGGCTAGGAGTAGGCGCATAGAAGTAAATCTCACAATAGGAGAAAATGTCTCTTCATAGTTTACACCCTAAATTTGTGTAAACCCTTTCGTCACTAAACGGGCTTTGAACTTATCGATCGAACCATCTGCCCGACGTTTTATCTTGAAAACTCACTTGTTTCCAATAGACTTACGCTGGGGTGGAGGATCAACAAGTTCCCAAACCATATTTCTTGCCATCGAGTTCGTCTCATCCCTCATGGCATCCATCCACTCTTTATGGTTTGGTGAGTCAATTGCCTCTTGATAAGAGGTAGAATTCTCAACTTCCAAGGGAGTGCATAGGAATATTTCCTCTTCAATTTGGAAATATCGTCGAGGAATTCTTCCACGCTTACTTCTTCGAAGCCTGGGGCATTCATTGTTTATCTGCCTGGGTGAGGCATCCCTTCCTCTTTCTCAAAGAGGTGTGGGACCCTGAGCATATGGAAAGTTGCTCCCGCTATCCCTCTGGGGCGTGGGATCCTGATCATGTGGACTAACTACATGTTCGGGAACTGGAGATTGAGGACGGACCTTACTCGCAGGTTGACTTCCCTTATGTATAGGAGATTGAGGACAAATCTCATTCTCCTGGGCAAGCAAGTCTCCCCCATTCCCTTCGGATAGGAGAGGCATACCATCTTCAGTGACTTGGTTAGAATCCAAATTCTCCCCTTCACCGAATGATGGTTGGATGTTTTACTGTAACTTAAACAATTCAACATCCTTCTTGACTTCACCAATGGTCGGGAACTCATCATCGAGAAAATCGACATTGCGAGAATCTATTTCTGTCATGCCACCATTTGGGTGTTCCCTATACATCACATATCCTTTAGATTGTACGGGATACCAAATGAACACCATTTCGGTGGCTCTTAGACCAAGTTTTCCATGTTTATGGTTGCGTTATGCACATAGCTGGTCGAACCCCATGGGCGTAAATGATCCAAGGATGGCTTCTTACCAAACCATAACTCATATGGTGTAGCAGGTACACTCTTGCTCGGCACATGGTTAAGGATGTAGGCTGCCGTAAGCAACGCATCCCCCAAAAAACTGATTGGGAGGTTAGCATGTGCCATCATTGACCTGACCACATTAAGCAATGTACGATTCCTGCTTTCGGCAACACCGTTCTGTGGTGGAGTGCGTGGAATCGTTAGCTGTCTTTGTATACCTTTTCCCTCACAGAACTCCTTGAACATATCAGAGAGGTATTCACGACCTCGATTATTTCTAAGGATCTTAACCCTACGTTACAATTGGGTCTCTACTTCTGCTACGAAACGTTTGAACACATTGAGTGCCTCGTAGCGATGAGATAGTAGGTACACATACCCATATTGTGAATAATAGTCTATGAGAGTACTGAAATAGATAGCCCCATGTCGTGCTTCATGTCGTGCTTTAACGTTCATGGGTTCACATATGTATGAGTCGATTAATTCTAAGGGACTAGATGCTCTCGAGGCCTTACTGAAAGGCTTCATTGTTGCCTTTCCAGCTAAACATAATCACACCTATGCAACTTAACCCTAGTGAGCTAGTCTAGAAGACCTTCTTTAGCTAGCCTATTTATCCTATCTTGGCCCACATGGCTAAGTCTAACATGCCACTTAACAAATTCAGAATTGGAGTCAAAGTATGAAACAAAAGCAGAGGATGTATTATTATAATTATCATCCAAATCCAAAACAACAAAACCTCCTTTCAAAGTTGCTTGGCCAAACAAATTGCCATTGTAGAACAAATCTAAACCGTCTGGACGAAAACCAAAAATAAAACCTAAACTTACTAAAGAAACATAAGAAACTAAGGAGCATCGCACCCCAGGTGCATAGAGGGCGTCGTGAAGAAGTAGCTTGTTTCCTCCACGGAACTTGAGCTAGTATGTTCCTACTCTAAGGACATCTTCTTCACTGTCGTTCCCCAGTACGACAGTTCGTGAATCCACCGGGTAGTGATGGAACTCCACGAATCTAGCCCTATGCGGAATTATGTGCTTTGTTGCCCTCGTGTCTACAATCCATTGAGGAAGAGAGTTAACAACGAATGCATGGGAACAAACATATAATTCAGGAGTTTTAGTGGAAGTAGGTACGCACCTTGACTGGGTCAGGACAATCCTCGAGCAAAATGGCCATTCTTTCCACAGTTATAGTACTTCACACGTGCCATATCCTTAGCCCCGTTACCCATAGCCTTATGCTTCTTGGTAGTATCACCATTGGAGCGAGAGTTCTAAGGAGGACAGAGGCCCTTGGGATCCAATCCTTTGGCAACGAATGCCACACTAGGAGCCGCATATAATTTTAAGCGCTCTTCCTCCATTTCGAGGTGTTTAGAGATTGCCTCGAAGGTCTTGATGTGTTCACTGTGTGTCATGAATACTTTAGAACTCTTCCAATGTTCATTGTCATTGGGAAGAGCTATAATCATATTTAGGACCTGTTCTTCCTCAGAAACTTCTTGCCCTGCAACCTTAAGGTCTCGAACCAAAGCACTCATGGTTCGAAGGTGTTCGGAGATACTACGACTGGAGTGAATAGTATACTGCATCCATTTTAGTTGCAAGGTACGCAACCTTGTAGCAGATCTCTGCCCGAACCTAACCATAAGTTGCGTCCACATGTCCTTAGCAGTGGAGAATCGTTCGAACTCACCCAGGAGATCGTCCTACATACAAGATAGTATAGTGTAGCGTGCAGAACGATCGCGTTTGAACCATGCTTGGTACGCCTTTAGGTTTTCTTTGTACTTCTCAGTTGCAGTAATATCTTTACCTTGTTCATCTTTTTCAGCTAGAGCAGTCATAGAGGAGGTTAAGAGGTCCAGCATGTCATCATTATTTAATTAGAACTGGACTTTCAGATGCCAGACGTCGTAGTTTGAACCATCCAGTTTATCATTAGATTGCATACAACCTATCATTAGATTGCATACAACCTATCATGTTTCTAGCTGCCATATCTGAAAGTATATACCTATTTGTCAAACATATTGTTTTAATAATTAAATTATCTAGAAGACCTCATCATTCATAATATACGTTCAAAAATTTCGCTAAGCTCATAGTCATCACGTATAGATATGAGCTTTGGAGCTTCTTTGATCTAATTATTAACTTAACTGCATAGAATTTCCTTAAAGGTTTTGTTAAACTAATTAACATTTTAATTGGTGATCATCACATAGATATTCACCTTTCATTATGCGAAACATATTCACATGAGCTTATGTTATATAAACTGATTCATACATCAAGTTGCTAAAACGAATTCGACATATAACACATATAGTTATATGTCATACCCCTAAATTTCATATTATCATTACATAGACAATAATAAGAAGTAATTTACAAAATGATTTAAACATATCAAATAAACTCATAATTACTTTTAGCATATAAGACTAACTGATACAGCTTTCAAAATAATTACACATTAACCCAAATCATAAATCAGATTAAATGAGCAAGAAATAACATGGTCCAAAAGAGAATCAACTCGAATTAAAAATAATGGTAGGAGGTTAAATGGGAAGGAAATTAGAATTACAAAAAAAGAAACAAAGGGAGGCTCATTAAAAAAAAAAAGAGCCCAACCGGGGCCCTTGTTTATAAGTGAGTAACACTCACTTACTAAACTTTACTAACCGTAATATTCTTTCTACTACCATCATTCGAATCTCTATCTGCTCTTTCTCCTCCTCTCGACCGCGAAGGGAAGCCCCTCTCTTTCTCTCTCTATCTCGGGTCGTCATAGCCATGGAAAAATGGAGCACTAAGCTCCACGACCGTCTTTAACGGTGGTCCTCCGTAGCCATCGTACCTCGAAAACCCAAGTGATGACCTAAAACCATCGCCCGCACCGCCACACAAAAAAGCTCTCGGTCTTCGATCTACGCTAGCCTAATGAGAACCGAGGGCACCACCGTCTATATCGGCCGAAGCCGAGTTTGGGGAAGTGACCCACCTGCCCAACGTGCCACTGAGGTGGCAGTGCGTGGATGCACACGCTTCCAAAAGATGGCATTTTTTCAGCTTTTTTTTCTATGGTTGCATGGATCATCGTGCGTGGATGGTGTACGAGGAAGAAGGAAGCATGAAAAACCCTTCATCCACTACTAAAAGACAGTCATTTTCCGGTGGATATTCCAACGGAAAATGCCCGAAAATTCGTCGGAAAACCGATTTTTCGGCGGAAAATCCGACGAACCCGTGCCGTAGGAATAAAGCCCGTAGACCTGCACCTGCCGACAGAATAGGTATTCCGTCGGCTTGGACCGACGGATTGCCGACGGAATAGGTATTGTTCGACGGACAATGCCGTCGGGAAGGTTGGCCAGGGAACACCGGAAGTGCCGACGGACACCCATTTTCCGTCGACATTTTCCGACGGAAAACGGGTATTCTGTCGGAAAATGCCGACGGAAAATGGGTGTCCGTCGGCACCTCCGGTATCCCTGTCCGACGGAAAATCAAATTCCGTCGGAAATTTTTGGAAATTTCAAAAAAAATAATTTGCAAACGTTGTTCCCCAAATACACATTTACAACCTGCATATACAAATCAGGCCAACCAAATGTTGGCCGAGCCAAAACCACGACACGTGGTACACAAATCGCAACAACCATAACCACTACACGTGGTACACAAATCACAACAAACGTAAGCACCACACGTGGTTACTTTCAGTCAATAAGTATAAATAAAGAACCACATCAAATGGACATTGTAATAATACGAAGTATAATAATAAGCAACCAAAGCAATGCAACAAACGCAAGAGAAGGTAACTGTTCAAATAATAAGTATCGAGGAGGAAGGGGAGAATCAAGGGACATGCTCGATGAGATAATCCCTGTAGTCATGAGGGCGGTCATCATACCCAAGGTTGCCGCCATCATCATCATCATCATCACCATCACCACCATCATCATCATCATCGTCGTCGTCATCATCGTCACAGGGTTGCGGTTCAGGAGGAGGAGGAGGGACGTAAGGAGCAACGCGGTGGTGTTGTCGATGGCGCATAGAAGGGCGTGGGCGAGATCCAGACCCAAATGCTTGCTGAGCACTCATAAACTCACGGAATGTATCTTTCAGACCAGATAATTCCGAAGTGAGTAAAGTCACTTTCTCTTCTAAGTGACGGTTTCTCTCCGCCATCGTACTGAGCTCGTTGTTCAGCTGGGTGACCGATGCTCGCACATCAGGGTCAGGATCACGGTCCAGGGATGTCGCTGTGGACTTCACCAGATGCTTCAGTTTGACCCCTTCTGATCCTAGCCCATACACACGGCCCTTTTTGTTGTAGTTAGCTTGCACCCACAACTCGGTTTCGGATGGGACTTCAGTTGGTTCGGAGCCGGGATCTGTGGAAGATTGCGAGTTTTGAATCTGCTCCCACTTCAATTGGTGCTCCGTAATAAGATTCCATAAATTTAGACATTCCAGACATAACATTCAATCGTGAACATACTGAGCTGATTTGTTACATAATCAAGAAATCATGCAGGTGACTTACCCATCTTTTTTCCGATTTTTTGTCCACCCATTTGTTAGCCGCGTCTACATGAGTGTCCTTGAAAAGTTCGAGGTTCCTAACGTCCCTATTAAGCTTCTTCGCCTACACAATAGCAGAATACGTTAACGTACAGGAGGATGGCTGTAATTGGGTAAGGCATTGGGAAAAATAAGTACAACAAATAATGAACCACGCACTTACCATGCGTCTTCTGTGCTCAGTAAATGCGACCGAACCAGATCTATGCAAAGAAGGACCTAACCCGTCCTGCTCGCTGTTCCGGTTCTTCTTTGCCTGCGAACTCACCTTCAGAAATTTATCGGAAGCCCAATACTCCTATAGCGACTTCCAAGTGCTGTCAGACAACCACAATGGTTGCTTCCTCCTTTTCCTCAACTCCCCGAATGTGTCCCTCAATCTACTTGCCCCTTTCTCCTCGAAGTTCCTCCGTATCTGGACCGCATGCTTTGGAGCCCAACAGTAACGCTTCTGCATGAACACAATTACATGCCACAAAATGTGATACTTGCTAACAATATGAATACATATATGTGTATATGTACACGAATGTACAAAAAATTGGGAGAACTCTTACCTTGAACTCACCAAACCACAAGTCCCGATGTTGTTTAGGCACTTTCCCCCATGTTGGCCATGACTCAGGATATTTGTTCGTAAATATCCTTGTAATCTCTAACACAACATCGTACGGACAGAAACTAGCAAATTAAGAAAGAATGGATCCCGTCAGAAATTGCAAATTGATAATACAGTTGGTAAGACATAATTACTTACTCTTTGCCGTCAGGTGCGATGAGTTGCTTGTTTGTGCTACTGCCATGGCTAGAAGCATGTTCACTTTGTTCCTGACTCCTTTCTACAGATTGTTGTGGAATAATAGGTGGGTTCGGGATCATGTAACTACCAGACATGTGTACCTGGGGGATGGTGGGTGTCATGTGCTGGCTGAAGTGCATGGATGGAGTGGTGCGAGGGTCTGGGATAATGTGGTGGGGAACCTCAGGGATTTGATGTCGCTGAGGTTCCTCTTCGTGCTGACCGGTGGGGTCATGTCGGTGTGCTCCCCGAGAACGCCCACGTCCGGCCCCACGACTACGATGTGTACCTAACATCTTAGAGACAAATATACAGAACGTAGTGATCAAATAATATGAGGAACAAATAATTAATTGTAATTGAAATTAACAGCAAATTAAATGTCATAATTACACTGTCATAAATGTCACGCGTACAATGTCATAAGTATCTGAACTAACAGCCCATACAATTTGGTTTTAGGTCACAATCAACTAATTTATCATTATTACTTTCATTCAGAGTCTTCAGTATCATCGTCAACATCATCCCACTCCTCCTCTTCACTTCTCTCAGCTGGATCATCTTCGTTTACCTCCTCAATTTCTTCCTCCTCATTCAACAAAGTTGCAGGGAGCATGTCAGTTACTACTGTCATGTGGGACACTTGTTCCTCTTGAAATGCAACTGGTAAAGTGAATTCATCATTCACTTTGTGTCTAGACTTGTTTGGAACGACAACCCACCAGTTACCTTTATCTCTTATTCCATTTGGGTACCTCATGTACACCACCTGCATTGCGGAGGCAACAAATATGAATGGATCATATTTTTTGTATCTTCTTGTTGTATTAACCTCAACGAAGGGACACAGTTTGGGGCTACGTGTTCCTCGAGGGGTGTTATCAAACCAATCACACCTGAACAATGTACATTGTTTTAGAATAACTTCTTGAAGGATTCCATAATAATCATCCTCGAATCCACCTTCTCCGCTCCCTTTCACACAAACCCCACAATTGTAACTCTTTTTTCCTTCACACCTCTTTTGTGTTTGAAATAAGAATCCATTCACCCTAAATGCAGACCAGGTTGTGACCTTCCTCAAAGGCAGTTGAGCCAAATGGTACAGGTGTACCTGACGTTCGTCAGTGAACATTTCAACAATGTCGACCTACAAGTATTTATGTTTAAACTCATAAGGTCGGGACCATTTGCTAGAAATAAGCTGTGATGAATTAGTACAGTTATTTCCAACGATGATGGCAAAATTAAAAAATCTTACTGCTTTCTTGAACCACCAAATAAACTCGGACTCTATGAGTGCATCTAACTCCACATCTGTGAAATTTGGGTTTCCTTGTAATTTTTGTTGCTTGAATAGTCTGTACAAGTCATTATTCACTGATTAGCACCATGTTTCAATTCATAAAATGGTATTCGTTCAATGCATGTGATGGATGCAATGGGTACTTTTTTTTGTAACTTACGTGATGTACGGTTCAACTTCATTACAATTCAACACAATATAAAGCTGTGCAGCGTTCATTTCTTCATCAGTTAGGTACCTCTGTGTCCGACTTCCCACAGCAGTACCTTTGGTTTTCGAAAACTGACAACATTGGCTCCCCTCCTGATGACTCCACATTGATTTCCTCATTTCGTCGACGTCTTGTGCGCATTGAAGGCACATTAACGCTGAAGTAGAATGAAGAAAACTGTGATATCTCGAACACCAGATATGCTTCGGCCACTGACCCCTCAGGGGATGTTTTATTTCTAATTTTCTTCTTCAGCCACCTGAAGTACCTACATTAAAGTTCTGTGAGTGTGTGAAGTACACTTTAATTTTACATTTACATCTGCCAGGAAATTTGTCATATGTATTTACCTTTCAAATGGATACATCCAGCGGTATTGCACTGGCCCCCCAAGGTATGCTGCTTCTGCCAAATGCACAGGTAAGTGTTCCATGACATTGAAGAACCCAGGAGGGAAAACTCTCTCCAATTTGCAAAAGATGATGCGTATATTGCGTTGCATTTCTTGTAACTTATCGACCTGTAACACTGTTGAGCAAATGTTTTTGAAGTACTCACTTAACTCAACAAGTGGTTCAAGTACATCGTCCGGTAGCGCACGAAATGCTATTGGCATTAGCGTCTGCAGGAACACATGACAGTCATGACTCTTCATGTTTTGGAACTTTGCAGCCTTCATGTCTACGCAATTCCCAAAGTTGGAGCAATAAGCATCAGGCATTGTCAGCCGTTGGGCCCACTCACATACCCCCTTCCTTTTGTCCAAAGAAAGGACGTACGAAGCCTTTGGCTTCAATGTCCTCCCGTTCACACCTCGTTCAACATTTAACTCCGCACGATCACACATGTCTGCCATGTCCAACCTCGCCTTCACATCATCTTTTGTTTTTCCCGGAACATCCATGATAGTGTTTATGATGTTGTCGCAGAAGTTTTTCTCTATATGCATAACATCCAAGTTGTGATGTAGCAATTGGTCTTTCCAATAAGGTAAATCCCAGAAGATGCTTCTCTTGGTCTAGTTGTGAACATTTTCCTTGAAACCCGGGATTACAAAATCTCCATCCGTTGTTACTTTTGGAAGACTACACACCTCATTCCACAGTTCCTCGCCACTTCTCCTGAATGGAGGGCCCTCTTTCACCACTTTTCCCTTAGAGAACGCGGTGCGATTTTTCCGAAACGCATGATCTCGAGGCAGGAAGTGACGATGACAGTCAAACCATGATGCTTTGCCCCCATGTTTCAAATGTGTCGCCCTCAACTGATCCATACAAACAGGGCAACTCAAAACACCATGAGTGCTCCATCCAGATAACATTCTAAGCGTGGGGAAGTCATTCACTGTCCACATTAAGGCAGCTCTCATCAAGAAGTTTTTCCTCATGGAAATGTCATAGGTTTGGACACCATCCCACAGAGTTCGGAGCTCATCAATCAACGGTTGCAAGAACACATCTATTTTGTTCGTTGGATTTGACGGTCTCGGTATAATGCAAGTCAAGAACATATATGGCATTGTCATGCACATGTCTGGAGGAAGGTTGTAAGGTGTCACAACCACAGGCCACATGGAATAAGAACGGCCAGATTGTGAGAAAGGGCTAAACCCATCAGCACACAAACCAAGCCTCACATTGCGAGGCTCAGAAGCAAAATCCGGGTATTCGCGATCAAAATGTTTCCACGCTTCCCCATCTGAAGGGTGACACAAAACACCATCCGCACGCCTATTGTTATAGTGTCACCTCATGTGCTCAGCTATGCTTCTTGAGGCATAAAGGCGTTGCAGCCTTGGTATCAAAGGGAAGTAGAACATTTTTGCATATGATTTTAACTTCTTCCTATTATCGCCTGACTTAATCGGCTTCCATCTTGGCAAATCACAAAACTTGCAATTTTCAAGGGCCGAATCTTCCTTAAAGTAAAGCATACATACACCGCGACAACAATCAATCCTGTGCACATCTAAACCCAAACTTCAGACCTTCTATTTCAACTCTGAGTAACTTTGGGGCACACGATTGTTTGGCGGGCAACTCTCATGCAGTAACTGCATCATCTCATTCATACAATTCTGCGGCATATTATAATAAGATTTTATACTCATCAACCTCACAGCATTGGACAACTCAGTTTGGGTTGAACATCCCTCCCACAAAGGCGTCTGAGCAGTTTGAAGCATATCATAAAATGCCTGAGCTTCTGCATTTGGTTGCTTACTAACTTCAACCTCATTAGTAGCAATGACATCGTTCACCATTGCCCCAACACGATCGACAAACGAGTTTGTGTTGTCGAAATCCATAGGACTTGTTGGAGCCATATCATCATACAAGTTTTGTTGGTTACTAATGCCAACATTTGCATATTCAGTTGGTTCTATCTCCCCATGAGATGTCCAATACCAATACCCCTTAACGAAGTCGTTTTGGTACAAGTACAATTTCACATCATCAGGTGCCCTATATGCTCTGTTTCCACACTTCGCACAAGGACATCTATAATGCCCATTATTAATGAACTCTGTTTGACCCCTTGCAAATTGATCAAACATCTCTACTCCTTTTAAGAACTCCTGCCTATAAGACTTTCTCCCTGACATAAATCTTTCATACATCCACCTCCGATGGGGTGGTCCGCACATATTATCCACTGTTCATCATTGACAAAGTAAGCAGTACATTAATATTGGTTACTTTAACAATCGACGTATGCTGATAATTTTAATTCGTATACAAGTGAACGCATGATGGACTTCTCATTAAACTATTTCGTCATACGCTACGATTAATAGGATACCAACAAAAGCACATACATATTACGACAATGAAGTCAGGATATAAACCTGTTTCAATGTCTGAAGTGGGAGCCCAAAGCTGTGACATGCACACCGACAACAACGACATTCACAGCAACAATAACGGATTTTTTCCCCTTTCGCAATACGTTTTCTCTTACG
>JACYFF010031956.1:73094336-73155200 GCA_017589665.1 Selenicereus undatus
TTTTCCCCTTTCGCAATACGTTTTCTCTTACGACCCATTTCCTTCATATTAATAATCCACAAAAATCGATCTCATTAACACACAAATTCCAACAACACCCTTCCCTCAAATCGTACACAACAACATCTACGCACAACTTTCTCACATTTAACGGAATAATATAACCTCATAGTTGCTTACTAATTGTTTTCTATCAATCCTCAACAATAAATACATTTCACAACTAATTACGTTCAATGTCTGTACGAACACATTCTTCACTTCACTACAATTAAGAACACCAACAAATTACTAATAATAGCATTTACCTAACAATTACATATTAATTTTCACACTAATTTTAATATACACAAACCATTATCAACAATTTCACAAATATCACATAATCAATCCACTATAATTTACCGGACCGCATGCGACAATCCATACATTTCTAATTTTCCACAACAATCAAATTTCAAATATCACTCAATATAAATCTACCACTCACTAATTACCACAAAACTATCAAAATTATCTCTTCAATTTCACAAACCTACAAAATATTTAGGTTTAAATACTTACTTGAAGATAACGGCGGTAATGTTGAGGTTGGCCGGCGGTGAAGAGGCAGCGGTGACGGTGGCGAGGTGGCGGTGGCGACTGTTAAGTCAAAAATCATGCACCATTTTTGTAATTATTTTTAGTATATTATATATTTTATTTCGTTTAATTTGATTTGTTTTATATATTTTTCAGGATCAGTGTTAAATTAATAAAGAGAAGGAGAAAGGATGTAGAAGCTCGATTTTATACACTTGGCCACAAGATGGTCCAAGAATAATTATGAAGATAATATTATTTTCATAGTTATTATTTTGGGCTAGGATTCAAGAATTATGGAAAAGCTAAAAGACTTGAAGAGGAAGAAAACTAAGGAAAAAGAGGAGGAAACCCTAATCCCCATCCTATAAAATCAGCTCCCTCATCACCTTCAGAAATCATCTCATCTCCACCTCTTCTCTTCCCCTTCACGCACAGCATCATCCCTAATCCTCTTCTCACTCCACGCAGCAGCCCCAACCATCACCACCATTACCTTCTCCTCCACGGCAAGGAAAGCAGCAGCCAAACTCCACACCCTCAACATTCATCATCATTCAGCCCCAATCATCTTCAGCCCCACGCACAGCAGCTCCTGCAGCTCACGCATAGCTTCAGCACAGCCCATCTCATCTCCACCTCTTCTCTTCCTATTCACGGACACCATCCCCTCTTCACGCTTCTTCTCTTCTTGCAACCTATCACCATCACTACCCATCCTCACGTCAAGCTTCAGCCATTCCCTTCCTCCTCTACACGCACAACATAGATATCAATCTCAGCCCAAGCTTCTCCAGCCCACGCATGCTTCATCTGATCATCAATCATCACCAAAAGTAGGACTTTTTATTTTATTTTATTATTATTATTATTGTTAGTATTATTATTCCTACTTTGTTTATTTAATTTTGTGTTTAGTTTGTTGATTAGACATGAAATATTTAAGTTACTATTGTAATTTTAATTTTTACATGAGTGAGTAATTTTTTGTGCTTAGTATAATCTTCTTGAAGCCATGCTAAATTAATTATTTTGAAACAAGTTGTGTGCTTTAATGCCTAGTTGAATTATATTCATGATTCTTTAGCGATTAGCGTTTATCGTTTATGAAATTTGTGTTAAATCGATTAGAATGCATGCTAGTTGATTAAATACAATTTCGATTGATAGTTTAGAAGATTGTAATACGTAAAAGTTATAATCTTTTAGGCCTAGGTATCACCCTAATTAATCATGGATGACTCAAACCCATCTCTTTTAATTAGGTAATCGCTTTAGATCTTTGTTAAATCGATTTGCTGGTAAATTGGTTACAAAGTGTTAAATGATGTTTTTCTAATTCTTAATGCTCTAATTTGGTTAAATTTTTGCGCTGGTGTAAAGGTTATCAAATTAGTAGGGTTTATATTAGGGCTGGACCTAAGTAAACTAGAATCTAAGGAAAAACGGGGAAGAACCGCTGGTGGATATCTTCTACAGTTTAACTCATGAATGAAATTAACTTATGTGTTAATGATAAATATTAATTTGCATGGTGGATTGAGATTATACTAAGTATTCTTCATAAATTTGATAACTTTCGATTATTATTTGTTACTTAGCGTTAATTTGGCTAGTTGTTAATTTTTGTTCTATTTTTATTAGATTCAATATAATTCAATCAAACCCCCCAAAAAGTATAATCTTTAGGAGTGTCTAGGTATTTTTAGATAGCTTAGAGTTTGATTTTTTGGAGTGGTTATAATTTTAGATTGAGTCTTAGTAATTAATTACCGGTTTGTTTGAATTTAGACTAAAAATAGTTATTTTCGTTATTTTTCGGTTTCAATAAATTCCTAGGGTCTATAAAGTGTCCTAGTCTGTTCATATTCAGTTTCGTGATTTTTGGAAATTATTTGATAATTTTTCAGAGTTATTTTTCGAAATTGATATGTGCAGGTTTTTTGTTTATTAATTCTGAATATTTCGTTTTGTAATTTTAATTTACGATTATTAAGTATTTTTAGGTCCAGAAATTTGTGTCCCGGGATTAGGGTAATTTTCCTTATTATTTTTGTATTTTTATTTATGCAGAATATTTTATTTCCAACTTAAGATTTAATATTCTGTTTGATTATTCTGCAGTAATTGGCTGATTTAATTTTCCTGAATTAAATCTGAAATTATTATGAAGATATATGCTTATAAGGTTTCAGAATATTAGTTTAGGTTACTGTTTGATAATTTTAATATTTATTTTTCTGATTATTAGTTGCTGTTTTGAGTTTTTATTAAAATTTCAGTTAATATTCTGATTTTATTTTTTCTGAAAGATTCAGGAAATATTTTTACTGTTTTATTTCCAGAATATGATTCAAAATATTTAGGAACATCATTGGGTATTTTTCTAGATTTTATTCCTTAGATTTCAATTGTTTTAGAATTATTAAGAGTAGGTTTAATAAATTGGATTAGTAAAATCACTTAGGATTAAGCTAGCGATTTACAACAATCTTTCCTCGTGGATCGATCCCTACTTCCCTACGCTATAAAAATTATATAATAACCGAAGTAGTGGTTAAATTTGTAGCCCTCGACAGGCTCTACAGCGACACCGGCGGGAGGCACCGGAGCTCGGCGGCAGGGGTGGACGGCAACCGGCGCCGGGGGAGGGGCGAAGGGGGGGGCGAATTTGGAGAGAGGTCGCTGGTGAGGAGGTGGTGGTCGACGGCGGGGGAGGGGCACAGCACGGCGGCGACCGGCGGGAGAGGGCTAACGACGGCGGCGATGCACGGCAACCGGCCGGGGAGGGGCGAAGGGGGGCGATTTTGGAGAGAGGAAGGAGAGAGAGTGAGTGCGAAAATTAGCCCGAGTTCGGGCGTTTTTAAGAGCTGTCCGGCGGCCTTGTCCGTCGGACAAAGTTGTCCGACGACGCGTCCGATGGACAGGGCCGCCAGGAAAAGAGGGCCGACGGACGGTCCTCCGGTACGGCCGTCGGCAGCCTCGAAAAATCAGGCGGTTTTTTTTCAAAAAACGCCGGTCGACGGCTTTTTGAGCCGGAATTTCCGCCGGAGATTCCGGCGGAATATTCCGTCAGCCCAAAAAAGCCCCGTTCGCGGCTAGTTTTCAAAAAATCAAGGGGTCGACAGGTGTTTCGCCGGAATATCCGTTGGCATCCTCCGACGGCCTGACATCCGCCGGAAAAGGACCGGTTTTTATTAGTGATCGAAGGCACGTGACACACACTCACCACCCCTCGTGGTGTTTTCTAATGGGTTAGGTTTGACCCCTTTTCTTCTTCCCTTTTTTTTAATTTTTATTTTGATGAGGCGTCGATCTGGGTTTTAATGTGAGAGAGATTAGAGTTTTTTTTTTTTGGGGTCTCGGTGATTAGGGGTTTAGCACACATCTTGATTTAATTAACCATCATGCTAATAAGGGTTTAATTAAATCTGATTGGGCTTAGTAGCATGTTAATATTCTAAAACAAAAATGCTTGCAGAACATTAGGCATGAACCAAATCATATGTTTTGTTTGCCTATTTTGGTTCACGGGTTACAACAACAAAAAAAAAGAAATGGTCCCTTTTATAAAAGGTGACAAACTGGGCACGCTAGTATTACAAGGCATATGCATACATGAATCTGATTCACCTTAATTACACTCAGTAATCTAAAGGTTCATGCTTTCTAAATGCATAAAGAATGATGATTAACTAGCTGATCATGTTACTCGCATAATAATATGGGCATGGACAGATTCAAGCATAAACTTGATTAATCTGGGTATGACTTAATATCAGTTATTGTGACTAAATTTTTAATCTTTAGTCAATTCAAGACATTAAAGTCACAGAAGCATGCTATTAACTTGCATAATTGCTAAAATTAAGCAATTAATCATATAGCCTTGTTTAAAGAATCAAGCATGCTTATCATTCATATCTTTAAACGCATTAAACCGGACTAATCCGATCAGTCCAGACTTTGATACCACTGTTAGACAAATTAGGACTGACTTGGATGCGGAAATAATTGTCGAGAGTAGTCCACGTATGTAGTGATGAGTGGCGGCTACCAAAGTCGCCTTAGGAGTGCCCACATCCTAAACCCGATGCCCACCAATGATGGTAGAGAGCCGTGAAGGGAGGGGAAGAGAGTCTGAGAGATTTTGTGTCTTATGAGTGTATGCCTTGTGGCTGACCTCCAAAGCCCCCTTTTATAGGTTATGGGGGCATCTGGGGTTGTTGCCCTAGGCAACAATAAGTGGCCATCGGACCTAACTAAATAGGCCCGGTTAACAAGAAGCACCTGGGCATGTTGGGCTCTAGCCTTATCATTGAGGGAAAAGGCAGCTGCACATCACGTTTGAGGGAGCCGAACCTTTCTTTGAGTTAGGCCAACAACCATGATCAAGGAGAGAGAAACAGGTAGAGTTAGGTTTCTTCTCACAATGCTCCATTTGTGAGGCTAACTAGGGAGACAAATTAAGTGGCAGACCAGGCTGGGCTTAATCCCACTACTGGGCCGAAGTCATAGCCTAATTCCTCCTCACTTTAATGTGTAGGTCTTAGGTACACAATTCAACCGAACTGCCCAATTTCATAGCCGAGTTTGTCAATTTTTCTTCAATTCATAATATGCTTACACGACCTCAGTTAAAACTACATCAAATCTTACAAAAAGACCTCCACGACGAACAATATCCATGTACTAGAGGAACTTAAACGAACACTTTTGAAGACCAAACAAGAGGCCAAATGTCTTGGATAACCAATGAATTCAGTGAACGATGAGCTTCAAGGTGATCACACCGAAGCCAGTGATGACCTAGGGAGTGGAATTTATTGATAGGGATGGTGGCACCTGGTATGAAGCAATGATATGTGATATTCTTTTGCCTTGTAAAGTTGATCTCATTGCTAATAGTTTCCTTTGTCAGTCTTGGCCGTCGGACTAGAGAGCATTGCATTTTGCCGCAGATGGTGAATATTCAGTGTGTTTGTAACCTTATATAAGAACTTGAATTAGGCTTGTTAAAGTAACGATAACAGTGGCTTTTTTTGTAAAGAGAAGTTGTGGAAGCTTGAGGTATATCTAAGGATTAAAATCTTAAGTGGAAGGTGTGTGGGTGTGTGGGGAGGGGGGTGTGTGTATGTTATAATGCTCTTCCTCGAGGGGCAGTGCTAGCTAACACCTTCAACAGTTTCGTGGAAGTTGCAGCGTATGTAGGGCTGTGCTGGAGATCATTATTCATAGTATTTTCAATGGGGATTCATAGTATGTAGCGCTAGTGATTTTGATAAGTCTCTTTGAAATGTACCTTTTCTCATCTTTTGGGAGACAAGAAATGAATGATTTGGGGTTATTCTTGGCTTTAATGTGCAAATGTTTGAACTATCAAAATTGGATCGTTTTTAGTAAGTCTAGTAAGTCCTCAAAAGCAGTGGTGGAAGCAGTATAAGAGCATGTCAGGAGCTTCGGGCATTAATGAAGCAGACTTCCACGTCTGAAATCAAGCTTGCCAAAAGATGGTATCCCCTTGAGTCGGGTTTGTGTTAACTAAATTTGATGCTACTCAAATAGGTAAATGGGGAAAAGAATTGGGTTTTGCCATTAAAGACTTTAAAGGAGAGATAGTAGGTGCAAAGGTGAAGGTTTCGCAGCTCGAGGCCCCCTGATTTCGCCTCTAGTTTGCAAGTTCTCTTTCAGTGAGTGTTTATGTTTGACCTGTGTAAAACTGAGTCGATTCCTTCCCCTCCATATTTTGGGAAAATGTGAAAACCTTTAAGAAAACAATTTTTAGGACAGCATCTCCATGATCCCGAAGAAGGATGACTTGACTCTAAGGCACTGAACAAAAGTTTGGTCCATGGATGAAGGCACTACTGATGGTTAGGACATAAGTCCACACATCGATATCACCCATTCAACATGGCCTCTGCTAAAGATTCAAAGAACACATATTATCTTTAAAATTAATGCAATGTTAAGTTTCATGTAGGTTTAAATGTTATGGTGATGTAGCACACATTAAAGAGATGATTTTGGTGATTTCTTAGATTTAGTCATGTTACATGCTAGAAAAGAGACAAAAGAAAGTAATAAACTTTAGTGATAATTTGGATTTACATAGTGTTACAACTGTAGGATGTATGAAAACAATCACAGTGTATTATGCCAGAACATGGCAGTCAAAGTTAAAAATAGAAAAGCAATAATGATGACAAATTTATTGTCTTTGTTTAGCCCTTAGGACTTGCCTTGTTCTAGTTTTGCAATGCTATCACTCCTTCGGACTCCAAGTAAAGAGTTTGGGTGGTTAGAGGCTAGTCCTAAAAATGAGTTTTGTTTGTGAAAATGTTGATGTCTTGACGGAGAAACTAGAGAAGAGAGGGGGGATACTAGAGGAAAGGCTTTCGCTCTTAGCAAAAGAAGAATGCCTAAAGCAAAAGCATTATATCTAGTGAGAGGGAGAGAGAAGAGAATGCTAAAGGAAGGGCGATCTATCTAGTGAGACAGAGGAGAAAAGAATTGTATGTTGTATGCTCTCAAAGGGGAGGGGAGCACCGTCTTTTATACTAGTTAGGAGAAGGAAGAATCCCCCCCAGGGCTTGTGGGAGCAGCAAAATTGGTTCCCTATGTCGGTTGAAGAAAATAATTTGTACAAAAACCTTAGCTAAAACTAACCTTGGAGGCCAAGCTAAGGCTCACGGCCTTGCCATTAGGGATGCTGCTAATCAAAGCAGTTTTCGTTGGTCATTTTGTTTTGATTATAACTTTCTCATTCGATCTATGATTGGTTCGATTCTTTTTTAAGAAAAATTATTGAGTCTTGTTTCTAGTGGATTAAGTTTCATGAGAGTTGGATACGTTTGGAGATAGTTCTATTCCCCAGAGTGAAAAGGTGTAATTTTTGTGCCTGTCTCACTATTCTACGCATATTGATTCCGTTGCTTATGGGATTTGAGCTTATAATACGTCATTGGAAAGCTTTTTCAATAGGAAATGTGATTATTTGAATTTAGTTATCATTCAACTCTTTTTTTGCAAACTATTTGATATCTTTGAAATTTTTTTGCAAACCATTATATTAAAAGCTATTTTATTATGGCGACTAGTACCCATAGGAAGCCTAAAACGAAGTTGTTGCGCCACCGGTGAGTTGAATAAGGTTGTCATCACATCGTCAACGCACATAGCATGAAACATATACATTCAATCTATATTTTGGAGACACATTTATATGTCTACAAAATGTTACACAATCTTATGGGTTCTTTTCATCGGAAGTGGAGTAGGCTAGAGAAATTTTTTTTTCTTTACGAATAGCATGGGAGATTGGCTTTCGATCTTTGATCTTGGCAGGTGACTATGTTGCCTTGATACATGAGCTCAAGTGTAAGAAATGTCTCGACAAATATGCTTAGGCTAATCCCTGATAATATCCGTAGTCTTGTGCATCAGTCTTAGTTCATCATGCAGTTTGAGTCATGGTAAACAAGCTGGGAATAAAGTTGCACATTTTGCTAACCGTAACCCTATGATTCTATTGATCGGAATTAGTTGAAGGCAGGCTCCAGTTCATCTTAGACTTGACGCCTGAGGATATGTATGGGTTCTTAAATTATAATCAATAAGTAGCCTTGAAGGCAATGATTTTATCAAATAAAATAAAATAAAATAGAAAGTTGAGATAGCAAATAAATCTTTCACCCAAAAGACTCATTTGCTAACACACCACCAAAACACTTTTCTTCCACTTACTAATTAATTGGTACAATAATTGTTCCTCAATGTTTAGTAGAATCATATTCAAGATTTTACTTTTAAGTCCTTTTTATTGATTATTCCAAATGGATTCTTCATTTACATATTTAATTCTTTCATATAACAAAATATAAGAATTGTTTACCAATTTAAAAGTATTAATTATCAAAAATTATTTAAGAAATATATTTTTCCCACATATTATTATTTATAAAAAGAAAGTATCAAATATATATGTTATCAAATACAAGAAGTCACAATTTATAAAGGTATATTAGCTTATTCTCTTGGTTTAAAAAACAAAGGGATCTAAAATATAAGTCTCAAACAATTCAAACTATTCAATGACATCAGTTCTGATAGTTTACAACTTTAAGGCATAAATTTTTAGTCTTTTAAAAACAAGATAGGTATTAGGCATCTGTTATACCTCTATCTCAGAGGAATGCAGTGCGCCAACAATTCAAAGGAAGGGTGAAGATGCTGAGGACAAAGCCCAAACTAATAGTCCAACTGCTTATGGTCTTACAACTGCGAATTTGGGACAATAACGGCTTGAACCCTATACACACTGAACGACAGGTAGAAACGATTATCAACTAAGCTATTTTGGTATAAAAGTTTTTAGCTTATCCATTTAAAGTAAATCTTTCCAAAAATTTAACACCCAAAGGAGTGTGTTTTTTTGGGGGGAGGGGGATTAGTTATTTTAGTCTAACAACTTTTGGTTTTGATGCTGTCATGCCCTTATTACAAAACAAGAACAGTTAGAATACGTGTGCAATTCACCATCTTAGAACAACAAACCTATGAAATCCTCATAGAAATCTCCAGCAACTCATGTGAACAAAAAGCTAGAGCTCTAGATGAATTGCGATACAAATATTAGACAATCCAGTCAATCAATCGCAATATCCACCCATCTGTAACGACTTTTTTAAATATATTGTCTGTGAAATCTGGAGAAAAAAAAACTATGCATGTTCAAACTAGCTAATGTGTCCCAAATAACCTTTCTTTTTTTAACAAAATCTCTTTAAAAAGTTTTTTTGCCAAGCACCCAAATGGTTTTCTCACTTTTTCACTTGACTCTTCCTATTTGAATCCTAAGGGCTTTGATGCGACTTAAAAAAATCTAACTGATTCATGAAAAAGGCTATTTGATGTACTTAATAGAAACTTCTCATCTTTGACCCTGTTTTCATCCACAGTGCCAATGATAACGAATATGACGGTCCTAAGAGGGATATGTGATGAATTTCAAATGCGAACATGCAGGCACTGTTGGTGGGTAATCTGTAATAACTTCGATGATTGCTTTTTGAGTCATACCCTACTCCTGAGATAATGACCATCCTGAATCCTCCAAAAAAAAAAAAAAAAGGCAACTTCATTATACAATGTTGAATCTATTACCTAAATCAAAATGCTCCAATTAGCTCCAACTTACTAATTACCAGTCATATCTGGTCCAGCTTACTCACAATCGTTCAAACTCGCTTGAAATCTCCAAACCACTAGAAAAAAAATGTAAATTTTTTTGCATGGATAACAAATTAACCTTGACTATGTAGATAAAAAATAGTAAACTTTGAAAAATAATTTTTTTTTTTAAATTTATTGATGACAAATTCCAAACTGAGAACAATGTGGGAACAACTTTGAAGCTAATATTAACAAATAAATTATTAAAGATGAATTAACAAATTAACTTGGATCGAGGTGAGATTTACTTTATTGCCTTCACTTTGAAGCTACAAAAATGAACCAGCACAAACAGTTCACCTGCTGAAGATAAAGAGAATTTCAATTTCTGCCACCCTTTGCTACAATCGACAAGTAAGAGAATGTTTGGAGTGTTAAATAGCGCTTGGAAGATATTGAAAGATAAAATGCCTCAAGTTAGTACAATGCCTCAAGTTAGTATAAAATGACAAATTGATATAATCCTATCATGTCCCATGCTACACAACTTCATCCAATTTCTAGAAAACGGATACCAATTTTCCAAGGCCAACAAACCTCGTTACAATTCCCAACGTTGGGTTGTATCTGTATGCACAAATTTTGTGCCTAAAATGAACTAGACAAGGAATTGAGAAACCAATTCAATTTTGTATTTATATTAGAGAATGGATACAATCTTTGTATAACTGCTCTAAGAATAAGTTTAGTAAATCATCTGATTCGATCTCCTTGAATAGTCTTAAATAGATTTTATCTTAAGAGAGGGCTTAAGAGGTTTAATCTCAATCAAAAATATGAGTTTGATTTTCAAAAGTAGACAACAAATATTTCGAATGCTTGTTGTCTTCTATCAGAAAGAATTCTTGAGCTCTTGTGAGTTCTTCAAAATGTAGACCCCTTGAATGAAGGCGAATCTTCATATTTATAGAGGAGAGGAGGCTAGGATTAGCATTAAATAAGGATAATTATCTCCTTTGTTGAAGGAAATGAATAATTCTATATTTTATGCATCATTTATGACACATGTCATCTTTTAAGTGACCAAAATATATTTATGTTAAAATTTTTGTTTAATGAAGCGCTATAATTAATTTGGTACATGAAAGACTATTAATTTTCAATATAAATATATTTAATTTTCCACATGGCGAACCTCAATTGGCCGCAAAAATTTATCTCATAGAACAACTTGAAGTGTTTAAGCACGATTGTCATCCTAAATTTTTTTTTTTATCTATTCGTGAAATGGGGTTTGATGTGAATTTCCATTAATGAAAGTTTTAATTTGACCAACGAATACATCTTGACTAAAATCGGATTCCAAGAACTAAAAACTTGCCGAAAACTTGCGTGAGCCCTCCTTCCCTTCATTCATGCAAATTTTCTTTTTTTATTACTTTTTTATGCATAACCTTAGCACCATGGGCGGCCATTACCACCCTTTATATCTCCAATCAGCCTCTGCAAATTTGTGTCGTTGTTCGTTTACAACTGCAATTGGGGTGTGCTGTCTGCGTTTTAATTCGGTGAATCTTCTTACTCCATGTCATCACCTCTTCGGCCAAAGTTTTTGAATTTTTTCCGTTGCTCTACTGTAAATTGTCGAGTAGTTGACTTTTTAGTACCTTTAGTAGTAGTAGTTGTGGAGTTTGAGAATAATGATAGCTAGATCTATTTCTTCACTACTTTGGTGCATGTTGTGGGTGCTGAGCGTCATGGTAGGTTCACTATTATTATATTAGACAGTTGCAAGGTATTTGATACTTCATATTGACTTTGTTTCATAGTTTTTATATGCATTCTATAACAACTCATATTAAGTTTGCTTGATTCTCGGTGAAAAGGGAGTTATTCATGTCTTGAACCATTGTATGCCTGACAGCACTAGGAGGGTATGTTTGATTCATCTGGAGAGAAATATGAACAGAAGATTTCCTGGCCCAGAGTTGAAAGTGCTTTTTTTGAAAGCTGCTAATGCATACAATATATGGGAACATGAAATGGCAATGGGACAGTTACAAGAAGCCAGTCCAGCAACTCATGCTTGGTTGCTTTGAGAGCCAAAATAGCACTAGTGCAGGTATTTGTTTGATACTAAACATAAAGCTCCAGACAACACCGCAAACTTTGTTGAAACATTCAACACGGTGATTAAAAAATTGAGAGAGAAGCAAATAATGACCCTGCTAGAAGGTATTCGGAAGCATGTGGTTGGTTGGATTGTACAAAGGAAGGAAGAAGCCGAGAGGTGGAAGGGAAAGGTTGTTCCCCCTATGAAAAATAAGCTCATAAAGATAGCAAGGGAGACTCAGCAGTGTGATATAGTTCCTAATGGGTACATGACTTTTGATGTCACAGACCATGAAGGCACTAACTACACTGTTGACTTCAATAAGGGGCATGTGTCTGTGGGCAATGGGAAATAAGTGACATAACATGTAAACATGGTGTTAGGTGCCATCTTCAATTTAACTATAGTCTGGAAGACTATACTAGCTCTCCTGAACAAAGCCCCGGAGTGAGGCATGCTCAGTTTCTACATAAGCACATAGAGAAGCTTGCTCCTCTTGAATTAATCGAAGGGTAGCATGCAGGTTAGGATAATCATGAGAGGAGGATGGTTGGGAGGAGCTAAAAGCACTAGCATGAGGAGGTGGAGGAGGTAGGGCGAGTCATGCCAACTCTTGATCACGGGACAAAAAGTAGAGATTGGCCCAGTTTAGAAGAGAGGTGTGATCAACATTTTGGAGAGGATAAGCAGATTCCCACGATAAATCCAACAAATACGCCCACCATCAGCCTTACAAAGTTTCATCTGTTCAAAAGCGGGCAAGTTCAATTGCTCTGAACCCATGACTTTATCATTAAGGTTAGGTTTAACTCTAACCAACCTAGCAATGGGGGTAATGAGGCCCCCAATGACAATCCCATGTGCAGAACTAGTGGCTGCACTATACAACTGATGGACAAAGAATGACCCAAGGTCAATCCGGTCACCTTCAAGCACGCTATAGAAAAATATAATTTAGACAGGCAAGACACATTAAAACTATACTCCTGGGCAAGCAAACTACAACGTAATAACCATGGGGCCACACGAATACAAAGGTTACGAATAACGGTGCCTTTGGAATTACTAGAGTCATATCGATGATCCCCAAAAAGTTCATACGAAAAAGAATTCGGATTGAATTCCCTTGGGACATGGCAGTATGGAATGTCCATACTTGATGGAAAACCAAATATTCTATTAAACACACTCAAATTAAGTTCATAACATTTCCTACTAAGATAATAGAAAATGTAGCCCTCTTGACATCGTGGGCCACTCGTGACCTTAACATGCAATGTGCTTAGGAATTCAAGTGTGAGTTCCCGATAGGTATGGTCCCTAGTTTCTAAAAATTACCCATCCCACCCCGAGCCAACAACCAATGAATATCATCCAACAATGTCGAATGATTCAACACATCCTTATCATAATATCGAGTAGCTACCACAAGTTTGCCACTCAAAGCGTTATATGTAGCAATATGTTTAGGATTAGTTAACCCAAGCGGGTGTGAAATGTTACCTCGGTTTCTCATGGGGGTCGATGTTTGGGAGCGTCGTAGAGCTCGTTGTGAGACTTGACTTGAAGTCCCAGCTTCTTGTGTGGTTCTTACTATCTGGTGTAATGTGGACGAGAAAAACTTGAAAAATTAAAGTAAAAAGAAAATGAGACGAAAAATCATAGAAAATGAAAATTTTGAGAAAAGGGAAGTAAATGGTGAAGAAATATGGAAGAAAATTGAAATTTGAGAAGAATAAAAGTGAAAAAAGGAGTTGTGAAAGTTGTGGGTATGGAGATGGGCAAAATGGGAGAGAAAGAAGGCTTGAAAGTGAAAAATAAGGGGAGATTTGGGGTTAAGGTGAAGAGAGGAAGTGGAAAGAGAAGAAATTTGATGGATTTTGGTGAAAAATTGAAGGTTTTAGGTGAAGTGGTTATGAAGATTTTAGAGAGAGAATGGAGTGTTTAGAGAGCAAGAGTGTTGAGTTTAAGGAAGAAGATGAAAAGAATGGGGGCCAAAAGGGCCTTGAAAACCCTTGACTGCGGACGTGGGCTCACCACGGGCCGTGGTCGTGGCCACGGACTATCCGTGGTTAGCTATGGTCCTGGATTTTTTGCACTTTTCTTTCCTTTTTTTTTCCTTTTCTTTTTCTTTAGAGCCTTCATAGACCATGGTGGTGTCTGTGCAGGTTCTAAAAAAGCCTCTTATTATCCATGTTTTTTTATAATTTAATTCATTTCCACTAAAGGTTTCAAGGTTCAAAAACACAAAATACAATACAAAGGGTATATAAAAAGGAAAAAGTCAAACAAACACTTGGGTTGCCTCTCAAGAAGTGCTCGTTTAAGGTCGGGAGCTCGATCTTTCTTCTATTCTGCTTCGAGTTCATTGCAAATATGGGCATCCTTCTTCTCGCGAACCATGAAATTGAAATCTTTCAACTGAAGGTACCACCTTAGATACTTTGTCTAGAGGTCCTCCTTCATCATCAAATTATGCCATAGCGTGCCATAAGCATACAAGATAAATCGATAGCGAGCTCCATCAAATGGACCACTATTATCATATTCAATCTCAAGATCAAAATCCAAATCGACTCCTTCCATAGGAGGTAAAGAAAAAACCACTTGAGCGAACCTACAATAATCACTCATGGAAGACTTATTAGAAGCATAGACCTCAACGTCAGGTATGCTAGGTGCTGTAGAAGCAGCCCACTCCATCTTAAGATATCCTTGGTCAGGATCCTCAGACGAAATCCAATTAGAATCAGAAGGTTCAGGAAAACCCCAACCATCCTCCATCTCAATTTCAAGAGAAAGGGAAAGTACATCAAATAGGAGAGAATTAGGGGAAACAACTATCTCGTCCATGAGACAAAACGTAGCATAACACCCCTTACTTTAAATGTTATCTACCCCCTTTTACATCAATAGTGCAACCTGCAATAGCAAAAAAGGGTATCCCAAGAATAATTTGGGAATCGTCAGTCTTAGTCATATCAACAATGATAAAATCTTCGAACACCCAAAAATCTCCCATTTTTAAAGAACGTGTTTCAGAACCATCTGCTAATTGGAGTGTAAAGGGTGCTGGTCTCAATGGTCCCAAATGAAGCTTATGAAACATAGAGTAGGGCATCCAATCGACACTTGCACCAAGGTCACACAGGGCTCTTTCAAATCTTTACTTTTCCTACGACACAGGGGATAGAAAAGCTACCTGGGTTAGGAAGCTTAGGGGGAAAGACTATTGAAATCTCAAAGCTATCATCTTCTCTAAAAGTCATGGGCTCACCACCATCATTGTTCTTCTTTCTCTCAGCCATGATCACTTTTCTACCCTCCTCAAGTGTTATGTCCTTAGGATCTCTACCCCTTATTTCAAGGTAATACAGTTACACTGCTTGCGGCTATTAGATTCGGGTTTACTAGGCATTCTACCCGGAGGTATAGATGAAGATGTAACTTGTTGAGCTATTTGAGCTTTCAACATCTTATTGTGAGTAGTAAGCACATCAACCTTAGAGACCAACTGCTTAATATACTCATCTTGCTTTTATTGGGCCAAAATCATGTTCTCCATCATAGACTCTACGTTGGATTTTTGAGGTGATTGTTGAGGATAAGATGGTCTTTGAAATCAAGGGGGTGGTCTAAAATTCATTTGGGGCACGAGTGGGGTATTAGACTTATAAGAGAAATTGGGGTGATTTCTCCAACCTGAGATATATGTGCTGGAGACAGGGTCATTTGTTTACCTAGGGTGATAGTTGCTCACATAATTGACCCGATCACTTACATCTTGGGCAAAAGGACTACCCACTTGACAATGCATAGTCAAATGATCAACTTATTGTAATTGGAGATCTTTTAAGGGTTTCCTAACTTTGCAAGGGCTTCAAAACAGCAAGCACTTCTTCAACACTCACACTCAAAATTACTAAAAATCTAAACTAAACTTGGAAAAACTAGAGGGAATGAGTTCACTTTCTGCTATGTGTCTCTTCTCTACTGCAAAAATGGCTCTATTTAAAGACGAACACGAACAACCTCAACCACACGATAAAGAAAAATGAATAGGCCTGCAGTTATGGCCTCGCCATGGATCGTAGCCTTCACCACAGACAAACCGTTGTGAGCTCTGTCTAGGTGATCTTCTGTTCTTTTTTCCTTCCATAGGCATGGTGACTTGCGGGTGTTCATGGATAGCGAAATCATACTTAATTGTGGTCAACTTTGGGGTGAAATGGTCCAAAAACCTGCAAAATAAAGAAAAGAATCGAACCCAAGCATAAAAGCGAAAAAGGAGTATAAATTACAACATAAAGCACATAATTCTTCAAAAAAAATGGCATAAAATGACCTAAAAATAGTGTGCACTTTAAGGACGTATCAATTGCTAACAAGGTAGGCTTGCAACCTTATTGCTCGTTTGATGATGTTTGCAATCTAGCGATTAAGGTTGAGCAACAACTCAAGGGTAGAAACCTTTCCGCACCTCTTTCACAAATCGGTCTCACATCTCTACAAAGGGCTTTCCTTCTCACCTTAAGACCGAGACTATCTAACCCCCCTAAGGCCATCGAGAAGGGTAAGTGTTACTATTGAGGCCTCAAAGCGGTTGGAAGGGGAAAAAAATACTTCAATTGTCGTTCCTATGATCATTTTTTGTTCAGATAGAAAGACTCTCACCATTGGTGAGGTGAAAGAGATCCAAGCTCTTGAGAAAGAAACTAGTAAAGCATTTGAGAATGAAGATCACACTTTGATCACCCTGAATGTTGGATGGCTATCGGTGATCTGAGGAGCACTTTATGTCAAAGAGTTTCCTTTAGAACCTAGCCAAATGGAACAAATCTTCCATACTCGTCCTTTGTCAAATAGTTCATGAAGTTAGACTTTTACTTCTGCCAATTCCACGGGTGCCAGCTGATGAGGGGATGTAGATATAGGTGTTTTAACTAGGACCACGTCTATGGTGAGTTTAATTTCTCTATCTAGAGGTAATTCGGTACCTCTCAAAACACCTTCCAAAATTCATTAGCTTCGAGGATCTCCTCTAGCTTAGGCTCTTTTGGATTACTCATTTGTCGCAAAGGTACCCACGACAACATTTTGTTAAGAGTTTATGTGCACGCATTGACCTTGTATTAGATGCCAATCACCATGCATCTAGTCTTGCCGTTGTGAACACAGTAAGTGTTCCTCCTCTTTTGTCTTCCCTCTATTTTTTATTTCTTTCTTTTCAACATGATCTAATCAGGGGTTCAGGTGGCCCTAGGAAGTTTATGAGGGAACTAGGACCTGTGGGAGTTTAAATTTGATCGGTGTTAGAGCATGTGAGGTTTGGTGTTGTTTACTCAGCACTAAATGGGGCAACAGACTTAACTGAACATTGCATTCCTTATGGTGTGGTTGAAAGATTGTGGGACACAACCAACACCTTTGACCTCCCATTTGAGGAAATGACCATTAGCCCTTATGATTTTTCTATTCTGATGAGTCTTGTATGGAGTCCTTAGTGTATCAAGAAGATTTTCATACCCAGAGTAATAAATGTTTTCATGGAGTTGATTGCTCATGAGGACCACATTCTTATAGCATTCTAGTTGACTTGATAAATGACGATGAACGGTGGCTACAACATTTGCTAGAACAGTAATCTTACATCATTTTAGCTCTTCTTCTCAGCATAACCATCTTTGTTGATCTTGTAATCACTGTTGTTTTTATTATTTAGTTAACCTGGTTGACATGAATAAACTGAGAAGCTTGAAATGGGGCGTTCCTACTAGACCTGTCAGTTCAGGCAGGTGGGTTAAATATGGGTCGAGTGTATTTCAGGTTAGGGTAAAATACAGGCAGTCGTATTTCAGTTTTATAGGTTTTGGGTCAACCCAATGGGTTTGGAGCCTTTTTAGTGAGTTATTTGTCTTTTTGTCAAAATCAAAATCTTGACATATTTATTATTTAACATTGTCTCTATTTAATTAAGAAGTATTGTAATTGTAATTTCTTAAAAGAATGTAGACTACGTTGGTCATCCTACCGATTATACCAACCATCTTTAGCAAGTCATGACCCACTTATATATTTTTTATTTCCTACTTTTCCTTTCTTTTATCCGCATTTTTATGAAGCTAATGTTTAAATTTTTTTATAGGTAATAGCTTTTGATGCTCCTATATCAAGCACAAACGTTCATGTGGCTGGAGAAGGGAAGAAGGCCACATATGTGGATTTTTCATTAGTCCAAAATTAGAATGCCCTAAACTTCCATTTCCCCTTGCTTTTACTGGGGTAGGTAAATTGCTTACCTTGTTGTAATGGGTTAGGCCGCAACCTCTTCACTGTTCCATCCTTTTTTAGTGCAATCATCAACGATATGGATTAGTAGTTGCCACTTCTGCTCTTGAGGAGGGCTTTTGTGAGCTTTTTCACTTTTCGATACCCTCAAACAAACGAGATGCAATTCTCATTCTTTTAAAATCTAAGTTGATTTTAGGGTGCCACTCTCTTTTGTTATCTCTTCTTCTTTTATGAAAACGGGCCCAAAGATGGTGCTAGGCCACAGAGGCCTTCTGCCCCTCATTTTGGAAGACATTCTTTTGCAAGAGCACAAGATGTCCCAAAGTCTTCTGACGGTAAGAGAAAGGAGTCCACATATGAATTCTCCATCAGAGGTTGAACAACCCTAACCCTAGACCTGGAAAAACTGGCACGAGACCCGAAACCAAACCGAATGAGCCGGACCATACCTAACACGACATCCAAAATAGGCTCAGCCAAAAGTGGACGAGAAACCCGAGTTGACTCGAACCAAAACATACCCAATCTGAAATTTTTTACAAAGTTGTTTACTTTTGCATGATAAGCATATTGGACCAAAAATGGGTTGGCCCGAATTCGACCTGAATCCAAATTTACCCAACCCAAATTGACCCAGCGTGAAATGTCACTTAACTCAAACCATAACCCGACCCAAGCTTAACCCGACCCATACTCGAATCATTCATAATTAACTTTAATGGAGTGGTAGATAGGCATGTACCTTGCATTAAAATCCAATTGGTTAGCTAATAAATAGGATTTCATTTCATCCAAGCATAGAACTATGCATTAACAAAAATATTTTGTCATATTAATGTACAATCAGAAATCACAGCGGTATTAGGATAACAACCCCTGCTGTCAATTAAGATTGCGAACCGAGGGATCAATGTTGGGGCTAGATAGGGAGTCGTTGACTTGCTATGTGGGTTAGTAGACGACTACCTTATTTGGACTTTTTGTAGTTCGTTAATCTAAAGTATGTCAAGTTGGGGTACCATTACCTTCTTAACCACAACATACATTTGCCTAATATATGCATGTTCGTTGCTGAATTATAGCTAAGTTTATGCAACTGACATTTTTTAAAAAAAAACTGATTAGACTGGGTAACTCGGTGGGTCCAAATTTTCAAGATCTGACTCTAGACCCAGTTGCAACCAATTCTAGGGGTTTGGAACCAATCCCGAAACCAGTTCAATTGGATTTTATACGGCTACTAGATGCAATACCCGAGCTAATTTTGGCATAAGTCGTGCTTCAATTAACTCTGGTTATGCCTCGTGCTTTGTTGCCTACTTCTTTGGTAGAAGTAGCAATGGGTTCCCTAATAATTAGCAAGGGCAACCTATCAGGCCTATGTATGATGCTTTCACCATAATGTTGTAATATAATTGTACTCTTATGCAATATCAACTTCATGAATTTTATGCAAGCCTATTATGACTCTAATACAAATCAGCCCCCATTTCCCCAAAAAATTAAAAAGACAAACAACAAGGCACAATAAGTATTTGAGAGTTATGTGGTCCTGAGTAATAATTAAAGGATTTCATTAAATAACTTTCAAATAAAAAATAACTGGATTTATAATTTTTAGGAAAAAGGAAAAAAATGATAGAAAGCTGCCTAGTGGCCCACTAGGGAGCCCGACCAGGTTCTCCATTGCGCTAGCTTTGTCGAATCCATCTTGAACATAACAGTTTACCCAGTCCAATTCGGACTCGACTTTTGACCACAGTGGGGAATAGGAACCTGACTGGTTCCTTAGTAAACAGTTTGCCAAATTCTGCTTAGACTTGAATCTGCTATTTCTTGTAGCTATATATTAAAGCCATCTGTTCTTCGAGTCTCATCACTTGGTAGAACAATCTCACAGGTACCAAAAATCACAATGTCTTTTGAAAAGGTTCTACCTTATTGGGTCGGTTCCCTTGATGCTGCATATAAGCATGAACTTAAGAGACTCCACTTGAGCAATGTTCTTAGTCTGCACAAAGTCAAGATATCTTGCGAGTTCTTAGAGCTGCTACTAGTTTATGGGACCCTGAACTTCATGTCTTCTATTTCGGGAGGCGATATATGCCCTCCTATTACATTATATGTCTTAAAAGATATAGCCTCTCAATGTAGTTGTGTCTTTTACTGTTGTAGGTAGTTTTTAGGCCCAGTGGGCCTAGGAACTTGGCTGGTATTGCTTTTGAATTAGGCCTCTTTTTTTGGCTAGTTTTTCTATTCTGTTTTTTCCTCTCTTCTTTTTTCTTTGTGGTCGTAGAACTCGGCCAGCATGAATTTTCTTCTTCCTCTTTTTTGTTGTTGTTTACGTGCAGGTTTGGTTGTTGGAGCATCTGAGACTGATTGAGGCTCTGCGGGATGCAAATGCGTACCTAGCTTTACAATTCTACTAAAGAAGGAGATTATTCAGGGATCAATATATGGCAACTGGATTAGTTTCTTGGAGAAGGATTCTCTTCTCCATTGGGTGGTTCATTGGTGGCGCATACGACTATTAGTAATCAACGGGGGAAATTTTACTTATGTTCATATCATTAGCTTGTCTACAAGGACTTGCTGGCTCCTTAGTCAAATAATAGCACAACTAGGACATAGAAAATCTATCCCTGCATTGGTTTGCATTGCCCATGGGAGTTATAAGAACTGTTCTCCTTACATTAAGTCCTGGGTGGACCACTGGCTTCATTGTCTCACCATTGCTATCTCACTTTCTCATGATCCCCATATGCCTTTGAGCATTACCTAGATTAGATGAGTGAACTATGATGATGAGGTGAAAAAGGTTCTTTATGCTAAGGAGAATACTAGCAAGAAAGAAATGCCTAAGTCTGACTTGTCTCAAAGCAGAAGCAAGAGAGCTAAGGATCATACCCCCTTAAAGACAGTACTCCAAGTCATGAAGGAGAAGAAGTTCAAGAAGAATTAGGAATTTAGCTTTGCCTCTTGATTTAGGGTAAAGTTTTAATGCTTTTTAATAATGCTATGCTATTAGGAGTTTTTTTTTTAGTTGTATGCTTTCAAAATTTTAGATGGCAATAAAAGAACTATAATTTTGTTTTTATCACCATTATTGTAAGTCCTTAAATTGTTTAAACTTTTGTAATTGCATAATCGTGTCCTTATTCACCTTGAGGAAGCCCAACCCGTGTTCATTGAGAACCCAACCCAGTTTCCTCTTGGCACCCAACATAATTTTATGCGACTGGCCAATTAGGGCTTCCTATTTGGGTTTTGGTAATTCCCTTAGCTCACTTCTCTTCTTTTCCCCCCCTTTTTTAAGGGATGGACATGTAATTAATTATAAGTGATTGGGCTAGGCCACTAAGACTTCCTACATATCCGGAATGAGGAATCAGGCCTTCGTAGTATGTTATATATTATTATTATTTGGTTATTTATATTTTTTTAGGGCTAATATGAGCCTTATGAACCTATTATGGGTCCAACTAAAAGCAAAGCATAGAACTCCCTTTTCCTGAAGCATGTTATTGGCTTTAAGGAAGAACAAACTTATTATGTATAATTCTTCTTCAAGTTATCAGGATTAATTACCGCTCCACCTGGCAAGATGGTTTTTATGATGTATGGGTCTAGCCAGTTGAGTTTGAACTTTCCATTGGAACCTATATTGGGGCTCTTACCTTCTTTAAGACTAGGTAACCATCTTAGAGGCCTCTGGGCTTCACTTTCTTATTGAAAGCTCTTGAAATTTGAGCTTGGTAAATTTGGACATCTCCTTTCATCTAGCATTAACAACTCTTCATATCTTGCCTTTCCCCACTATGACTTTGGAATTTTACTTCCCATAATTACCTTGAGTAAGGGCATTGCTATTTTGATTGGTAGTGCCATTTTTATTCCATATTCTACGGACTATGGTTTCACACCCATTGAAGTATGAATTAAACTTTTATATCCCCATAGAGCAAATGGGAGTTTCTCATGCTAGTCTTTGTAACTCTCACATATTTTCATGATTATTCTATAGTTATTCTTATTAGCCACTTTAGCTACTCCATTTGCTTGGGGACAATAAGGGGATGGCTTGTGATGCTAAATTTCATATCTTCTACTAGGGCTACCACCTCCTTTTCCAGAATGGCTCCTTTGATCACTTATTCGTTCATGTGGTATACCATATTTGCGTAGATGTTATTGATAAGGAGCTTAGCCACATGCTTGGAAATAACCTTAGTGTAAGAAGCTACTTCTATCCATTTTGTGAAGTAATCTATTTTACAAGTGCACACTCTTGTCTCTCCGTCCCATTTAGCGTTACCTTTCTGACAATGTCAATTCCCCAAACCAAAAAGCGCTAGGAGGAAATGAGTGTTGAGAGAAAGGACAAAGGCTAATGCTGCAAGTTAGCATATACTTGGCTACTATGGCCTCTTCTCACGTATGCATAACAATCAACTTCCTTCGCAGATTAGTAATAGCCCATCCTTTGGACATTCTTGGCTAGCATTCGGTCATTCATGCGTAACCCTCATTCTCCACCGTAGACTTCCTTCATGACTTCACATGCTTTCTCTTGAGTTACACATCATAAGTTTATTCCTATATCTATCTTCTTACAAAGCATGCCTTTATCCTCAAAATATTACGAAGCTAACAACATTAACGCTCGTTGGGCTTTCAGGAAGGACCCTGGCAAGTATTCTTTCTTCGTTAGATACTAGTAGATGTTGTAACATTAGCTGGTAAGATCAATGTTGCACACCTCCATAATATAGCAATGAGTTTACTTATTTCTTCATTCAACAGTACACAACATCGAATTGATGCCACTAGGAATATTGATCATTGAAGTTAGCTCTGCTTGGGCATCAGCAAATTAGTTATCTTATGTATAAGTGATGTAAGTAAAGTTCTTCACAAGATCTACCAGGTGAGCTTGGTATGGTGTCAAGGCTTCACTTCTCACTTTCCATTTTGTGAGATTTGATTAATTATCAAGAGTCTCCCTATACCTGCAAATTATTTACTCCTATTTTTATGGCAGCTTACAACCCAATAATACAGGTTTCATACTCTGCCACATTGTTAGTAACCTTGAAGTTCAATTTGACCGAAATAGGGGTTTATGGCCCTTCCAGCGATACCAAAGGGATGTTAACCTCGAATCCTTTTTGCTTTGAAGCCCCGTCAAAGTGCATTGTCCAAACTTCCTCCTCTACTTGAATTACTTCCTGATTGGGAAATTAAAAGTTTCTTCCCTTTGATCTTTAGTTGTCAAGGCTGCCAAGAACTTGGACAATCTCTCCCCTTGATGCATTCTTGTGGGATGTAATGTAGATCAAACTCTCATAGAATTATTATCTACCTAGTGACCTACCACTTATCACTAGTTGCTACAACAAATATCCTATTGGGGCCATTGCTGCTACCACATGTGCCATGTGGGTTAACATATAATATCTAAGCTTCTTGGTTGTCCAGACTAAGGCCAAAGAGGTTTTCTTCAGAGGTATGTGGACAATTTATAGTAGATGGCCATCTTCCCCTTCTATCCTCTAGGCTAGCGTGGCCTCCATTGCCATGGTTGTTGTTGTGAGATAGAGAATGAGCGGAATACTAGGTTGTAGAGGTACCAGCACTATTAAGTTAGATAGGTACTCCTTCATCTTATCAAATGCCTCTTGGCACTCCTGATCCCATTCTAGCCTAACTCATTTCTTTAATTTCCTAAAGATAGACTCGCATACCACTGTCATTGATATATTGTAGGCGACCTAGAAATCATTATTTTTTTTTGTTTCTTATTACTTTGATTTTTGAAGGGTTAACCTTAATTCACCTAAGGTTAACCATGTATCTTAGAAGCTTCCTTAAGGTGGCTCTAAATGTGCACTTTTCTATGTTCAACCGCATATTGTATTTTTTATGTCTAGTGAAGAACTTCCATGTCCATATCTTTGCTTAGACTTTATAATCATATCATCCACATATACTTCTACTTACCTATGCATTAAATCATGCAGTAAGCTGATAGTCGTTCTTTACTAAGTAGCCTCGGCATTCTTCAACCTAAATGGTGTCACTGTGTAGCAATATGTTTCCCAAGAGGTAATGAATATAGTTTTCTCCATGTCCTTCACTACCATCTTGACTTGGTTAGAATTGATATACCCATCTATAAAAAAAAGAAGAGCATGCCCAGCAGTGTTATCAACCAAAACATCTTTCTTACTCTTCAATCTTTCTTTAGAACCGGTGCAATATTTGCTACCCACTAAGGGTAATGTGCAACCCTGATCAACCCTATATCTAATTGTTTCTACACCACTTCCTTTATGTTAAAGGCCTATTTTGGATTCATTTGTGGAGTTTTTGTTTTATCAGGTTAGCATCCGGATAGAGAGGAATTTTATGCTCAGCGATATCTAGATTTATGCCTAGTATATCTTTGTAAGAGCACACAAAGACATTTATGAATCCCTGTAAGTGTGAGGTGAGGCTTTCTTGCTTCTTTAGAGTTAGTGACTTTCCTATTTTAAGCTCTTGGGGCTCCTCAGGAGTCCCCAAGTTGAATAGTATTGTATCTTCAATTATGGTAGCTTGATTTTCATGGTCCTCTATTGCTTCAATTAGATCCTTTGGAGTTATATCTTCATTTTCATTAGAAAAGAAAAGGCATTCAAAAGGATAGGGAAGAGGCAAGTCATAAGGTCCTGTTCTTTTCTTTGGGAAATGGATGAAGTTGGATGAGATTGGTAGAAGTGGGTTGAAGTGGGTTGAAGTGGGTTGAAGTAGATTGAGGTTAGTTAAAGTGGGTTGAAGTTGGTTGAATTAGGTTGAATTTTTTTGTATAATGGGTAAGTTGGTTAAAATAGTGAAAAGTGGGTGAAGTTTGTTGAAGTGGGTTGAAGTGGGTTAAAGTGGATATGTTTTTTATTTAAGTTGATGAAGTTGGTTGAAGTGGGTTGATGTTGGTTGAAGTTGGTAAATTAGGATTTACCAATGAAAAGAACAGGGCCTTTAACCACAAGAGTTCGTCTCATAAAAATCATAAACAAGTACATATGATGTAGAGTTTTAGGAAATAGAAACTAAAGAATGACTCTTAGACTCTAATGTAGACTTTTATAAACTAACCCGTATAGCTAAGGTGAACATTTTCTTTCCTCTTCAGCTGTTAGCGTCACTTGCTTGCAGCCTTTGGTGTTATCATCAGTGATGAAGTTTGTAGGGTTGAAATGATTGTTAGACATGGCAAGGGACAAAGTAGCAGCAGAGTCTTCGTTTTTGCTATAGTCTTGCCCAAATAGGATCCCAAAGATGTTTCTTTCAACTAGATTAGTCCAATCTTGAGTAGATGGATCTCCTCTTATCATAGTAGGTACGTCTTTCTCCAATAGATGGTAGCCATTGGATACGTCTAACCTAGCCACTAAGATTCCTTCTCTTCTATGTAGTGGGACTCAAGGAAGCCACAGAAAGGAAAATTATCTCCCTCACACATGAACTATCCATTAAGAGATGGGGATAGCGCCTTATAGCATAGTGCTTTTGGTATTCTTTCCTAGCAAGAAGTTTTCAGGATTAGGCTTCTTACTTGGCCTTAGTCACTTCTCTAGGAGTTGGTTAATATCCTAACCCAGATATTTAATTCGCCTTTCAAGTCAAGGGAAAAGAAGTGCATCCTTGTGCTCTTTGTGTCGTGGTCATTCCTAGAAAGTATCCCCACTTTTTTGAGGATAGCATTCACATTCAAATATGAATAGTGACCAAAGTCGAAAGGAGGTTGGTCTCTAAGACTATCATCATTTCAAAGTTATAGACTTTCTCATCATTGCGTTTTGCTCAATTTCTAGTACTGGCCCCTTGTTAGTGATCATATATAGCACACAAGTTGCCCCCTTCTTTGCTGAACACCTACCTTTTCATCAGCATCTTCACTTTCTAGTACAAGGTAAATGGAACTATCTAGTGATTGTGAAGCCATAGTTTCCCCAAGAGTAAGTTAAAGATAGATGGAGCATCCAGGACTTGGAATTCCATATTCCTTTCAACGGGATCCACACTAATGGGGTTGAGAATAGTACCCAACACTAGTTTTTTGGAGTTGCATATGCTTTTAGGTGAGCTGATAGTGTTGACAATTGATTTTCTTGATTCCCAGTCTTTTAGCAGACCTCTAAGGATAAACGCTCATAGCTGATTGATGGAGCCGCAAGTGCACGGTGGCAAGTAAAAGTCGTCTCCCATAAGGACTAGGTCAATCTACCGAACTTTATTCCCTTAAGATAAGCTAAACAGATAAAAATTTGAGATTGAAATTAAATTAATCTAATATCTAATATAGTGGATAAATAATCAAGGAATTAAATAAAACAAGCAAACCTCTCAATACATGAATTAATCGAGCACTTCTTCGTTAATTTATTGTTTTGAAACCAGCAACTGAAGTATCACAACCCTCTTTCAAGGTGAAGTGCAATACCTAAATCTCACCAATTACCATATCTCAATGGCACTCGATTAATTTAGGTTTATTAAGTATGCCATTATTAAATTAGTGGCTTCCCAATTGGCATGACTTTCTTAAGAATCCACACAATCAGGTCAAATCCTAGGGTTCTAATATTGAATTTTATCTTTCAATTCTTCACCCAATACCCAAAACATGTAAGAAAGTGATCATATTTCTCACAAGACAATAAACATCTAGGATTAAATAAAAATAGTCAATAGATTCCAAACTACCAAAGAGATCAACACAAGATTTAGAAAATTAACAAGTATTTGCATATATCCAAGGTCAAAACAACAAAAGCTAATCCAAATTACAAAACATAAATCCTAAAACGAGAGAAGAGAAGAGAAATGCTTAGCTAAAGAACGCGATTAAATTTGTCGATTGCAAACCTTACATGTAATCCTTACAAAATCTCCACTTCAATTCACTTTCTCTTCCTGTAATCTAATCCAAAACCTAATATGGATGACGAATTATGGTGGTGGAAATAGATAGATGAAGAATGAGGATGGAAGCAGGCTTTCTGTCGTCGAATTAAAGGTTGTCAAATGTTACAGTTGCTTGGAAAACGAACAACCATGAAGAAAACCAACTAATTTGAGGGAACAGGGCTCACCACAGTCTAACCATAGAGGCACCCATAGACCGTGGTCCCAACCACAGCCTGACCATAGTGCCCATTGATCAATTTTCTCTCAATTGTTTCTCTTGCCGCTTCTTCCTGGAACCTCCTGGACTGTGACACTGACCATGGTGTGTCCGTGGTTAGTTGGTCTTTGAGCCTCTTTTGCTATCTTCTTTGATCTACAAGGAATCAAAATTATCACTCTACTCCCATAACTTGGCTCACTAAGTCAAAATCTACAAATAGTCTCAAAACAAGCGAAACTAAGCGTAATAGTAAAATTAAGGGCATAAATCATACAATTAAGCACACTAATGCTCTAAATGACTCCCAAATACTCATGAAATCCTATGCAAATATGACATTCGTCACTAACACATTATCGACTAGGGCAAGGGGTACATACTTCTAAAGGCACATCATAGTAAGGCTTAGGGTGTTATTATTAACCGAACCTTGTGGAGGGATATCTTCATTGGTAAATGTTATGGTGCCCTTACCAGAGGTAATAAATGCTTTCATTTCCTCAAGCATAGCTTCAAGAGACTACTTAATCTTATTCAATCATCTATTAGGAGTTGCATGTGCTTTTGAGAAGCTACTATGAGTTGCCAAGTAGTTACTTTAGCTTTAGGTTTCTTCAATTACTTTAGCACCGGATCCTCCTCTCCAACTAACGTTTCCTTTTTCTATTCCAAGGCCTATTGTGGGCCCTCTTTAGATTGGTGTTGCCTAGCCTTTGTGAGGTGTTGAATCCTTCCATGATCTTCTTCTCTGCAGAATTCTTCTTCATTCTCACCCCAAAAATCATCATTTCTTGCCTTGGTAGGCAGATAACCAGTCCAGGTTTCATATACATCGTCTTCATGGCTTTTCCATAAGCTGTGGACCTCTAGGTACTTTGCAAGCATGCCTCACCTTTGGCTTTAGGCCATGAATTCTTTGTATAAGCACAGATGGATCCCATTCCCCTTCTCAGTCATTGATAACAAATATCCTTTCATGATCTCCTAGCTGGTTTTTGTCATTGTCAGGCTTTATGCCTGCTTTAAGGAACGGAAGTTGTCCTAACTTGAACATCCTTTCCAGCATGTCTGGTCCAACAGTTGTGAATTTCATGCCTTCAAGGTCGATGGTACTTATAGCACTTGGTCGGACCAAAAACACTTAGATTGCCTAAGAGTCTCAGCTTCTGGCCTGATCTCAGGGAGATTGATTTTCCCTTTGGCTAAAAGTAGCTCCAGAGCTTGAGTATTATGGGGGTATAGTTAGTCAAAAGTACTTTTTATCCATGTTGTTTTAGTTAACTTTCTAGTTGCTACCAATCTTGTTACGTGCTTCTTTGGATAACTCTTCCTCTACTAGCTTGCCTATATTTCTTAGTGTAGTGACATTCTCTATTGGTGTGAAGCGCATATGTTGTCTATATGTGGTTCGAAGGTTCCTGATGAATAATCTTACTTGATCAGCTTATGAAGGTTGGTCCACCGTGTAAAGCAATCATCACCCTCCATCTAGCTATGTAGTGAAAGAACCCCTCTTTTTCTTCTTGCTTAAGCAGCTTTATATATTTGCATGTGATTGGGAGGACAGTATTGTATGAATTCCAATGTAAGAATTCCCTACAACGACCATCCCAATTCATGACTTTCAAGGGTCCATAGAATTTGACACCTCGTTGTGTCCTTGTTAAGGTCTAAGGAAATATCAGGTGGAAGATGCCCTTATCAATTCCTTTTACAGTCATTATGCTAATAAAGTTCCTCAAGTGGTGATGAGGATTTTTAGTTTTATGAAACTTGATGTTAGGCATTGGGAACTTTAGTAGAAACTTCCCTTTTGGGATTAAAGTGAATCCTCCATAGTCATTAAAGTAATTATTGAACATAAAAGATTTCTTAAGTAGTTATTCTATGCGATCCATACATGATCAATTTGAGGAGTGCTCTTCTTAATTATTCTGATTTCCTATTCTCTATCTCTCTTTCCCCTTATCGTTAGCCTTCTTAGCATGAGGTTGCTCACTATTCTCTGTGTGGGATACTTTGGTAAGGTTTCACAGCACAGTAGCCATCATCTCCATCTTCTTATCCCTCTTTTCTATTTTAGTTTGCAACTTTTATATCATCTTCATAAGTTATGTGATGTTGTTGTTCCTAGCCATTGGAATTAGTGAAGAATTAGACTTTGAATAGGATCTTAACCTTGACATGATAGGGTGTAGTTTTTCCTTATTGCTCCTTAGGTAGAAGTCTCCCACTTGATCACTCTACTCATATACTTTCTTAGTCTTCCATATCCTGATAAATAATGGAAAGTGATAAGGACCAAATCATCTAAATACCTTTTGACAGGGAGCTAAAGAGTCAAAACATGATGACTTGTGGACTAAAATCCTAATGCGGGGAGCCCAATATGCTAACTGTATATTAAAACGTTGACTAAAACAGATGCTGCATAAATTAGACCTAGCTACAGGATGCTGGCTAGGTTACTTGTTGAGCCTTTAGGATAGAATCCTAAGTCTAAACTTAATCTAACATAGTCAAGCTCCATGGATGCTAGCTAGGTTGCTGGTTGGGTCCCCAAAATGGTCATCCTAACCCTTGCCCTTTTCTCCTAAGTTCATACTAATTAAATGTAGGTAGATTTCCATAGGGCACCCGTTAACTTTCTAATTGACCTTGGAAACTGACTCTTATCCCTTTCCCCTGATCCAAACGGAGGACAATCCTAGCTGGGTTTTCCTAAAATAGTCTTAAACTTCTCCTAGCATACAAATTCCTTTGCTCATTTGTTTAACAACAAGCTAGGCTCATTCAAGCTCACCTGAACCTCCTTTTGGAACCTTTTATTCCCTAAACTAAGGCTAGAACCTAGTCGGGCATGATCAGGTTAAGAACCCCTAGAGTTCAATTGGCCTCAAAGCCACTTTGGTTCATAACCCTATTAACCAAGTTTGACCTTTCCTAAGCTTAGTTTTCCTAAGATCTACTGCATCAATGCACATCACTGGGTCTAAAATGTTGAATCATACAAAAACACATCCAAGCACACACATGAGTTCCAACCTAAACGAAAGTTCTAAGTTATAAGTGTTTCAAGGTAGGTTTAGAACAATCCTTTCATGACCCGAAGGATTCGTACTTTATCCATGTGGTGCTTGGCAAGACTAGAACATTTTGGTTTCTTCCTTAAGTCATATGGACCAAAAAGTGTGTTACGAGTAGGTGAATCAATGCATGGTCATAAGAGTCCGATGGACCCATCGAATTAACCAGTTGATCTCTCGAGGGGTAATAACAGGGTTTAATCCTAGAAACATTGTTGATCCAGTCAAGGTAGCACCTTTCAATGTAAGAATGCCTAAATTAAAGTAGTTTGCCGTACTGAATTTCAAATCTCATTCACTTTTAAGAAAATATCCCCTATGGAGTCGCCAACGTAAGGACAAATGACCCCATGGAACCTATCCCAAGGTGCGGTTTGCCATTGAATGGTCCGACTTGTTTGTGGGGTTTTTATATATTTTTTTATTTTCAAAACCGAGTGTTAATTTACTCTTTTTAGGAATCAGAATTGGGAAAATCCATGGGAATTGGTCCAACAAAACCGGACCAAAATTCTTATCCAAGATCCCGGTCAAGTTCCTAGGGCAGAATAAGGTCCAGGAGCCTACTCTAGTTCTAAGGAGTACTAATTATTTGATCCCGGAGTTGGCGGCCAGCTTGATGTGACCTAGTTCCTAGGCTAGTGCTACACCTAAATCCTAGTCCAGATAGTCATTATTATCTCGTATTAGGTCTTTCTGCCTAAAAAAATAAAATTCAAATAAAATTAAAAATATGAAAGCAATAAAATTAATTGATAGAGTCGCCAATAAGTTTTTAGGAAATACTTACAAACCAAACTTACTTTTCGAAACAAAGCACAAACCAATAAGGATGCATCACATCACTGCTTCTCATCACCGATAACATCTACCATTCAATATCGGAAATCAAATATTAATTACTCTATCACACAGTTATATAGGAACTAAGTAAAAATTACATTAGATAATGTAAAAATGTGTAACTTTTAGTCCAAAATGAAGCAAACAATTACACTATGCAGGGAATTACTTAAAGATTATATCTTTGGTAATTTGAAACACAAAAGATCACAAAAAGAAAATGAAGATAATAGAAAGAGGATAGGAGTTATGCCATCAAGATAGCCCACTTGATTTGCCTAGGAACCCAACAAAGTGATGTCTTTTTTGATGTTCCAACCAATCTCTCTTATACAATGCTCTTGATGTATGAAGTATGCCACTGCAGATTTTGCCTCACTAATTTCGAGAACTATTCTAATAGAAATCTCTCATTATTTTTTTAAATTTTCCCGTAATTATAGTCTATGGTGTCTAGATGGTGCTAAAATGATGCTCATTGTTGCCCTAATGATACGGGGCAACCTACTTTTTATAGTCATTAAGGGAATAATCCAAATTAGTTTAGGGAAAAGAGCCTCATGCCTAGTCTAATTAAGCTTAATCTAAACTAGTGTGCTAATTTAAATAGGATTCAAACTAATTAAACATGATAAACTAGTCAATTTCAAAATCATATTAATTATTCTAGTTTAGGCAAATTTAATCTCAGAGTCTTGAAAACGGAGGAACCCAGCTGGGTTCCCTGTTTGGGGAGCCGATAGGTTTTCGTGCTTTATTCAGGCCCATTGGGCCAGCTTGCACACCTCTCTGCTGCTTTTTTATTTCATTAATTCAAATTCTAATTTTGTAATCACTTTACTGGGCCACCAGGTACGTACATAAGTTGGGGTATTATTTTTGCCATTGGGTGATTAAAATAAAAATTTTAGTTCTAGGTGTCTACAACATGCGAACGTAAGGACATGCAAGACTTTTATCCGGTCGAACAACTATTGAAGAACAACAATGCCCATTACAAAGTAAGAGTAGCTGAAGCAAGTAGAATCAAGGTGTTAGGAGCTACTGAAAGAGCTTTAACTTTTAGAAGATCAAAAGAAAGATTGCAGTTCTCAAGTAACTTCTAGTGAGCATTTGTGTAAAGATACTGACCAGAAAGTTATTTATTTGCAGGTTCATATTGACATAATTAATGTCACTAAAGTTATAGATGCAGCCATAAAAGCCAGCCTAAAAAATACTGAAGCCTACAGAAGTGCATCTTTTGAAGATTTGAAGAATTTTTAGTGGAATCCGTAGCTAGTTGCCCCTCTTTTTTGTGATTGGATTTCACCATTATGGACTTTGTGGTAACAAAATGAATTTATACCATGCTAAATCTCTCTATTTCACCGTCAAAGACATAAGCCATCTGTAAATTGCAATCAGGTGAACTACAAGCTAAATCAAAAGACCTTCTTTATTTAGTATTAGCAAACTTTACCTTTTTTTTTACACTAGTACTTGGGCGTATGCCTAAATTGCTTACATACCTAAAAGGAGTGCAACATACTAGCGGATCAAGCCAAATGTAGTTCAACTATAAGACATTTTTTTTCTTTTTCTTTTTTTCTTTAGCCATTCACAGTTCATACTCTTGTGGGTCAGAAGTAGTACAATGGAATTTAACTTAAAAGAATGAACAGTTTATGCTCATATTTACAAGCTTCCAAGTACTAATACTTTAGGAATGGAAAAGCTTTAGAAACGTGCCATTGATCAGTCCAATGTGCACTCCATTAGTACCAACTATTCTGTCCGAACGATTTGTGTAGACTTCCACGATCACATAAGCACCATCCCATTTGGAAGTGAACTTTCATCTTGTCTTGTGCGAGATAATGATTGGTCACCTCATCACAAGCACTTGATCTCTAATCTGAAATGAATGTGATTGGACCTTCTTGTTAAATTCTCATGATAACTGGGCTTGATAGCATTCAAAAATTTTCTTATGATTGCAGTCTTTTTTCATTAAGAGCCTCTAAGTAAGTTAGGTGAAGCTTGTGATTTTCATCTTCAATTAGTCTTTGTTGTAAGTCAATACAAACTAAAGGGATTTAAAGTTCCAAAGGTATATATTGCCACTTTAACCTCATATATAAGTGCAAAAGGAGTCGATAAGTTGCATCTTATACATGGTTCTGTATGACTAAAGAGCCTTTCTTAGTCTTTCATGCCAATCTCATTTGACTTCAACACCACTTTACTTAAGAAGTTGCAAAGCATTTTGTTGAAAGCTTATGCCAACCTATTTACAGGTGCATTGTACATTGAAAATTTTTGTTAAATGAACTTAAACTCTTTGCAGAGGTCAGTCACGAACTAGTTTACGAATGGTTTGCATTATCGATGGCAATGTATTAAGGCATGACATACCAATAGATGATATGTGTCTGAGTAAAATCAACGATGTCCTCTTTTTTGACTTCTCTTAGCGAGATTGCTTCTACATATTTGGAAAAGTAGTTTTTTGCTGCCCAGATGCACAAGTGGCCAACAAAAGATTTCGGAGTGATAGAACCTACAATATGAAGTCCTCAAGCATCAAATGGCCAAGACAACATAGTTGGATAGAGTAGTTTGGCAGGTTGATGAACAAAATTATGATATAATTGATAAGCCTTACACCTTTTTGCATAATCGATGCAATCTTGCACCATAGTAAACCAATAGTAACCCAACCTGTTGATGTGATCATATAATTTGGGTCCTGCTTGATATGTAACACATACTCCTGAATGTGCTTCCTCCACTGTCTGTCCAGCCTCTTCATTTATTGATATAATTAGGAAGCTTCCCATGTTGCGGAACATTAGGGAGCTTCCCATGCTACAAGTAATCAATGAGTGGTTGACGCTAATCTTATTCATCTACCTCTCGAGCACTACCTACATTGGCACCTTCCATAAGCTCTTGATTAAGGGGTTTAATGACCCACCTATTACACACAAGGATGTTTATATTTTCTTATGCATCTAGTGTCAAAGTGGCTGCAAAATTTAGAAAGACATCAACCATCTTATTGGCACGCTTAGGAGCATGCTCTAATTTGATGGTATCAAGCTTGTTTAACAACCACAAGTCATATTTGTGATATTAAATAAGATCGTCCCTTTTGACTTCACACTCCTTAAGGAGCTACTTGATTACCAGCTATGAGTCACCATATATGTCAAAATATTCGATTCGTATTTCAATAGCCACTTGAAGGTCTAAGATGACGCAGGATACTCAGCAGTGTCGTTTGAATATAATTGAGTTAGCATAAACGAATAGGCGAGGACATGTTTATTGGGGGGGACAAACATTGCACCTACACAAAGCCCCTTGTTTCTTATGGCTCTATCAAAAGTGCATTTTCTAAGGCAGGAGGATATCAACGAAGAACGCATCCTCACCGAGTAAGTCATTATTTAGCTCCCAATCATCAAGCACTAGGTGATCTCCTAAGAAATTTGGCAGCGCTTGCCTTTAACCTCCGTCTGGCACATAGATAAGATCGTGCTTACTTATCATAGCCCACTTTACAAGTTGACCACTGAGAACTGGCCTTGACAAGATGTATTTGACGAGATCAGCTTTTGATTTTGAATGGAAAAGTCGAGTAATAAGCATTTCTTTTCTATATGAGAATACTTTAATTCAGCCTTAACTAAGGTACAACTTAAGTAGAACAAAGCCACTTCTTTGCCCTCCTTATTTTTTTGAACGTATACTGCTTCCATTGCTCATTCTTGGACCGCAACGTAAAGTATAAGAGGTTTGCTAGGAATTGGTGCTCCCGACAATGGAGGATTTGGTAAGTACTTCTTAATTTTCTTGAAAGCTTTACGTCATGACTCACCTCACTCAAATAGTGCCCTTTCTTTGTGAGATCACTAAAGGGATGACAACGACTAGCAGGATTTGATATGAACCTTCGAATATATGTCGAGGCCCTTGACGGCCAAAAAGCTCCTTAAGATTCTTAGGCTTCACGCATCTCTTAGATTATTTTGATCTTAGACTGGTCAATCTCTATCCCTCTATGGAGGATGATGAAACCCAAGAACTTCCTAGAAGGACACCAAATGCGCACTTGAGTAGGCTCATCGTCAACTGACACTTTCGCAATCATTCGGAGATCTGTCGAAGACCTTAAATGTAGTGTGACTAGTTTTGCATTTAACCACTAAGTCTTCGATGTAACACTCAATCGTCTTATGGAGCAGATCATTGAAAATGCTCTGCATTGCCCTTTCATATGTTGCTCCCGTATTCTTTATACTAAAGTGCATCACTTTATAGCAAAAGATGTCTTTAAGAGTGTAAAAATTCGTGGCTTCTTGGGCTTTTGTCGCCATTCGGATATGATTATACCCTGAAGTGAAATCCATGAATGTTAAGGCCTCACGTGCTATAATTCAATCAACCATGAGCTCTATGACACATAACTACAAGTCATCTTTTTAACATGTGTTGTTATGATCCTAAAATCCTACGCATATCTAAAGTCATCTGCTTTTCCCCCTTATAGGGGCAATGTTCGTGACCTATGTTGGGTATTTTAACTCATGAATGGACCCTACCTCTATGATTTTATTGACCTCATTTCAATTTTTGATACTAACTGTGCACAAAAAAGGTTTTTAGGCTGCTTTTTAAGAGAAATACCACTCTTAATCAATAAGCAATGAACTGTAACTTTAGGATTGAGCCTTGACATTTCCTTGTAACTTCATGCGAATACATCCCTCTACTCCAAGAAAAGATCAAATTGTTCCCTTTCTTGCTCTAGTATAAGCAAAAACTTACATAGATAGGAAGCGGTTCATTTGTAGTTTTGAGATTCAATCCCTTTAAATCATCAACTGTAGCGGCCGCCCCCCCCCCCCCGCTCAAGGGTTTCATGAGTCTCTACAAGCTCTATCTCTAAATCCAAGTCCTCATATTCTTGGACTCTAATATGATTAGAAGAAGTCATTTCTTCTTGTCCATCTTCTTTGCTGGAGGCAAAATTATCTCGCTGACCAATTAAGATTACAATATGCCTCTTTACAGTTAGCGAACCATTGGTCTTCATGTCAAGAGTTGAAAATCATTTGAGATAAGAAGGTATAGAGCTTTGTGCTTCATTTCTGTCTCCATGATGATTGAAAATAAATTCGTTTGATCCCACGATGGTGGCTTAGAGGGTTTCCCTCCTTTCTTGACTTTATGGAGCACTAAAGGCTTTGGTTGTGCATGGTCCTTCACTCTCCAGACCACAAAAGGCTTAGGATTTTGACCTTCTCCAATTCTAACAAAGATATATGGGCATTTCTTTGAGGTGGTTGGTTGTAACCTATAAAATATAGAATGCTTCATGGTAGGTTGAGCATTTTTTATCATTAATTTCATCCAGTACTTTAGTGCAGGTATGGTGAACCATATATTACTTAACATTTTGGCACCTGATATCTTAAAGGTTGTGGTGGTGTATAACCAAGATCAACTTTTGAGACTTTTACCTGGCCTCCGTTTTCTTTCATTTTTTTTTGTGCATTTTGTTTAAGGCTGTAGGTTTCTACCTCTACTACTTTCCCCAACACGGTAGGAGTGCTAAAATCATAATCTCCCTTCTCAACAAGCTTATACGTAGTTGGCTCAAATCCCTACTTGGCTAGCGCATTTGGCAAGTTGTCCTCTTCTTCTAATAAGGTCTTGGGATAAGAGGCAAACATGGGCAAAGGGGGTCTATTCACCTTCGGCTAATACACCTTTCATGTTCATGACACTTTTTAAAAAAGTGCTCGAGCTAGCCCCATTATCCTTCTTGATAGCTTTGCTTCTGGCATTTCCACTTATACACCCATTGAAGGTGATTTGCCCCCCTTACAACGACCTTTAGGAAATGCATCTTACGATTAGAGGCGTGTGATTTGTGGAAACTGCCACTTATTTACCAAGTTAGGCTATAGTATATTGTTCAATGTCCTTACAATACTGCTATTATTTCAGGTTATCATGCCTTGGTACCACCTAAGAATGCCTTGGAGCTTTTGAATTTCCTTGATTGTGGAGGAAATGATTGGCGATATTGTCTTCTTAGGAGCAATGCCTTCTTCAAACAATTTAGAATCAGTAAAATGTAACTCAACCTTTGTGAATGGCTTAACATCACCATTCATCTTCCTATCACCATCACGATAACACTTAAGATATTGATGGAGGGTTGGAGCTACTAGCGTCCAAGCAACAATTTGTAGGAAATTTTGGAGTCAATTACATACATAGAAGGTTGAAGATGGTGACAAGTCTCTCATCGTTAGCTCAAGGCAAATCATGTCGTTTGCACGCTGGCTCTTAAGGCTAAACCCTCAAATCACCATTTTGCTCTTAGAAAGCTCTTCCACTGTGATCCCCAATTCATTTATTATACATTTTAGCATGACGTTAACAGCTATACCTTTGTCTACCAAGATGTGCTTGACCTTTTGGTCCCTAATATAGCCAATCACGAACAAAGGCTGATTATGAGCTTTGGAGCCTAGCAACAAGTTCCCAGCAGTTAAACTGATGGTTGTGTTGCAACACAACACATTAGGTAAGGCCTTTTGAAGACTCTCCAATATATTTGACCTTGCCAGCATAAAGCTCTGGGTAGTGCAAGGCAGTGACAACATGCTGATGCATCTCTTCTCGTACATGAAAGGTTTGCCTCTAACCTATAGGTGCTAGTAAGACCTCTAAAATAGTTATAGCTTTGACCTTTTGGAGAATTCTAATGTGTTTCTCATTCTCCGTCTTCCTCATCTTTCAACTCAATACATAAGGTCATGTTGGCTATGACTTTGTTCAAAAATTCCACTAGCAAAAACTCTTCCAAAGTGACAAGACCAAGCAGCCCTTGCCCAAGTAGATCCATAGGCCGAATTTCCTTTTCCTTGTTTATGTTTGAGCTCTTTTTACCCCTTGAATGTTGGGGTTCTTCTTCCTCCCTTATCTCTTTCCGCGACACCAAAGTGATTGCTAGCTTCTTCTTCATTTGCCTTCGTCGGGTGATAAGGGTCCATCCTTCTTCACAATCATTGGGGATTTCCATGGTCGGGAACTTTCTACCAATGGCGTTTGCACAATCATTAGAATGATCACTGACTCCTAACTTCCAAATTACAGTGTGAATAACTCTGTTCTTAGGGAATGAGTGAGATTAAGCCACACCTATTGGTGGGGTTGGATTAATCCTTGCCGCGGTGAAGAGAAGGAGTACTCTAGTTGGGTGCACATGGCCCTGATCTCAGTAGTGCCATCGAAGCTGTTCCACCTAATAGTATGTCATCTTATGCCCTTTTTTTTCGAATATTTGCTCAAAATAAATTATTAAGTTAGAATTTTGATAATTTTTTATTTTATAGGAATTGAAAAAACTTAGGAAAAATAAATAATTTATCCAAATAAGATCTAGCTTTGGATCAAGTTGAACAAAGCGAAAAACGAAGAAAAAGCCAGAGATCTCTCCATTAACTCGCAGACCAAAGATCGCCGACGGCCTAAGGTCCAACCGACCATAGCTTTCTTTCCCCCTAGCTTCATTTAGCTCCTCACGTGATGTGCACATGTTGCATCTTTGTCCCCCCTTCAGCTTTCCTTCCCTTTCTCACGGGTTGGCCCAATTTGCCCCTTACTTCAGCTTTTCGTTGGCCGAATCTGAGACTGCCTCCTCTCTCCTCATTTTACATAATCAGTCACGTGCACGGCATGTGACACTAGCACCTACCCATCCTCCTTTTTCTTCTCTCTCCTCGCCTGCCCGAAAATGCAAGACCCCCCCACCTACGTGCTGCTTCTTCTTCTTCCTCACTCTATACTCCATAACCATGCCTCTCACTTTCAATTTCCAATTCATAATGACATTCTTTGATCCCGTTGTTATCTTTATTATCATTCTTATCACCAATTCCATGCTTACAAGTCTATAATTGAAGGTTCAGTGAAGCATTAAAGAGATGGGGTGGCAGTTTTTGGAGCAACAAATTGGATGGCAAGGTCAAAGGCTAGGGGCAGAATGGCATTAGACTAGTTTATTGTCATTTTGTTTCATTTTTGTTCTTCAATTTCCAGATCGTACCCTTAAGTTCTCGAACAAGTGCAGTTGAATCTTTTTGTTTCTAATTTTGAGTGACAATTTCGATTTTGGGCTTTTGAATTTTCCATCGACTGGTTCGAATCTATGCTGCCCCTCTTCTACCTTGTCCCCAGTTTAAGCCCAGGTTCAGGTTTTGGATTAGTGCTGCTCGGTTTCACCTTCAATCTCATTAACGATTTCATTGTTTAGTTGCTGAATTTTAATCAGGTTGTTCTGATCGGTTTTACGCTGCCTTATATTTGCACAATAATGTGTGTAGAGTTGATAGAAGTGCTCTAATGCATCAAGCTTTTGTTCCCAAGTCCCAGTGAATTACTTTTCATTTATCTTCTTTGTTCGTGTCTCTAACGTATCATATTTAGTACATTTGAGTAAGTTTAATTAAGTGGCCCAATTCCATGACCCATCGTTAAGGACGAAACTCATAAATGCTATAATGATAACCCGTGCAATTGTAGAAATCACAACAAGTTTTTGATGCCATTGCTGGGGTTGAAATTTCTGAAATTAGGTTCCGAATTGAGTCGTAGTTTAGTTGATTGAGTCATTTTTGTTTCATTTCATACTTTTTGATGTCGATTTTTATTGAGTGTTCATTTAGTTTTAGTAGTTTTTAGTTTAGATTTCTATGTTTTTTTTGTTTTGTTTAATGTTTAAATTTTTAATTTTATTTTGGCCAATTTTATTTCGCTTTATAGTGATGTATTTCTACCGAGAAAAAAAAAAGTCAAAATTAACAATTTGGTTTTGCAATCAGTGCGGGCCAACCAGAACCTCAGAAGAGAAAAAAACTGTGCAAGTTTTTTTTATCTAAATTTCAGTTTCTGTTTTGAATTCTCTGGGATAACATAGTGCTGATTTTGCTGTTATGATATTTTTAGTAGATTCTTAGGGATTTTTAGAGTCTTTGTGAATTTTTGTGGAATTTTTAGGCATTTCAAAAATTTTCAGCAATTTTCGGAAATAATTTCCGAATTTAATTTTTCTGCACTACTGTGGGACAAAAAAAACAAAAAAAATATGTTCATGTTCTTTGTGATTATGTTGAATTTTCTGTGTATAGTGTTCTAAATTTTGGAGTTTGATTTTTTGTTTTAGCTTTTTTTTATTTGGGTTTTAGTTTATTTTCTATTTTGTTTTAGTTTATTTTGTGTTTTGTGTTTTTGTTTCAATTTAGGTTTAGTTTATTTTCATCTTTTGTTTTCTGTGAAGGACAAAAAAAAAAGAAAAAAAAGAAAAAGATAAGGATTGAAAATACACATGAGGGTGTAGGCATTGCATGACTCGTGGGGTTAGAGACCTTGAGAGCAAAAGACTTGTTGGGAGTGAACCTAACCTTCAACTAGAACAAAACCTGAAGCTAATCCTGAACTTGAACTTAAGAAATGACACAAGAACGACCTTTGAGCAATATTTTCTATCCTCCTACGATCACTTTGCCATCATATTTTAATTTGCTTGACCTAGTACCTAATGCGAACTTTGAATTGAGATCTCATTATACACAAATACTCCCTAAGTTTACTGGTTTGGATGACGCATATTTGTGTTTGAAGGAATTTGAAGAAGTATGTTCCATGATGCATTTCCCTAATATTGAAGCTGATGTGTTGAGGATGAAATTAATTCCTTTCATATAAAAGATGTTGTTAAACAATGGATGTATGGCTTGCCAGCTAATTCTCTTTCTTCTTAGGATGATTTTGTTAAGTTGTTCTTAAGAAAATATTCTCCTAATGCCAAGGCTGTTAATCTGGGAATGAAATTAATCAATTTGTTCAACTAGAAAGGGAATCGTTTTGCAAAATACTTGGATAGGTTTAAGAATTTGTTGGCCCAGTGTCCCCATCATGGTTTAGACTAAGTGCATTTTTGGCCAAATTGTTTATGAATGACTTGACCAACAAACCGAAACATGTTAGAGTCTATGTGTCAGGGTCGCTTTCTTTCTAAGAGTGCCATGCCACTTCAGAATTTCTAGAGGACTTAGCTGAAAAGAATATGCAGTGGAAAACCGCTAAAGATGATAATTTAAGATTTGGGTTTGCTAGGGGAGGAATGCATTCTGTTTTTGATGTGAGTCGCCTAAAGTTTAAGATAGCTATCTTGGAAAGCATGTTGAAAGGGTTATTTGTTTAGACTCCCCAAACTTCTTAGACTTGCATGATGTCTTGCTCTCAATATCATACCTTAGATCACATATTGAGTGCATGTCCTTATTTTGATTATTGGTTATCGACTGCCAAGGACCTACCAAGGACCTCAGAATTACCCATTCTCCCCTTACAACAAGCCAGGGTGAAGAAAGCACCCTAATGTTTCTTAGAGTAGTAGACCAAAAGTTGTTGGCCCTGGCTCTCAGCCTGGAGTGTTTCCTAGAAACAACTCCTAGCCCATCTCTCATCCTTCTAACTCTTATCAAAGACTAACTTTCCAACGTGTGCCTAATGCACCTAGACCTCTATCTCCTATAGCTTAAGTTCAACCTCCTCTTTGTATACTAATATTGATAAGATTAAGAGGAGAATAATAATAATGTGGAGATGATGATTAATGCTAATATGAAAAAAATGATGAAAATGATGATTAAGCAATTTTCCCCATTAGCATCGCCTACTAGGGAGCCAAGTACTTTTCTAGTTAGCCAAAGTTGAACCCTAAGGGTCATGCCTCATCTTCATCTAGAATCAACCCTAATGAGACTATGAGAAAAGTAAATGTAGTTATATCTCTTAGTTCAGGTCGAAAGATTGATAATCAAGTGGGAAATTCTAAATAGCCCTGTAAAAACCCTCACTATTTCTTCCAAAATTCTTCTCCCTCTTCTTCTCTAGAAACTAGTTCATCTAGTAAGTCAGGTGTACTACTGATGGTGTCCCTAGTGATTCTTCTAATGACCCTTTGCTTTCTAACTCATCTTCTAATAAAGAAGAGACTAAGGAGAAAGATTCTGCTGATTCAGTGGATCCTTCATCGCTTAAGGATACTCTTTCACCTTCTGCTATTATGAATGTTCATAAAACTTTACCTCGTTTCCGCCATAGGCTGAAATAGAAAGACCAAACCCATATTCATAAGATGAGAGAAACCTTCCCTCAAGTCAAAATCAACATTCTGTTTCTTGATGCTATTCAGCAAATGCGTTCTTATGCTAGATTTTTGAAGGATTTGTGCACCACCAAGAGAGCTAGTAGTGTTCATAAGAAGGCTTTCTTAGCCTTTGATGTTATTTCCATTAGTTCACATCAGATCCCAGTGAAGTACAAGAACCTCGGTTGCCCTATTATTTCTATTTCCATAGGGAAGCAGCTTATTCATAGAGCCTTGCTTGACTTAGAGGCAAGTGTGAATTTGTTACCCTTCACTGAGTATAAGAGGATAGCATTAGGTGAGCTGAAACCTACCAAAATGGTCATTTAGCTAGTTGATAAATCAACCAGATTGCCTATGGTTGTGGTTGAGGATGTGCTGATTGGGGGGGGGGGGTTGAATTTATTTACCTTGTGGACTATATTGTGCTTGAGACAAAGAAAGTGGCTACCACAACTAGTCAAGTCCCGATCATTCTAGGGCATCCTTTCTTGGCCACTTCTAATGCCCTGATTAATTGTAGAAATGGCATGATGAGACTGTCTTTTAGTAATATTACTTTGGAATTGAATTTCTTTAATCTACAAAGACAACCTTCTAGTTTTGATGATATGGAGTTTTTTACTCTTAACTAGGTAAAGGATTTTGTGATTGATGATGAGTTTGGTGACATATTTGCTATTGAGTATGAGTCTTTTCTTATTAATGATGAGCATGAACGTGATGTGTTTAAATTTGACGATTTGTGCTCTGCTGTTAATTGTTTAATTGCTTCTGCTTTTACTTCTACTTCTACTTTTGAGTTGTTTCCTCTCATTCTTCTCTTGAATTGAAACCTCTTGTTAATTCTCTTAAGTATTCATTTCTAAGCCTCAATGAATTCTTATCTATGATTATTGTTTCTAACTTAAACCGAGACCAAGAGGAAAAACTAATTGCCTTACTTAGAGAAAATAAGGAAGCCATAATTTGGACTTTAGGGGATATCGAGGCTACCCCACGAAAACAGGACCTACACTGGGAGGTGGTGTTCTTGTTGTTGTTGTTGTTCTACGGGATATAGAGGCTATTAATCCCTCGATTTTTCTACAGTATAGAATCCATTTGGAGGATAATGGTAAGCCTTACTGAGACTGTCAAAGGTGTTTGAACCCGACCTTATAGGAAGCAGTTAGGAAAGAAGTGCTTAAGGATTATCTATCCCATTTTCAATAGCGAGTGTGTTAGTCCTATTCAAGTTGTTCATAAGAAGACATTAATATGATCAAGAATGATAAGAATGAGCTAGTTCGCACTTAAGTCCAATCTGGTTAACGTGTTTGCATTGACTATAGAAATTAAATGCTGCCACTGGAAAAGACCATTTTCCCCTTTCCCTTCCTTAACTAGATGTTAGAGAATTTTGCTGGACATTCATTATGTTGCTTTTAAGATAGGTATTCTAGCTATATTCATGTCCTTATTAGTCCTGAGAATAAGGAGAATATTGCTTTCATGTGTCCTTTTGGCACATTTGCTAATAGAAGAATATCTTTTGGACTTTGTAATGCTCCTGCTACTTTTTACAGGTGCATAATTTCTATTTTCTCATATTTAGTTGAATAGTGCATGGAAATTTTCATAGATGGTTTTTCTGTATTTGGTTCTTCCTTTGATGGTTGTTTCTCTAATATAAGGAAAGTGTTCCAAAGGTGTAGGGAGAAAAATCTAACTTTGAACTAGGAGAAATGCCATTTCATGGTGAAAAAGGGGATAGTCTTAGGTCATGTTATTTCTTGAGAATAAATTAAAGTAGATAAGGCTAATACTAACTTGATTTTCAATCTTTCCACTCCTACTTGTGTGAAAGAGGTGAGGTCCTTTCTTGGGCATGATAACTTCTATCATCGTTTCATTAAGGACTTTAGGAAGATAGTTAAGCCTTTAACCAACCTTTTAGCTAAGGATGTGCCATTTCACTTCTTTAAGGAGTGGCATGTAGCATTTACTAGGCTTAAACAAGTCTTGACCTCTACCCCCGTTCTTCATCCTCTTATCTGGGGAGAACCTTTTAAGCTAATGTGTGATGCATATGATTATGCTATTGGGGTCGTTTTAGGGCAATATGTTGATAAGAAGCCCCATGTCATTTATTATGCTAGTCACATTATGGATTATGCCCAACTAAATTACATTGTCACAGAGAATGAACTTTTGGCTATGATCTTTGATTTTGAAAAGTTTAGACCTTACCTTGTTTGGTCTCATGTGATTGTTTATACTGATCACTCTACTCTTAAGCATCTCCTTTATATAAAGGATGTTAAACCTAGACTTGTGTGGTGGATCTTGCTTTTATAAGAATTCCATTGTGAGATTAGGGACAACAAAGGTTTCAAGAACCTTGTTGTTGATCAATTGTCTATGATTGTTTATGGTAGAGAACATGAATCCAGTAGGTTTGAATGCTTCCCTGATGAGCAACTATATGCAGTCCATACTAACCCTTGGTATGCTGACATTGTGAACTACCTAGTGTCTAGTACGATTCCTAATGGTTGGAATACGAATGACGGAGATCGATTCTTCCACCTTATGAAATTCTTTGTTTGGAATAACCTTTGTTTGTTTAAGTATTGTTCTAACCAAGTCTTTAGAAGGTATATTCCCGACCATGGTTAGGAGTGTTCTTTCATTCTTTCATGACTAAGTATGTAGGGGGCACTTCAATGGGAGAAAGATAGTAGCCAAAATTCTTCAATGTGGTTCCTATTGGCCTACCTTGTTTAGGGATGTTTTTGAGTACTACAAGAGTTTCCCTAGGTGCCAGTAGTTGGGTAGGATTAGTAGGAGTGACATGATGCCACTTAATGCCATTATTGTGGTGGAGATTTTCGATGTTTAGGGTACATATTTCATGGGACAATTTTCATCTTCTTTTAGGAATGAGTACATTTTGTTCACTATGGACTATATTTTTAAGTGGGTAGAGGTCATCCCTACTGGGACCAATAACGCTAAGGTTAAGGCATGTGAGGAGAGAAGATTACAACTGAGTGAGTCCGATGTGATTAGAGTTGAGGCATGTGAGAGTGCTTAATCTTACAAAGAGAGGGCTAAGTTATTTCATGATAGACATATTCTTAGGAAAGAACTTGCCCCAAGAAGTAAAGTGCTTTTACATAACTCTAACTTCTATCTTTTTTTAGGGAAGTTGAGGTCCTAATGGACAGGTCCGTATGTTGTCTTACATCTTTTTCCCTATAGTGCAGTCAAAATATAGGACCCTGAAAGTGGTGCCAAGATTAAGGTGAATGGCCAGAGGTTGAAACATCTTTTGGGAGCTACTAAGCATTGAAGATGTGGAGTGCCTGATACTCCACGAGCCGATTTATGACGAGTGATGTGCTACCAAGTGAGGTCGAGTGTATCCAGCACCCGACATAGTTGTATTCGAATTTTGTTTCCGTTCTTTCTCTTTTTCTTATTTTTCCTTTATTTTGTTTTTGTATATTTGAGTGCTTCTTCTTTCATTTTTCTTTTGTGTATATGTTTGTACATTTGAGTTTTAGAGTCTTGTCATTTTTCTTTCGAGTCTTATTCTTCTTTTTTGTATATTTATTTTTCTTTTTAGCTTTCTTTTTCTATTTTATGTTTCCTTTCACTTTAAATGAGGATATTGTATGATTTTGGTGTAGGGTAGCAAAAGTATGTTTCAAAAGAAACAAACATGAAAAGATTTGAAAATCCAAAAAGATTTTTGTTTTGTTTTGTTTTGTTTTGTTTTGGGGAATATATGCACTATTCGGATTGACTATGTTTCTTGTACCTTATTATTAGGTTGTATATAGATATGGTGTGCATGACAGAAGTTAGTCCAAAGTCTGATGCTTGTGTACAGTCCAAACCCCTGACGTTTCTCCTAAATCAAGTTGTCTTAACTTTGGTAGGTGAACCTATAAGACTTTGAGCCTTAAAGACTAATTCATCAATTTAGTATCATATTTTTCTTTCATGTGTGTCTCTTCTATAATTACATCTCTAGAACCTGCTTTGGTTCTCTTTGAAATCACATTTAGCATGTGCATTATGGTAATATGATAGAGGCATTCTTTGCTTTGTAAGCCACTCAGCCATACTGCTACCTGGACTTGACTAATTTGCCCTTTGCAAACCCTTTGAGCTTTGATCATTTTTGTTTTGAACCCTTCATTCTATCCCTTGGCTAAACATATTTCTTATACTTAAGCCAGCACTACTGGAGCAATGCCTTATTATTTGTTGGGTAGCTTTTGTGTGTTTATGTAAAAGGCGGTTGACTTTTGGTTATATGGGAGGTGATTTATTGTGAACATTTGGAAAATGAGCTGTGTCATTACATGTCATTCATTCATTATTCTTAATGAAGAAAAATAAAAGAGAAAATAAAAGAAAATATAAAAAAAATAAAAAATGATAAAAAAACTGGAAAAAATTTAGAAAAAGTTGCAAAAAGAAAAAAAATGTTCTGAATAGGAGTATTTGGCATGAAGGCATTGCAATTATATATACTTATTTTCAGTGGTTGCTTTTGAAGGGGGTGTTCTTAAATTGTCATAAGTTTTAAAAGAATGTGTGATTATTATTGTTGTGGGAGTGTTTGGTTGCTTATTAGCTTTCAGCCCCTCATTTCCTAAATCGATCATCTCCTAACCCTTTTAACCCTTAGCCCCATTACAACACTGTGTAAAGTTATCTTGATTATCGTGTTGCATATTGTATCTTTGTGGTGAAGAATTGAGAATCTTGACAAGTATATGGTAATTTGTATGATTGAAAGATGAATTGAGTGAACCTTATCATATCTTAAACACATAAGCGGAAGTATTTCACTTATCCTTAAAGTGAGGTTCTACCAGTTTGGCTTGATCATAATTGTTAAGTGCGGTGAAAGATTGTGTATAGATGTCATCAGTGGGAATAAAGATTTTTTTATGTGTACATTGTGTTTATATGTGATCTAATGCTATGTTACTTAAGTGATGTGATTGATTCAAATGTGTGTGTATTTTTTCTTGATGTTGTATATATAAATTTTTGTAAAACCCAAAAAGATTTTCAATTTCCTTTTTCTTTTAAGATTTTGTAGGTATATATTTTGCAAACTCTAACGAGACCTCCACTAGGGGTAACCTAGGGGTTTAAAAGGTTTGTTGCATATACTAAGTGCAACCGTGATTCTTACAAAAGTGACTTAGGATTTTATTTTCTTTTTTTTGAGATTTTTAGTTCATTTTACTCGATGACAAGCAAAATTTACGTAAGAGGGTATTGTTCAACCTGAAAGTATGCTGTTTTAAGCCCTTTTACTATCAAATATTTGTTGAAATAAAATATCAAATTAGGATTTTAATAATATTTTTGTCTATTTTGTAGGAATTGGAGAAACTTGGGAAAAATAAATGATAATTCATATGATATATATAATTTTCTCCTTTATTTTACCTACTTTTAAGTCTTTGAAATATATTTTTATGAGTAAATAATGCATATTTTATGTGATTTTCAGGTTAACATAAAATAAAAGAATTTGGGTGGAATTTTTCAATTATACTTGGATCACCCACATGTGCAATGCCTAGAGTCCAAGCCCAAGAGAAAGAAAAAGAAAACAAAAAACTTCAGCAGTTCGGGCCTAATCCACGCAGCCCACCCCTGTGCAACTTGCTTCCCTCTCATCTTTCCAACCCCTTGTCCGCTTCTGCCTAGCCCAACTTCTTCTCCCTCTGTCTCTCCCAGCAACCCAACCGGACTGGGCCTGTTCTTGCAGTTTACCTGCAGCCTGGCAAGCAAGCCAGGATCAGCCTTCCTCCTCTTCTCTTCCTTATCCTCACAGCCACTTAGGCCAGTTCCATCACGGCCTGCTAGACCATGCATCTCCCAACCTCTTACTTCTGCCTGGGTTGATCCCAGAAGCCTGTCCACAGCCCAACGCCTCCTCTTCCATCTCCCCCACTCACTCTCTCTTTGCCCCTCTGTTCTCTCTCCCATTCATTCATCCAGTCTCTCTCCCATTCTCTCATGTTCCATCTTTTATTTTTCATAGAGAGTAGAGAGTATTCCGTAAGAAAAAATCATTGGAGTTGAGCAGTTTACAAGAAACATAAACTTTGCTGACTATTTTTCTCTTCTCTTTTCATCTCATTTGTGAGTCAAATTTGAAAGTGTGTGCTTAATTAGTTTTACAATTGAGTACAAAAGTTTGGACATAGGAAGTGTAATATAACAATCTCAACGGTGTTTTTGATAACTATAACCAGCTAAACTACTCATTTATAAGATTAGGATGAATCCGTAATAACATTATTATTTTGCTAATTTCTTATGGGGTTATTTTGTCTCTTTAAATTCCATAATTTGAGTCTACACTTGATCTAAACTTAGTTATGCATCTTAACTCTATTGCTTAATCATGTTGGTTACACTAGTTTAATTTACTATGTCGAATTAATATTAAACCTTGTAGGATAATATGAATATATGCAATTTGGGCTTAAAACTATAATTGTTTAACTTGAATAGTTTATTGTAGAAATTAGATTAATTATGATTCATGCTAAACCACTACATAAATAATCTCATTTGATAATTATAATCGTCTTTTTAATTTATGGCCTAATGCTTGTAGCTTAGGTTGAACAAGAGATAAATTGAACCCCCATTTAAATTAGTAAATCAATATTACATCAATGGCGAAATCCAAAATCCTAGATTTTTCTCTCATTTGATTTCTCTTCACTCTTCTTCTTAACTTATTTACTCTCTTTTTATTCCGTTAAACCACATCGATAATTGAACTCCTTAATTGAATAATTCTTTATAATCGGAAAGGCTAAATTCAAAATCACTAGTGCTCCTCGTGGGATCGACACCCCTGTACTCGCTAGTCTACCATTAACCCTATGCACTTGCAAGTAAAAACGGGTTTTAAAACTAAACATAAATCTACATCAATAAAGAACTTGTTCAAACAAGATCTAGCTTTGGACCAAGTTGAACAAAGGGAAAAAGTAAAAAAAAGTTAGAGATCTTTCCAATGACCGCGGTCCAGACGTCAGCAACGGTGCAAGGCCTAACCAAATGTAGCTTCTTTCCCTCTTACTTCACTTAGCTCCTCACGTGATCTACACGTTTGAGGTCTTTCTCCCTAACCCTCTTCAACTTTCCTTCCCACTCTCATGGGCAGGCCTAATTCGCGACCCTTGCTTCACCTTCCCGCTCGCGCAGTGCTAGACTGCTTCCTTTCTGCGCCTTTTCACTTAGTCAGTCACGCGAACCGAACATGATACTAGCGCCTCTCCACCCTCTTTCTTCTTCTCTCTCCTCACTTGCCTAGAAACGTGAAAAGCCCTCCCCCCCCGGCGCACATGCTACTTCATCTTCTTCCTCACTCCATACTCCATAAACATACCTTCATCGTCTTCCATTTCATAATGACATTCTTTTAACTCGTTGTTATCTTCATTATCATTCGCATCATCAATTCAGCGGCTGCACGTCCATAAATGAAGGTTAATTGAAGCATTGACTAGATAGGGATGGCGGTTTTGGTTCTACAAAATGGATGGCAAGGTCAAAGGCTAGGGACAGAGGAGCATAGAGTAGCTTGCTATCATTTTTTTTTTTCATTTTTGTTCTTCAATTTCCAGAACTTACTCTTGAGTTCTCAAACAAATGTAATTAAATCTTTTTTTTCAAGTTTGAGTGACAATTTTTAGTTTGGGCTTTTGAATTTTCCATCAATTTGTTCGAATCTTTGCTTCCCCTCTCCGGTTTCATCCTCAGTTCATGTCCAAGTTTGGGTTTTGGGTGTTAATGTTGCTCGATTTCACCATCAATCTCATTGATGATTTCATCGTTTACTTGCTAAATTTTAATCAGGTTGTTCTGCTCGGTTTTACATTGGTTATTTCCACAATAATGGGTGTGGAGTTCATAGAAGTGCTATGATGTATCAAGCTTTTGTTCCCAAATCTCTACGAATTGCTATTCACTTATCTTCTTTGTTCTTGCCTTTGATATGTCAGATTTAGTATGTTGGAGCAAGTTTAGTTAAGTGACCCAATTCTATAACCCATCCGTAAGGATGACACCTATAAACGCTACAGCGATAATCTGTACACTTACGAAAATCACAACAGTCTAATATGATCTCCCCTTCTTGGGTCAATTGCATGATGCATTTTTTGAGTGTAATACCTTCTATGGAGGGTGAATAATGACCCTATGATAGTGATAGTACTTTTAGCTATTTGTCCTTCCAACTTACTCTGGTAGCTTAGACTTAAACAGGTCATCCAACATTCCTAACAAGTGTGAATCAGGGAATAGGTACTTCTTTTCTTAAAACTCCTTCAATGTAGGACACATTTTTGTAGTCTCTTTGCAGTGTGAAGTCTTCTTCACTTCTAGCTTGGACTTCCCCGGAATGCGCATGGGTTCTCTAGTGAATACAATCATAGTTCCCTTTGTTGAGGTCTTTGGGGGCTCAGAACTTTTTTTCAAACTGCATTTATCCTTCTCGAATTCAGATGTGGACAATGACTTACCATGACGATTTGCTATCTTTATCTCTGTCCTTAGCTTGCTCATTTATAGAACGTAAAATAAGTCCCATTCTATGCCTTGAGTAGACATTTCAACAATAGAGGCTTCGGGCAAATGATATTCGAACTCAAGGCTTAGAGACTCCAGCAATTGATTTAATTGAAGACTAGTCCATCCTTCCATTGCTTCACATTCGTCAGCTCTGTCACACTAATAGTGCACCAAGTGTTGTAGAATATGTTAAGGAACTTATGTTTTATTTGTTCTTGGTCTTATATGAACTGAAAGCTATCACATTAAGAGACTGAACACATTGCTTTATCAGCCTGACTCCTTCAGTCCCGACATTAATTTATATTTCAATGAAATGTAGAGTTGTTTAGGATTGCCCTTACCTTCGAATTGGTTTAATTAGGTGCCTAGTAGCCATGAGTAGACCTGGCAAAACTGACTCAAGACTCAAGACCTGAGACCTGAGACCTGAAACCCGTACTAAATAACTCGGACCCACGCCCAAATCGACACCCAGAATGGGATGAACTGATTTCGACCCAAACACCTAAAGTAACCCAACCCATAACCAAAAGCAACCCAAATTCTAGTATTAACTTAAATGACATGACCAAATTCAAACCCGATCTACAGTAACCCTACCCGAAGTGAACCTAACATGAACAACCCGAACTCGAACAGAGTCGTACTCTATTTAAAACAAATCCAATTCTTACCCGACTCAATTGTACCAAAATAAAACCCGAACCAGAGTATACCCGACCCAAATATAACCTGCGCCAAGTGAGTGGCCGAGTGTGAGGGAGGGTATTCAATTTTTAGGTTTTTTTTTGTTAAAACTCTAAAATTATTATTAGCAGTGACTTTTTTTTTGGGTTTTAGACTTGGGGTGGGGGATTTTGAATTTTTCAAACTCAAGTAGTTGAGTTTGGAAGGGAAAAGCAAAATAACTTAGGAGGGAAATTTTACAAATGAAATCCAAGGAAAAATTAAGAGGAAAAAATAAAATAGCTAATAGTTTTAAATTTTAAATTTTAAATTTGATAAACATGTAAAAATATAAGAGAAAAACTACTTGGACAAAATAAGATTAAGAAAAGATAAACATAATTAATAAATTATTAAACTTATTAGGATCTAGCAATCCTATTTTACTATTTAATTCACTTAATGAATTGATGCATGCTAGGATTATAATATCATTTTATGACGACCATAAAAAATACTATACAACTAATATACGATCCTAAATCATCTTCATAATATGTCAAAGTCTACATAGTCATATTCAAGAATGTATGTTTGCATATGATGTCATCATAATGTGACTCATTTTGATTTTAGACCAATAAATTCCAAGTCTTGAGTTTTAACAACCAACATTCACAATCACATAAATATAACGGTGTAATACTAATTGACGCCTACTCATATATTGCAGTTATTTTTGAGTTTTGACTCATTCGGCACCTATAGATCAAGTTGTTAATCCCACAAAGAAAAATCCCTGGATCTGGATATATAACTTAGCGAGCCATCAAAAGAGTATTGAATCAATTATTGAAAATGTCGACTTGAGCCAACCTGTTTCTGTTTACCAACTTCAAATAAGAAAAACATGAAGTTATGAACCAACACCGGGGTCAAAACAAAAAATTGTTATTTTTTTTCTTTGTTTGGTCATTTTTCAAGGTAATTTTGGTATTGAGCCTTACAAATGAGACAATTGACTCATGATTGGTGTAGGTTGGTTCACTGGATTTATCATAGCATAACCTCAATTGAGATGCTTGAAACTTGAGTTAAAAGCCCATAATTCTTTGGTTAATTGTACGACACATATGATATACGACCATGCATAGGTTGTATTTGTAACTTACTAACTTTTAGAGTAAATTTATAACTAAGCCCTAAAAATTTCCATTACAAAAGTCCCTTTTGATTTTACTTAAACTTTTATATATACATATGTGTGTGTGTATATATTATACAAGTAAAAAGAAGTGTTTTAAATATATAGCATAGACTTATAAACGTTAATGTATGAACTAAAAGAAGAGTATAAAATAATTGGGCTTCTCTAATTAAACTAGTTTCACCTTTTAAATATAATTTAAGAGTAAAAATGAATACATTGAAATATACACGTACTCATAATTAAGCCAACTTAATTTATACCTGACCTGATTTACAACTGACCCGACATTCATCCAAACATTGAACCGAATCCCGCCCAACCCAAATTAGAATCTGCCCATATCTGATCCGAACCGCACTATCGTAGACAACCCGAAATAGACCCGATGCGAACTTCCCTCGAACTAAACCCGTACTCGTCCCCAACATGGTTGACCCGAAAATGACCTAAACCAAAACTTTACCCGAACCTGACCCAAAGATTGTTGACCTAAAATTGACCTGAACCAAACTAAGACCCGACCTGTACCTGATCCGAATGACCTATTTGCTAGGTCTAGCCATGAGGGAAACGAAGGACATCAGTTTTTTGTGTAAGGCTTTGTGTAAAAATGTGCCTTTTAGGAGCATCCCCTAAACTTAGCCTTAATATGATTCGCAATTAGGCTTTGAATCTGTTCAACAAGCATAGAGCCCAATAAAGATTACTTCTTTTTATGTGTTTATGATAAGAATAGTCACCATGATTAGACTCGTTGTCAAACTCTTCATCGTCCAAGCCATTCTTAGCGGGTTCGAACGGTTGGTTTTCCAGGTTCTTCATCATACTAGGAATCCGCTCAGTTTGAAGCTTAATTTAGGTATATTTCTCTAGACTCTCCTTAGCAAGTCTCTCCAATGTTACTTTTATGCTTGCAAGCTCTTCCTCTAAGCTAGATGCCTCTTTCTCCATGGCTAGCACAATGATAGTGTTAGGTGATTCAGTCTTTGGCTAGGAGAACAATGAGTCCCTTGGAGACATTGGTTAAGAGCCACCCCTATTACAGTTGTAATCTTCTACATCGAAAGATTGAAAGGAAGGGTTGGTGTAAGCTAGAACCTATCCATTCTATGAGAAATTATTTGTTGTATGTTAAAGTCAACAATAGATTTTTGCTTTGAAGAAAGGGATGTAATTTGGTTGACTCCTTTAGGTAAGTTTGAGCCAAGATTTTGTGTTTTACACACTGTGATGGTGCAGTCACAATCAATTGTTTTATGGCCATTCCAGCAGCAGCCTTTGCCATATTTCTAATTATGACTTCGCTAGGTGCAATACTAGTGGTTGTAGATCCTTAAGATGTGGACCGGATAGCTTTCCTTGGAGATGTAGGGACGGCGTTCTTCTTAGCGGCGATGTCATCATCAAAGGAGCCTAGAGTTTGCGTTTCCACAAAGAGATGAAAACTATAGAATGTCCCACTGAGTGAGCCAAAATTTTATATGCACAAATTTCCAACCCAAAATAAATTAGGCAATGAAGCGGACCTACAAGAAGAAGAAATCAATTTCGCCAAATAAAGTCATACTCAACCCAATGAAGATCTAATAAGAACTCCTCAAGAACAATTCAATGGAGGAACACCTAAATCCAAGAGGAAACCCTTTGATTCTTGCAAGAACACCAAAATAAACAACCCACCAATTAATCCCCTAAAGCTTAAGCACCAAGAATTAATATAAAGGGATGGCTCTAAATCACCACTCTAAAAGAGATAAAGATTAAGAGATTTTTGAGAGAGAAAATGGCTTCTAGCCTTTTCATTCATTCATAATCATCAAAGCTTAATATAATATAAGAAATAGGCAACTAAATAGTAAGGTACCCCCTCCTCCAAGCTTAGTACTAGCGAATAGCATTACAAGGATTTTGTCCAATAAAATACAAGCTAATTATACAATTTAAGGGGGATCACTAGGGGATAATGGTGTGCTGAAATTTAGCTGCACATTCCTTCCCATTGGTGATATCATTCACCTATTCAAATATAGGATATTGAGATGGGAATTTTTATGGGAGTCTTCTAGAAGAGTCTATCAGCTACCCACCAAATGTGGACCCTTAATTCTCCTATTTGACTGCCCAAAGACATCCTTAAGTAAAAACGTGCGACTCCAGACCTACACTGACCATGGCTAGTTTAACCGTATAACTTGCTCGATTGTTGGAATTTGATGATGATCTTGAGCTTGTTGGAAAATAAACATCCAGGGCTATCCATTGATGTAAAATTAACCTAAAACGGAGCCTATTTATCCATCCAAAAACGAGCTAGAAGTCAGGCCATATGTTTTGCCTAGAACAAGGAAGTAAGATAAAATAGGTGACTTGGAAATAAAAATAGTTAGGCTCCTTATTTAGGCTACTAAGTGCCATGCCACCTTCGCTAAAATTACTTTGGGACCTTTCAAAGCTCCTAGACTAATAAGGACTTTGGAGAGCCAAGTACATGGGTACCACCCTCATAGGTGATTAAGGGCCCAAGTTAAGACCAAGCCTTGATGTTGATAAGGAGCTCAGGCTTCATGGCTTGCTCCGTATCAACCTCCCCCCCTTAAAGGGGATTTGCCCTCAAATGTCCAATGTCCTCATCTTCGTCTTAGATGTAGGGAGTGATGTCTCCAACATTAAAAGTGGCGAAGATGTTCATGTTACCCGGAAGCTCTACCTTGTAGGCATTGTCTCCCACTCTTTACACGATCTTGTAGGGGCCATCTCCCCTTGCCATGAGCTTGCTTTTCCTCCTTGAAGGAGACCTCTCCTTTCTCAAAAGTAACCATACAAGATCTCCTCGTTTAAACTCAAGATGAGTTAGATTCTTGTTGGCCTTGGTCTTGTACTGCTCATTTGCTTTCTCAATTTAAGCTCTCACTTGCTCATGTAGTTTGTTCATAGCTTTAGCCCTTTCCTCGGCTTCAAAGCTCACTTTGAACTCTTGAGGATGGGAATGAGATCAAGAGGGGTGAGAGGGTTGAGGCCATAGCATACCTCAAAGGGTGAATGAGAAGTAGCATAGGAAGCAGACTAGTTGTAGGCAAATTTCGCATGGGATGTCTCATCTTGGCTATACACCAAGATATCATCAAAGTATACTACAATAAATTCTTGATGAATGACCTCAAGACTTTATTCATGAGGCTCATGAAAGTACTCGGGGTATTAGAAAGACCAAAGGGAATTACTAGCCATTCATATAACCCATACTTAGTCTAGAAGGCCGTTTTCCACTCATCCCCCTCCTTCATTCGAATTTGATGATAGCCACTTCGAAGGTCAATCTTGGAAAAGACCTTGGACCTATGCAACTCATCAAGCATGTCATCCAACCGTGGTATAGGAGCCCGTACTTGATGGTGATATTGTTTATGACCCTAGAATCCACACACCTACACCATGTACCATCCTTCTTAGGTACCAAAAGAGCAGGAACCGAGCAAGGACTCAAACTTTTCTGAATGTACCCACGATCGAGCAATTCTTAGACTTGTCTTTGGAGCTTTTTTGATTCATTAGGATTACACCTATAAGCCGGTTTGTTGGGCAAAGGAGCGTCGGTAAGAGATCAATTTGGTGCTCAATTCCTCTTATAGGAGGGAGTCCCGGTGGTAGATCATTGGGAAAAACATCCTCAAACTCCTTCAAGAGTGATTAAGCAAGAGGGCATAAGGGCTTCACTTCCTCACTAGTGTTTGATTCAACCATAAGTAAGGCAAGGAAAGGCTTGCTCTTACTAATGGCTTTCTCCACCTGTGTTTCACTCATAAAGAGGCTTTTCTCACTTCCCTTCCCTGGTTTATTTTTGAGAGGTTTGGGTGGTGGTAGGGGAGTCAAAGTGAGGTTACATCCTTCACTTCCTTGCTTGAGCCATTGAAGAGTATAAGGGGTGGGATGCACCTTGGTGGGGACTTATAGCTTGTCAATGAGAGTCATGGAAGCTACATTGATGCAACTACCTCCATCGATGATAAGCTCACACACTTTGCCTCTAATTGTACATCTAGTGTGGAAGATTTGTTCCCTTTGAGTATGTTCAAAGGGAACCTCTTTGGCATGGAGGGCTCTCCAGATCATCAATAGCTTTCCAACATCCGGAGTGACTGTGGTGTGATCTTCCTCTTTAAATTGTTCTTCACTAGGCTCTTCCTCTAGAGCTTGGATCTCTTCCAGCTCTCTAATAGAGAGAGTTCTTCGATTTGGACAATCTGCTTGGAAGTGTTCATAACCATAGCATTTGAAGCATTTCTTTCCCTCCAACCTCCTTGGAGGTTCACTAGCAATCCCTTTACCCTTATCAATGGTCTTCATGGGTGTCGAGGTAGTTTCACCCTTATTCTAGGAAGGGAAACTCTCAGGTGTGCTTTGGGGTTGGTGAGGGGGAGGAGTTGCAAGTTGTTTCTCGATCTTGATGGCTAGGTGGCAAACGTCATTGAAGTACAAGTAGCGTTGAAGTTCAACCTTGTGAGTTATGCTAAGAGAAAGTCCTTTGATGAACATAGCAATAGTAAGCTCATTGCCTTCATTCAAGCCAACCCTCATATGGGGTTGCTCAAATTCTCGAATGTATTCCTCCACCCAAAGATTCTCTTGGCCAACGGTGGTAATCTTGAGATAAAGCTCTTGCTTGTATGAGGGAGGTAAGAACCTCGTCTCCATATGTTTCTTTAGTTTGGACCAATTCTTGAACTTAGACTTAGTTTCCTTAGCAGTATTCTTCTTCCAGGTCTCATACCATAAGAAGGCATACCTCTTTAACTTGAGAATGACCAACTTGAAGGCCTTTTCATCGTTGTACTCCTTGAGTTCAATGATCCTCTCAATAGCTTGCACCCAATCAATGTAGTTTTCCGGTTTGAGGTTGACATCAAACTCCAGTGCGTAAACCTTGAGGTCACTAAGATTATCTCTAGGATGACCTCTTCCCTAATTACCTCTATCCTCATAGTCCTCATAAGAAGATGAGTAGGCAATGTCAATAGGGTTCACATCAAGTTCCCTAGGTCGGGGAACTCGTCGTTCGGACCCTTTAACTCGCTCTAACTTCATAGTGAGTTTTCTTACTTGCTTTTGAAGGTCAATTATGGCCTTATCTCTCCTCATTTCATGGGCTAACTCTAGAGAGACGCCCCTAGGTTGAGAAGGTTCCGCATCTTTGCGCATGGTCGAAGGTAGATAAGAGAAGGAAGAAGATTAAGTGTTTGGTTGTACCAAAGGAAGCAAGAGGCAAAATGAGGGGGGCACGCTCACGCCTAGCAGCACAGGGTGATTGTGTTGAAAAATTGGAAAACATTTCTGACCAAAGGGGGCACGGTCATGCAGGCCGTGCCAAATCTCTGGTTTGGCACGAGCGAGGGTTTTGGCTTTTTTGTGGAGTTTTTGGGTTGTGTTTTGGTTGAGGATTGTATTTAGGCTATTTTGGGGGTTCTTTGTGGACTAAAGGGGAGTTTTTTTGGAGAAATCAAATGTGGGTTTTTAGGGTTTTAGATTGAAAAAGAAGTATGGAAGAGTGTATGGGTTCTTTGAGAAAATTAAGAGAAGAAAGTGGAGTAGAGAGCACCCAAATCTCAAAATAACAAAACAAGAACTCAAACAACAAATTCCAATCGCAAAGTGTAAGGATTTGATGCTTACCCTTGACGGATCCTTGTGCTATGATACCAACTGAAGTGGATCTAGAAGAACAAGAAATACATTTGGCCAAATATAGGCATATTCCACCCAATGAAGATCCAATAAGAAGAACTCCTTAAGAACACTTCAGTGGAGGAACACCCAAATCCAAGAGGAAACCCTTTGATTCTTGCAAGAACATCAAGATAAACAATCCACCAATTAATCCCCTAAACCCTAAGCACTAAGGATTAATATAAAGGCATGACTCTAAATCACAACTCTAAAAGAGATCAAGATTAAGAGATTTTTTAGAGAGAAAATTGCTTATAGTCTTTTCATTCATTCATAATCATCAAAGCTTAATGTAATACAAGAAATAGGGAATTAAATAGCAAGGTACCCCATCCCCCAAGCTTAATACTAGCCACATTACAAGGATTTTGTCCAATGAAATACAAGCTAATTGTACAATTAAAGGGGGACCACTAGGGGATAATGGTGTGCTGCAATTTGGCTGCACATTCTTTCCCGTTGGTGACGTCATTCATCTATCCAAATGGAGGACATTAAGGTGGGTTTTTTTTATGGGAGCCTTCCAAAAGAGCCTATCAGCTACCCACCAAATTTGGACCCTTAAGTCTCTCATTTGACTGCCCAAATAAATTCTTAAGTAAAAACGTGCACCTCCAAACCTGCACTAACCATGGCTGGGTTGAAACCCTATAACTTACCCGATTTTTGGACTTTGATGATGACATTGTGCTTGTTGGAAAATGGACATCTGGGGCTATCCATCCATGTAAACGTCACCCAAAATGAAGCCCATTTACCCAGTCAAAAATGAGCTAGAAGTCAAGCTATATGTTCTACCCAAAACAAGGAAGTAAAATAAAATAGGAGACTTGGAGATAAAAATAGTTAGGCTCCTTATTATGGCTATGAAGTGCCATGCCACCTTGCCTAAGCTTACTTTGGGACCCCTCAAGGCTCCCAAACCAATAAGGACTTTGGAGAGCCAAGTACTGATACCACCCTCATAGGTGATTAAGGGCCCAAGTTGAGTCTAAACCTTGATGTTGATAAGGAGATTATGATTCATGGCTTGCTCCGTATTAGGCAAGAAATTGAGAAACAAATTAAATTTTTTATTTATATCAAAGAATGGGTACAATCTCTATATAATTGTTAGAAAAATAAGTTTAGTAAATCCTCTAATTCGATCTCCTTGAATAGTCTTGAATGGATTGATCTTGAGAGATGGCCTAAGAGGTTTAATATCAATCTTAAAGAGTATATGGTAGGTGTTTGGAATGTATGCTTGTTGCCTTCTTTCATAGAGAATTATTGCACTCTTGTGAGTTTCTTAAAATGCGAACCCCTTGAATGAAGGAGAAGTTCCATATTGATAGAAGGAAGGAGACTAGTTTTAGCCTTAATTAAGGATGATTATCTCCCTTGTTAAAGGAAATAAATATTTCATATTTTCTACATCATTTGTGATGGGTGGCACCTTTTTAATTGGCAAAAATATATTTACATTAAAATTTTAATTTAATGAACAGCCATATTAATTTGAGACATGATGAGCTATTAATGGACGATATAAAAGTATTTAATTTTTCTTGTGGTGAGTCTTGATTGCTTACCAAATTTTGCATCCTACAATAGGATGAGAAAAATAAACAAACCATGAATGATCAAAGGGATGTAATAGGTAATATGATTTTATCATGGATAAACAGCCGCTAAATTGTTGTATGTAACTTTTTGTTGCAATGAAATGCGTTTACCTGGTTACGAACGGTTATTACAGTTTTCTTGATATATAAAAATATTATTAATTTACAGAATAATGCTTGGAATTACGTTCAAGTCACCCATTGCATAATTTGTATGAATGTAACTAGTATTACAAAAATAAAATGCTATTGCACAAAACAATCGAAAATCACTCCAAAATGCTCTAGAATATTCTTAAACTCTCCAACGTGCTTCAACCTGTCCCAAACTGCTTCAACTAGCTTCAACTTGCTCTAACCTGCTCGCAAACTACTAGCTGCTAATCAAATCTGCTTCAACCTTCTACAATCCACTCCAATTGCTCCTATATATTTCCTATTTCTCTGATATGCTCATAATGAACATGCCTTAAGATGGAATCATTGATATACATGTTTCTCTGTTTCCTTTGAGAAAGACAGCATGTATGTTTTGATAGGAAAGTTTTCTTTTAGTATTCTTTTT
>JACYFF010031956.1:73155300-73203759 GCA_017589665.1 Selenicereus undatus
AAAAACAGAAGGAGGAAACGTGGTTGGTACTTCAAGTACATAAAATTCCTATGGTTTTATTTTTTGATGGAATAAAAATTATTATGATTAGCGTGTTAGAATATGGAACAAATTCAAATTAGTGTGTGACGTTCAGAGACAAATTCTATTTGTGGGAAAACAGTATTATGTCATTGTTCAGCATAGTAATTCCAAGTTGCTATTTTTTTTTTTTAGAGCAGGGGACATAGGTAATTTATAATTTTTTTAAGAGTAGATTTAGTTAATTTAATTAACCTTTTTAAAGAAATTGTACATTAGATTGGATTTGTCATTTAGTTGGATATTTTGGTACACAATAAATTGTATTGTCGTTGCACTTAAAAAATTTCCGAACTAGGATAGCACGATAGCCGTTTCCCTAATGCGTCTAATATTAACATGGTAATCAGCTGGCCAATAAAAAATTCTTCAATAGTTAAATCCATTTCAGAGGAAGAAATTTACGATGTAGAGTCTGAAATGGATTTATATACGTCTAGCTTCCCTCTAGAGAGGACGAGCTCTCCAGAAAATTTTATAAACAACATTGGGGTACTGCCAAGGATGAAATCGTCCAGGCCTTTGCTACTGTTTTAACGGCAGGTGCCTAAAAGAATAGGATTTGAATTTCCCTATATCCTAGTGTATATATAATTTGTCCAAGCCCCAAACAAGAAAGGACGGGATCATTTACTATCACAAGAACCTATTTTTCAAAACGAAAAATTTCAAAATAAATTGATTACGTGCTTAGGGGTGGCAATTTCACTCGATGAATATCCGTCTCACCTGACCTAAAAAGGGAGTGCAAACCCAAAACATATGGATGATGGATAATTGTTTGACGGATTGGGTTGGCTTCAGTTGATGCTCCATCTGACCCGTCTCCCAATCTATCACCTATTTAGTAATCTATTTATTTATCCCTTATTTTCAATTAATTTACTTTTTATTTTTATCCTTTAAATATTACCACTTTTGAGGACGATTATATTGCTAATTTTATGATTTTCATCAAATTAATACGATAAATATGATGTTTATTCCTTTTTTGTACCTAAAATATCTTTCTTTTAAACTTTTCAAAATGCAAAACTTATTTTTTCTGATAAATTTGCTAACATATTACGCATAAGCATTCATCAGTCATTTCCGAATGATGAATGAGTTGGATGAAACGAATGAAAGTAAATGATGAATACGCATGATGATTCACCCGATCTGAACTAGATTCATTATCACCTATATACTTCTTGCATCTATATCATAATTACAAACTTAGTATAATCGCGCTAGCCCATTAGCCTATGCTAGTTGCTGTGTAAAACTTGTAGTTTGGAATCCGCTCGATACACGTATTTGTAGAGATGCTTTCTTTAATTTTCAACCAGTTGGTTAATATAATAATTTGGTACATACCATCGAAGACGAAATGATGTGAAAAAGCCACAACCAACGGGTTTGAAACTTTAGGTAATTTATTGATAATGGCCCTATTCAATAAAATTAGTTGTTTACATAACGGATAGAGGTTCAAATCGTGGATAATTATTTAGGTAGGGATAGCGCTTCTAATTTGGCTACTACGGAAAGCTATTAAGATAAACTACTGACACAAACGTGTTCAATAAATTTAATTGTTCGGTTAGCTAACTGATGTAAATTGACATAATGATATAAATAATTTCCAAAGATAAAGTTTCCAAAAGATTTTTTTGGGCAAAAAGTGTGAACGCTATTTTTGAATGCCGAAAGCTAATATTGTTAACTTTTCAGAAACACTGTTTAAAACGTTAAACGCTACTTGAAATGCTAAGCTAAACACCATGTTATCAAACATTAAAAATTGACTGATTAGTGTATTAACTTGGTCAAAATAATCGATTAGTAATTAGATCAATTATAAAGCAGCCCCATAGTTATTATAAAGTATGACTCATGAATGGTCCTTTATTTTAAAAAAAAAATGAATGTAACAATTGATAACAATATGTCATGTAACTTTAAAATCCAAAAATGTATACATCCATATGATGATTAACTAGGTTAGAGTAATTAAGGTTGGCATTAGAAGTTGGTTGACGGTAATTGGAGATGGATTGGAACTTTCTAAATGTCACATGTAGACATAAATTCCCTTAGATATATAGTTGCATTTGTATATAGATAGATTATTGCTTAAACACTTGTTAATATGACGACGACAATTCTGGAAGATTGATAGATTACTAACGTGATTCTAAGTGCTATACTTCTGAAAAGTCCCAAATTCGTGAAAATATTCTAGCTGCCAAGAATGAGATTATTAATTAACAAACGTAACCGCATAAAAGCGAAATATGGCAACAATAGTATTGGTTATGTTTGGCAATAGACTGTTAGATGTTAGCTATTAGGTGTTAGCTTATTCTATTAACTATTTGACTTATCTAATTACATTACTTATTTTTTAAAAAAGTATTTGATCAAATTAGTTGTTTCTGGTAAGGCTATTAGTAAAATTCCACTAGTGCCCATGGCATAATTTTATTATTTTTTACAATACAATTGCTTTCATTGCATATATGTTTTTCTTCTCAACATGAATTGTTAATTACAGATTGTGGCCTATGAAATGTATAGAATTACACTTGTATCTTTACCCAAATTTGATATTTATTATCATAATAGTTCTGTTGAATGTTTAATAGATTTCCTTTAATTTTTAGTTTTAATTGAAATTTATATGACATAATAATACTTTGAGCAATCTACGTAATAAAAAGATTAATTAACTAATATCATTTGTGAAAATGAAAAAATATCTAAATTAAAATCATGCAAATCCTCAAGAATTGCTACCCTCTTTGAGTTGATTAGTTAAGGAGGAAGGGAATGGTGAAGAGAGAGAAGGTAGAAAGCAAAATGAACCAATGAGGGGTAGATTAGCAATGAAGTATGGTTTTTGTTTTAATGTCATTAAGCAATTTCATAAAAAAGGAAGGCTCAATATAATGATTTTGGTGTTGAACAGTAAAAAGCACTTGTAAAAAACTCATCCAAAAAGTCTTTTATAGCCTTTTGGGTATAAAAAAACTAATACAAGATGCCATTTCACCAAATAGTTCACAGAGCTTTTTGTCCAAAGTCAAATAGATAATGCACACAAAAAACTCTTTTTGGTCCTAAAAACCTCTTTACCAAGTAGGGCACATACTATTCGCATTAGCTGATGGCAAGAAAGAATGTGTGACAGTGTGAGAGAATAAGGGTTTCACGAAAATTGGAATTTATGTATTAAGGAGTGGGTAACCTTTATTATATTATACTTAGTCTCAATCAGTTAACTGGAAGTTTCTAAGTTTGTCCAACTTGTATAGCCAACATGATAATTGAATTGACTCTATCTTATGTATTTACTACAGGATTATTTAAGTGGGTCTTGCCAGTCTACGGATGGTAACTACATCCGACTTACAGGCACGTCTAATCTAATCTAAGGTAAGATAATTCGATTTGAGTCCCAAAAAACAAAATACTCGAGTGCGAGCCTGCCAAAAGTAATCAGAGTTTGAATCAGAACAGGAGAGAAGGTAAAATCCAATTCGGTGTTTCGAGCCGATCCGACAATTTTGTGAAATTATTAAAGTTCAAATATAAAAGTTTACAAACTTAAAATCTATCGTCTAAGTTCACCTGCACTCCCAACCCCCATCATGATTTTTGATTCAATTTTTTATGTTTGTTGGTTTTACAAATGTAAAGTCCACCCTCTAAGATCAACCTTAAGTCCCTAACAATCACCCCCATATTAGTCGCTTAGCCGACTCTTCGTTCCCCCTCTCTTAGTCATAGTCTCATGCCACACCTGATCAACCGCCTGACTCCCTAATGCTGCCTCACCCCGTCATCTATCTCCTTGTCATTTGTCAATATCCCCTAACTCAGCGTTAAATATTAAAATATTCGGTTGGTATGATAAAAAGGTGCATGCTATTGATAGTGATGGAATAAGTTCAAATAGGGCTGAGCAAAAAAATGGGTACCCCGCTCTGAACCCCGGAATTGGTTCGAACCTGCAAGTTCCACACTTGGACTTGATTGAACTGAATCTGGGATTGATTCCAAAATCCTAGAATGAGTCGCAACTGAGTTCGGAGCTGGAACCTGAAAACTTGAACCGAAATTGGACCTGTTACCCAGTCAAATCAGTTATTTTTTTTGTAAAAAAAAAATTATGTGAGTTATATAAACCTAGCTCCAAGTCTGCAACCAACACAGGTATAGTAGCCTAATATCTATTGTGGTCAATGAGGTAATGGTACCCCAACTTGACAAACTTTAGATTTATGGACTACAAAAAGTTCGAACGGGGCATCCGTCTCCGAACCTTCACGTAGCAAGTTGTAGACCCTCAATCCGGCCCCGAGTTCTCCATCCCTCGGCTCACGATCTGATTGTAGGAGTTCTTCTTCCGATGCCACTATGGTTTCCGACTGTAAGTTGGTATGACTAAATCTTTTTGTTAATGTATAGTACCATAAGAAGACGATATTTTTTATGCTCGGATGAAGTGAAATGCTATTTATTAGCTAACCAATTAGAGTTTAATGTAAGGTAGACGCCTAACTGCCACTCTATTAAATTCGAGTTTGAACGATTGATTAGCTCGCTGGCTAAGTGTGTTGGTTCCCTCACAAAGTCACTACCATGAGGCTGAAATTTAAATAAAATGACATAAAACAAAACTAGAGCAAATTAGAAACCCGGTCCTAGCTAGTTCTGGGGCCGGTTCCAAAAATCTTAGACCCGGTTCCAACCAGGACGGGGACTGGTTCCATAAAACCGGAATGGTACCCGATCTCGCTTAGCCTTGAGTTAAATGGAACAAATTAATACAAAATTGTTGTGGGGAAAGGAAATCGACTCGAATCGGATTAAATCCAACTTCGATCCGATCCGATCTGATGCGTATTAAATTTGAAGGTTATCTTTGATCCATCATATTGGATGCGGATCAAATTTTTAGGTCCAAATTTAATCGGATTCAAATTCAGAAGGACCTATATCTAATCTGAATTCAATCCGGTAACATCCCCGCTTGCCACAAAAGCTTCACCGTGCAACATAAGATAAAAAAGTAGCTTTAGCTTAGGGACAAAGAGTGGCCCCTGGTGGAATAAGTCCCTTCGCGTTTGCTAATGGTAGCTTATTATTTTACAAAGCTCAGTTACAATCATACAAGAGACTTTGGAGGTTTTTTTTTTTTAGGGGGGGGGGGGGGGGGGGGGGGAGGGGGGTGGTCTGCTTCAAGACACTTACGAAAATCGTAGATGTGCTTCTCATTGAGGACAAGCAAGTGATTTTTATAATCAACTTTGTGTTTTTTGAAAAAAAAGGAACAAATTAACAGACCAACTATAACAATTAGTCGGATTTAGTGTTCTTCAAAGAGATTCCCTAACTAAATATTTAAACTACCCAATAACCTACATACAAAATCGAAATACATCTCAGACAACAATATATGTAGCACATAATCTAGTCAACAAGGCTAGCTATCCTGCTTTCTCTGTCGTACTCCAACAAACAAGACCTATAAAAATTCAGCATTGAAGCTAAACATATAAAATAGGAGTGTCCATCTATTAAATTACCTATTTTACGAGTGTCCATATATACCAATCTAACCTCTTTCAAAATATAACTCACTGAATTATTTTTTTGGCTAGGGGTGTCCATGGACACCCCAATCCTCAACATAAACCTGCCTCAGAAAATTCATCTCATGAAAACCACAATTAGGACAAAAGCACATTGATGAGTTCCGGTCATAGTAAATCATGTTAGATTTTTATATAAAAAAAAGTTTACATATGAGCTGATCAATGCCCTATCGAGAATGGTGTCTTTCATCTCTTATTTCATAGTATACCATGCTTTAGGATTGCTGGCACAACCTTTTCCGATCGTAGACATCCCTTTTCTGACCTTGGCTGGATTTTGTAATAAGAATGAAGTAGCTCATACATACACTCCTCATAGGAGCCAACACTAGCCTAGTTTCTCCCTTTAAGGATGAGACTTGATAGACCCCTCTAAACTTGAGCTAACACAGAACCGATGTTTTTGTTAGGATTTGTATCATATAGTCTTCCTTTTTTCCCTTTCCTGTTTCCCCGTTTCAAATTGACCTAAAAAAATTGTGCAAATGTTTATATTTAAAATTAGTTAACGGTAATATAATTTGACCAGCATTTTCTCGTGAACTTACTTGATTATAAATGTAAAAACTTAACATCATATAGACTATTAGAAACTTATTTTGGATTATTACTTTTAGAATTTTTCAACTTATTACATTTTTCTCCGAATTAATTGTCAAAGTACATATTACTTTTTACGATTGGCTAATATTATGAGAACAATGTAGCATTCTGGGCCTAATCTAAGAAGGTGTCATACTGTTAAGACTCTATACAGAAGCCTATAAGGCTAAAAGATTGGGTTTCACGTAGTTTTGGTTTTGAACTTGTTAGGTTCGGCTTGTAACTTGCCCATGTTTGATTTTCTGAAATAGAACCCAGACCTGCAGTTTGCAACATCAAAAAAAAAAGAAAAAAAACTCAGCTTAAAAGCCCTATCCCTACCAATCCCATTCCCGACTCTATGTGTTACGAACTTTCTGGAAATGGTAAGTTTTTCACTACGACAGCGAGTTGGGCCGCACATGGGCTAGACCTAGTCAACCCACCTGCATGGGAGTTTAAATGGATTTGGAATTTAGATATTATGCCAAAGTTAAAAAATTTTCTTTGTCAAATTTGTCATGCATCGCTGCCCACGAGAGGAACCTTGGCTCAGAGAGGCATGACCATTGATTCTCACTGCCCTTTTTGTCACATAACTACTGAAGATACGACCCACTTGTTTTTGGGATGTGCTGTTTCACAGGATTGCTGGAGATTAGCAGTATCTCACAATTGGCTTAACATGAACCCCCCTTTCGACCCACAAATTGGTATACTACAAATGCTTAGTGACGTCATAGCTGCTGGTCCTACAATTAAAATGGATAGACTAGTTGCCCTGTTATGGAGTATAAAGAAAACAAGGAACAATATGGTGTTTCGTAGTGAAGCATCCAACCCAGGAGTAACATTGACCAAAGCCAAAAGAGCTACTGCTGAATAGCACATTAGGCACAACCTCACACAATCAATTCAACTACCAAACCCAAATATCTCAACCACCAACCGGAAGAAGACATATTGGGTAGCATGGAAGAAGCCACAAGGGGGGGTTCATCAAAATAAATTTTGATGGATCCTAATTATCACAAGGTGGAGCAGGAGGATTCATCATCCGTGACTAGGAAGGAAAATTCATCCAAGCTTCAGCATTCAATTTGGGAAGATCATCAATCTTAGTTGCAGAAGCAACAGTAGTGCGTAATGGAATTAAAATTGCAGTCCAAGCAGGTTTCACTCATATTTACATTGAAGGAGATAACAAAACTCTTATCCAAGCAATTTAAGGACGTATTCAACCCCGATGGGAAATTCAAGTACTCGTGCAAGATATATTAACTTACACTCAGTTATCTAACAAGGTTTTTATTCATCATATTTTTAGAGAGGGTAATTGCATAGCTGATTGACTGGCAAAGTTTGGTCACTCCTTCCATTCCACGACTGTTTGGAATGTGGTCCCATACAGGGACCTTCTTTCTGTCCTCTATGAGGATAATTTAGGGAGAACCCTTGAGAGAAGGGTTGCCTAGATTGTATTGCTTACCTTTCTTGCACAAAAAAAAACACAAGAAGTCCAACCTTACATGCATAGACACTTAAAAGCGCGCGACAAAGCTGCTTGTCCTTAATTAATACATCACATCAACTCAAACAGTGCAAGACATTTTAAACTTATAATATATTCCATTTCTTATATGCTTGGCCTTAATAACTAATCACATCAACTCTAATGCATCACTTCATGTCAGGCTAGTGTGATGCAAACGAGCAAGACTGATGGGTTTCTTTTTACTATTTTTCCCCATAGGTCAGGCCTACCTTTTTTTGTTCCAGATTTGTGTGTTATCCGTCTTGGGTTGCATGATGTATATAATACATCTTGGCTAATGTTATATAATTTGAATGTTTCATTTGGTTTGCTTGTATTGGTTTGTGGAACAAAGCGGATTCGCTTGTTCCCAAGGCCATATTACCGACCGATCCTTGGGATAAATAGACTCATATTCTGTCTCTTATTATGCAACAGAAATTATTCTTGGCTATATGTCTTTCCAAATTTAGTGAATTGTGCTCGCATTATATTAAGGAATGTCATCCTCTTTCTACTACACGGTGGCGTATGTATTGTTTTAAAGAATTAGTGAGACTATGCATTAGCACTAATAATTTTTTACAGTCTTACGCGGCTTGTAAGCGACTGGTGGATCCTCGATTAGTAACTAGATAAAGCCATAGGCTATCATTGAAAAATAGCTACCCATATATTTTGGTTAATGAAAATAATATATGGAATGTTCAAGGTGCTAAGAATGCCCAACTCCAACATGAGGTTGGCTTTATTAATAGAACTATTAATCTTGATATATTAATTTTGACCGAGACTACGGTTAATGAACAAAATGGTCAGCGAATCATTAGAACTCTAGGGTTCTGTAACTATGATTTCATTCTACCTCAAAATAATGTGGTGGGATATGACTCCTTTAGAAATATGACAATGTAGATCTTCACATTATCGCCAAAGAACACCAAGCAATTCATTTTTCTGTATTTGAAAAAGGTACTAATAAACAGTGTGTAATCGCAGCAGTTTATGCACCTGCCCAAAATCACGAAAAACCTGCTTTTTGGAATTATGTCAAAAGACTTAATGAGAGTATAACATTGTTGTGGTGTATTCTAGGCGATTTCAATGAAATGTTGCACCCATTTGAAAAAATTGAAGGTACACAGGTGTGCAGTTCTCAGTTGCAACGACTAACGACTTTCTTACACATTGTAAAGGCCATGATGCTAATGTCCAAGGCCGGATTTTCACATGAAAAAAATTTCTACATGGCAAGCTCATTTATGAAAAACTAGAGAGACTTATCCTTAGCAAGGACCGTTTCTGACTCTTCTCGAATTATTTTGTAACTAATGGTCCATTCACTTGCTCTGACCATTCTTATGTCTATCTTAATACTGAACCCGCTCATCCTCTTAGAAAGGGCAAAAATTTTAGACATCAATATTCATGAGCCCAGTATCATGATACGCATTGCATAATTAAACGTAATTGAAAAATGTCTCTACCAGGCACGCCATTGTATTATATTACACAAAATTGAAGAAGGTGAACATTGACCTCAAAACATGGAGTAAAAGTACATTTGCCATTTTTAAGCAAAAGCTCGAAAGATATGCTGACAAATTACTACAAGTTGAACAAAAACTAGTGGCGCAGCCTAATAGTGCTCGTCTCAATAACTGGCGTTATAAACTGCTTAAGCAACGTGAGAAAATGCACTTATTCAACAAAAAATACTAGGGAAGACTGGCACAAAAAGATTGATTAGTTAATGAAGACAGAAATTCTCACTATTTCCATCAAGTGATGAAAGCCAGAAAAACGCGCTCTTCTATTATCAAAATCAAAGACTCATTAGGGGTCTAGATTAACGATACTACAGATATTCAAAAGCTATTTGTTAATGACTTCAAATTACGTTTCAAATCAATGCAATGTCCATCTTCAATTATGGTTGACCTCCCTACAAAGGTCTCTTTGGTAGATAACATAAAGCTGATTAACCCTATCAAAATCATTGAGGTCAGGGAGGCAGCGTTTTAGATGGATACATATAAAGCACCTGGATCTGATGGATTTGGTGCAACCTTTTTTCAAGACTATTGGCATGTTACTCAGAATGATGTTTGTTAGGTAGTTAAGTCCTTCGTTCAGGAAGGGAAGCTTTTAAAGCAAATTAATCATACTTTTATCGCTTTAATTCCTAAAGTCGATAATCCCGCATCGACAACACAATTTCGGCCAATCACTTTGTGCAATACTCTATCAGATCATCATGAAAATTATGGTGAATAGAATGTGGCCACTTCTTGGAAAAATTATTGACCCTGTTCAGAGTGCCTTTGCTCCACATTGATCTATCCATGATAACATTAGCACATGAGATCACCATCAACAAATTAAATTCCATGAAACGGAAGAGATCTTGGGTTGCACTCAAACTTGAAGAATCAAAGGTTATGAGATCACCCTAGAGGGGGGTGAATAGGGTGATAATCAAGGTTGCTAAACAATCGAAATGTAAATGCGGAAAAGTAAATCGGGACAAAACATAATCGATTGTTAACGAGGTTGGGCCTCAAAAGGCTTAATCCCTGCATAGAGTTCCCTAACTCTAGGATTAACCCGAATTTTTATTAGGAGGATTGCTTACATAACTCTAGAGTATCCTTACTCTAAGTTCCAAGTCACAAGATAAACCCTTCAACTAGGCTTGGTAGAGTTGACCCTTCAACTCTATAATCCTACCCAAGTACAAAGTGAACAATACAACTCAAATGTAATGGAAGCAAGTTTAAGCGCAATGAACGCCAATGTATGCTTGAGGAGGTAGTATGCCAATGAGTGCTAGCTTTTTCTTGTGTCTTTCTCTACTATTCAACTCTTATATTTATGGCCATGTCTTGAAGGAGCTCTTGCAAACTAGCCGTTAGACTTCCCTTAAAATCTGCTTCAACTCAAGGCCTTGAGCTTCAGTTCAGGGTCCTTGAAAATCTTCCATTTTTAGTTTCCAACATTCACTTGCTACTTTTGCTGATTCTGTTTTGTGGCAACGGTTGCTTGGTTAGATTTGATATTCCTTCAACTGCTACTTCCTTTTTGTGAGCCGATGGGTATTTTCAACAGCTACTTTCCATTCTCATGAGGATTTTCTTTGGCAATTGTTTTTCACAATTCAAGGCAAGCATAATCTTAGTTAGAGAAAATTAAGTAATCATCCCTAAAAAGGTGGGATATACATAATCATATTCATATTATTTCAATATAATCAGAATATTATTATCAAGACCAATTTCATCAATTTAACCATTATAAAAAAAAACATATAAAATTATTCCATCATAATAAGGGCAACTTGTTTTATCAAGTTTTAAATATACTTTCATTCAAAATTTCTTTGTGGCCTTTGAGAAAATGCCATTGTGGGCTTCGAGGGAGTTAACAATCTCCCTCCTTTTGGTGAAATGCAATATTTAAAGTTTGATAAACAATTAGCACTCGGTGTGAACATTTACCAAGTTAATGCATTCACTGGAGCTATCTGGAGCTATCAAGACCAATAAAGACCAACAATGGAACATCAAAGTTTAATGCACTTACCAAGATATGTTACCTGAATAGTAAGATAAACATTTACCAGTACATCACTTGAGCAGCAATACCAACATTTACTAAGATAAAGGAACAGGGCATTGCTTTCAGCACTTACCGATAACCAAGATACATTACCTGAGTAGCATTTACTTGTACATCACTTGATCATACTACCAAAACATGCCTCTCCCCCTTTAACTTTCATCAAAAAAATTGGGGGGAATCAGGACTATGTAGGTTCATACACATGGGATACAACCAAAGAAAAAAATAAAAAAAGAACTTAGCAAAGCAAAAGGCAAAGACAATCAAGATTTAGATGAAGTGGGGATCAGAGGAGGTAGACTGGATAATGCGATCGGCAACATGGGTGGCACGATCCAAATATGATGAGGTGAAGATGATAGCAAGTTGGGCACCATGGTGTATCGTACAAATCATACGAATTACTTCATCCAACTTCTTGCCAAGTAGCCCCATATAAGTATGTATCAAGTCCACCTAAGTGCGCAACTCAACATAATCCTCCCTTAGGATCTCAAGGATGTCCCGTAGGGCATGTAAGGTAGGTTGGTCAGGGAGTGGGACTTGGAGAGTAGTGGCTTCATTAGAGGTAAGCTCAGAGGCGTGTTTCCATCCTCTTGTAGTGGTCTTGTAAAAACGAAGGGATTTGAGGGAGTTAGCAGATATCCCTGGTACCGATTGGGTGACACAGTCTTTAGACTCATAAGGAACTTTGAAGTGTGTAAAGATACGAGTGAGGAGGTTTCCATATGGAAGAGAGGAGAGGCGACTCATGTTGGCGACCCGGTACATGTAACTGACAATGATCGACACATAATCCACCGAGCATCCATTCATGAAACGATAAATGGATTCAAGAGCCACTTCATTGTAGGCTTCTTTTGAGTGATCTTTTGGACAAAAAAATGCGAACAAAGACATATTGTAACAGTCTGGGTTCTAGGAACAGGACATGATAGGGTGGTGTCCTGTTTTGACATTTGTAGGCTGCCAATTTTTGAGGGCAAGCATAGTGAGTGAGACACAGATCTTGGTCCACTTTTCGGGTTAAGGAATGAGGGACGAGTTTAGTGAATTTCAGACCAAACACAGTTTCGAGGATTGACCGATTGATAGTAATGGGCACAGATTTACTAAACTCACAAGATACACCCCACTGGCACCCATTTTCGTTTCCAAATTGGCATAGAATAATCAAACTAAACGAGGGAATACAATGTCACCTAATTCAGACAACCCCAGACAATTATCCTTAGCCAATTTCTTAACGAAGGCAAGTTGTTCAGATCTAAAGAATTGAATGTTTAATTTTTCACAAACTGAAATAGATCGGGTACGAAAGGAGTTGTACTAGTCTTGGCTGGCAGAAGTAGAAAGCCACTATCTAGGAATGGAGTCTAGGGCCTGATTCTCGACTTGATGAGGTGGTGGTGTAGATGTCTGACCTCGCTCGGGTTGAGAGAAGACCGGTGGCGTGCGTTCAAAGTCATGGCTAGGAGGTGACAGATCAGACCGAGAGTTGGAGGCAGAGGAGGAATCAGACACATGCAGATTTATCGTCGTAGCAATTACGGGTGTCGATCCTTAGGGATGAATGTGAAATTGATTTACTAAGTTGTATACGCTAACCCAAGATCAAAATTACTACAAATTAAGTTGAGCTAATTACCAAATATTTAAGTTAAATATGAAACTAAACTATTAAAATAAAGTGACGGAACTGAGTGCGAAACACTAACTGATAAATTAGAAAGACAGTAACCAAGGAAAGCAACACCAAACTGAAAGTGAGACACCAAAACTTAGCCGTAAAGGTCTTCATATTCTGACTTCCCCATTCAGCAATGGCTTCTGAGAAACAAAACGGGGGAAGAACATAGCAGAAGGGAATGAAGCAGAGCAAAAAGGAAATGAGAGCAACAGAACCGAAATCAAATTCAAGACCCCAGAATTCGAACCAACTGAAGTCCAAAAACCAACAATCTGGAATTCACTAAAGCATACTCCCAATCAAACAAAGTTAAATTCCAAAGCAAAGAACAGATCTAACAATTGGAAATCAAAACCGTAACCGAAAATTGAAGCCTAAAATTCCTGAATTTGAAGATGAGCAGTTGAACAAAATGGAATTCTTACTAAAATTAACCAAAGCTGAAGCTTGACTACTAAAACCTAAATCTAATCCTCCCCTTTGCTCTGCAATTTGACCTCCATTAAAAGCCTATGAAAAACGCCGACCCCTCCCCCTTTTTGTTTGCCCTTTAATCAATTCTTGTAACTGACCGTTTGATAATGGCAATGATGGTGGATAATGAAGGAGAAAAGCGGTTCTGGAGAGGAAGATGAAAGGTTGCTGTTTTCCTCTTCTTACTCTTCGGTTTGCAGCTCGTGAAATGGGATAGGAGAAGAAGAAAGAGAAAAGGGGGGGGGGGGCTTGGCTCATGTGCCCAGCACATGCCTTGCTAAATGAAGAGGCTAACGGGCTGGACTAGGAAAAGAATGGAACCGAGTTGGGCTAGCACAAAGTGAGGAGGGAGAGAAGGAAAGGGGCACACTGGGCTGGGAACGGCAGGCCCAAAGAAAGGAGAAGGGGGAATTGGGCCATGAAGTGTGGGCCGCAGCTAGGTTGAGTAGCGCCTGGGCTTCCTCAGTGCTGGGTCGACCTTCTCTTGTCTTTTATTGCTTACCCTGATCCATTACTTCTCTTGAGCATTATTTATCATTTTTCTCAAGTTATTTCTAACTTCTACAAAATAAACAAAAACATTATTAAAAATCTAATTTAACAATTTATTTAGGACAAATATTAGATGGTAAAAGGGTATAAATATCACGATTTCAGGTTGAACAGGAATCAGACAAATGCACCATGGTTTTGACTCTTGGTGGACAAGCTCATTTCGATGGTTGAGAAGCCAGGCGATTCGACCTCCGTTTGGGCTGAGCTGAGGTCACGCCGCCGTGAGGCTTGTTGGAGGTGGCAGTTTTGGAGGTTCTGGGAGGGCGATTGGAGGCTTTACCTCCTCTACTAAGAGGCATATTGGCTGAATTTGGGGGATTGTGAGAGAGAAGGGCAATTGAGAGTGGTGGTGGTGAGGTGTGGTCTTTGAGGAGGCTTGACAATGGTGGTGATGGAAGAAGAGCTGAGAGAGAGAGAGAGGATCGAGGGGTATGTCTATGGAAGGGCTCGGCAGAGAGAGTGATGGAGAGTAGGAAGAGAGGCACGCATGAGGGAGGTTGGAATGAAATAAAGAAGGGAGTTCTAGAAGGTTTTCTTGATTTTTGGCAAAACGAAACCGTTAAGATGTTGTGAAAAGGATATCAATTTTGAAAAGGGATCAAAATATTTTCAACGATATTTTTTCAATTCAATTTTTTTTTTTAAAAATCCCACGAGTCCAATTTAGAAGGAAATACATCAAATTACTTTCCATTGGATGAACCGTTGTTATATGACGCATGGTCAAGGCCTTGAAATATCAATTCAAGCCCTTGATTTAGTTATGCTAAAAAAGTCTAGCTTCTGCCTGCAGTGTAAGGCCTTAAAGTTCTTAACAATGGCCGATTCTGCCTACAAAAGCTCAAGAACTTGATTAGTACTTAGATAGGGCTCCCCCACAATTTATGCATTGATATTAATCATCCCAAGTTCTCGGCGAATATGGTTGAATTGATCCTCACATAGGGGTTTTGTTAAAATATCGGCAAGTTGAGAATTTGTCGGAACAAATTCTAATGAGACATCGCCTTTTTCAACGTGATCTCGAATAAAGTGATGACATGCCTCAATATGCTTTGTTCGAGAATGTTGTACTGGATTTTCCGTGATATTGGTAGCACTTATGTTATCACAACAAATAGGAACATTTTTAAGTTTAATTCCTAAGTCGCGCAATTGTTGCATTATCCACAAAATTTGCGCACAACATGCTCCAGTAGCAATGTATTCTGCTTTTGCTGCTGAAAGTGTCACTGAGTTTTGTTTCTTAGAGTGCCAAAAAACAAGAGATGGACCAAGGAATTGGCACGTGCTTCATGTGCTTTTTCTATCTACCTTATAACCTGTATAGTCAGCATCAGAATATCTAACTAGAGAAAAATCTCCCCCTTTAGGATACCACATTCCTAAATTTTTAGTACCTGCCAGGTATCTAAAAATTCGCTTAACTACGACAAGATGTGATTCTTTGGGGGATGATTGAAATCGAGCACACAAGCATACGTTGAACATAATATCGGGACGACTAGCAGTTAAATATAATAAGGAATCAATCATACCTCGATATGTTTTATCATTTACAGGGTTACCATTGAGGTCTTGGTCAAGTTTTGTACTTGTGGCCATTGGAGTCCTCGCATATTTAGCCTCACGCATTTTGAACTTCTTTAATAGCTCATTCACATACTTTGGCTTACGAAAATGCCATCATTAAGTTGTTTGATTTGTAAGCCAAGGAAGAATGTGAGTTCGCCAACCATGCTCATTTTAAATTCTTTACTCACGAGGTTTGAAAATTCCTTGCATAGAGATTCGTTAGTAGCACCAAAAATTATATCATCAACATAAACTTGTATGATAATGAAATCCTCCCCCTTGTTCTTTATAAAAAGTGTTTTATCAATTTGACCACGTCTAAAATTGTGTTCAAGTAAGAATTTGCTTAATCGCTCGTACCAACCTGTAGAAGCTTGTTTTAAGCCATAAAGAGCCTTTTGAAGCTTGAACGCATGATCAAGGAGATTAGGGTTTTTGAAACCAGGAGGTTGTTCAACATAAACTTCCTCTTGTAAAAACCCATTCAAAAAGGCACATTTGACATCCATTTGAAAAAGTTTGATATCCATGTATGATGCAAATGCCAAAAGAATGTGAATGGCTTCTAGACAGGCTATTGGGGCAAAAGTTTCATCAAAGGCCATGTTTGGCAAAGAACTTTTTGGGTGCAAAAAGAGCTTTTTGGGGGTATTAGCTGTTTGACTCTGGCCAAAAAGCTCTTTTGGGTGTTTGGTTGAGTAGCTTTTTAGATTAGCTTTTTATACCCAAAAAGCTCTTTTACAAAAAGCTCTTTGAGATAGCTTTTTGAAAGAGCTTTTTGATGTTTACTATTATAATGACCATACTAATCTTATAATTTGGACAAATTTACATTACATGTCATTCACAAATGATATTCCCAAATGTTGGATGCTTATACTTTAAATTTTTCAATTTATTTTTTTTCTTTTTTGAGACATGAGTTGTTGATCGTCATGATATTGAAGATAATGCTTTTAATTTTAATACTTTAACTTTACAAATAATTTATGTTAGTTACTCTTATATGATATATAAATATTTTTTATATCACATAATTTCAATTGCTATTAAAAAAGAAAACATTTAACATTAAAAATATATTTTGATGCTAAGTACTAAAATTAGGAAAAAGTATAAATGTAATTTTATATATCACATTAGTCTTAATCCATAATTCATATCGAAAAGAAAAATAAATATCCAATGAAAAATTATTTTGTTAGAAAAATAATGACATTGAGTAATGGGTATAAGTGGAATTTTATCAAATAGCTTTGTTAGAAACAGCTAACTTCACCAAACACTTTTTTCACAAACAGCTAATGCAATCAGCTAAGTCAAACAGTTAATACAATCAGCTAACAGCTATCAGCTAATGCAATCAGCTAACAGCTAACAGCTAATTGCCAAACAGGGCCAAAGTCTATACCCTCTTCTTGGTTATACCCTTTTTCCACTAGTCTGGCTTTATTCCTCACCACATTTCCGCTTTCATCTAATTTATTCCGAAATACCCATTTTGTCCCAATTACAGGGTGGTCTTTTGGTCTAGGAGTGAGAAACCATACTTGGTTTCTTTCGAATTGACCAAGCTCTTCTTGCATAGCGACAATCCAATTAGGGTCTTCTAAGGCCTCTAAATGGTTCTTTGGTTCAATGAATGTCACAAAAGAAGAAAATGCACAAAAGTTTCAAAGAGAAGATCTAGTTCTTTACCTGTGGATATATCAGTGAGTAAGTTGTCTGGAGGATGATGTGGCTTGAACTTGTAGCTTCATCTTTGTTCATCCAAAGGTTCTTCATTTTGTGCACTGGGAATTGCTTCTTCTTCATTCATGTCATTTGGCTCTTCACTCGTAAGAGGCACATTGTTTTCAATATTTGAGTCTTGAGGTTGCTCTTTATGCTCCTTGCTTGTCTTGACTCTTGTTTCTTCTTCCTCCTCATCATCATATCTGCTTAGCTTTAATTCTTGGAATGAAGGAGGGCTAAGCTTACCATCGTTAGACTCATCAAAAGCAACGTGAATGCTTCTTCAATTATCTTAGCGCGCTTGTTATAAACACGATAAGCTTTACTATTCATGGAATAGCCAACAAGGATACCTTCATCACTTCTAGCATCAAACTTACCTAGCCTGTCTTTTCCGTTGTTGTGAATCAAACGTTTACATCCAAATGTACGAAAATAGGAGATATTTGGTTTTCGATCTTTGAAAAGTTCGTAGGGAGTCTTTTTCGAAATAGGACGAATTAAGCAGCGATTTAAACCATTGTTTGCAGTGTTGACTGCTTCCGCCCAAAAGGATGTTGGCAGTCTACTTTCACAAAGCATGGTCCTAGCCATATCCTTTAAGGTGCGGTTTTTTCTTTCAACCACGCCATTCTGTTGAGGAGTTCTAGGTGCTGAAAAATTATCTGAAATACCAAGGTAATTGCAAAATTTAATGAATTCTTTTTGATCAAGCTCCCTACCATGATCGCTTCGAATTGAAACAATAGGTGAGTTTTTGTAAATTTGCAATTGTTTGCAAAGTTTTGAAAACTCTTGAAAGGCCTCATTTTTCTCTTTTAGAAAAGAGACCCAAGTGAAACGTGAATAATCATCCACAACAACAAAAATATAAGAACTACCTCTGAGGCTACGAATAGGTATTGGACCACATAAATCCAGGTGAAGCAATTCTAATGGTCGGGATGTACTAATGAATTTTTTGGGCTTAAAGGAACTGCGAACTTGTTTTCCTTTTACACATGCATCGCAGATACGATCTCTGCCAAACTTGTATGAAGGTAAGCCACGCACTAAGTCAAGCTTGGATAATTTTTCTATGGTCTGCATACTAGCATGACCTAGTCTTCGATGCCATAACCAAGTATCATCAAGTGACGCATTAAAGCATGATAACTTATTTGATGAAATGTTATTTAAATTGATGGCATAGACATTGTCTATTCTAGGCCCATATAAAGTAATATTGTCATCATGCACATTTTGTACAATGCAATGGGAGGAATTGAATATGACATTATTGCCTTTGTCACATAGTTGGGATATACTCAAGAGATTAAATTTCAATCCATCTACAAGATATACGTTATCTAAGCAGTTAGAGGGATCCTTACCGATCTTACCAATTCCTATGATCTTACCGACTTTATTGTCACTGAAGGTAACATTTCCATATTTTTTCTTTTTGATTTCAGAGTGATGCATTTCCACTTATGTGCCTTAAGCATCCGCTATCAAGATACCAAAGTTCATCAGTAGCCTTCAAGCATACCTACAAAACAAAAAGATCAAACCTTTCTAGCCTTGACGTTGAATTTTGGTCCTTTATTGTCCATGACCATGCTAGATGATCTTGTCCGTTTTGGTACCCAAACTTGACTTGTCTTAGTGCTTGGTTTTCTAAGGGGACATGAATAAGAGATGTGACCATTTCTCAAACAATAATTACAAGTGATGCGGGATTTGTTATTGGATGTCTCTTGAATAAAGAAGTTTTTATATGTCTTCTTTTTATTAAAGGGATTATAGCCAATACCTTCTTTAATAAAGGACATCCTTGGAGATCCTAGCAATTTGTCCAAGCTGTCTTGTCCTTTGGTGAACTTCAAAACCACTTTTTCGAGATCTTCACTTTTGGATTGAATTTCTTTCTTTTCTTTTTCAAAAATTTCAATCATTGTAAGAGACTCGTTATTTGATTTTTGTAAAACTTCTTTTTCAAAGGACAAGCCACGGACTATTTCCTTTAAAGCCTTGATCCTGGACAAATACTCTTACTCACATTGAATACATTTGATTAAGGCTTGAGCTAATTCATCTTTAGAGTAATCAAGAAATTCAAAATAATCTACCTCTTCTGAGCTTTCATGCTCAATTTCTTCTTCTTGGATTCGACCTTCATTCACCATGAAGCAAAGGTTTATCACTTGTTCTTCTTCAATCTCACCATCACTTGAATCGCTATCGCTCCATGCAGCTATCATTGCTTTCTTGAATTATTGCTTGGCCTTTTGCTTACATTTTTCTGCTTTCTTTTGTAACACTCGACAAACTTTCGCAATATGTCCTGGCAAACCACAGCCAAAACAGGGACCTATATTACATTCAATTTTATTATTAGAAAATTTTGTACCTTTTGAGTATTTCTCATTCTTCTTTAATGAAGATCCCTTCTTATAGAACCTTTTGTGGTCAAATCTTTTCGACTTGAAAACTTTTTCTTTAATCCTCTGGCAATTATTACCATAGAGTCTTCGTCTCCTTTGCTTGACTCGTCTTCCGAGGACATGAGGTCTTCATTTGTTTTTAATGCTACTCCTTTCTTAGTTTGATCTAGTTCTTCATCTTCTTTAAGATGAATTTCATGAGCCATAAGCTTCCCAAGTAGATCATCCAAAGGTAAGGTCTTGAGGTTTTGGGCTTCTTCAATTGCAGTGACCTTAGGTGATGTAGGACGCTCTGAGAGCAATTCCCACACCTAGAAAATAACACAAGAATTTCTGAAAACTTAATAATTCAATTCATTCAAGTGTGTATTTTCCCAAATCACGGGGTGGGTTTATATAGGAATCAATACAGCTAAAAAAGAATATAAAATAAATCTTAAGATTACGATAAGATTTGATAACTAAGAATAATATAGGAAAATAAAAGATTTTATCCTAAAAGAGGATTCCTAGATTACGAAATCTCCTATTCTTCTTAGAATACACATTGCCATAGAATTCCTTAGGAGATACGACATCATTCCCCCCACCGGAAAAGAACTCGACACCGACGAGTTGTCTTGGAGGTACCACTCTAAAAGAGTCGGATTTATAGCACGAAACTCATCTTCAGCAATCCAAGTAGCATCTGACTGGGGACGTCCTGACCATTGCACCAGGAAGCGTCAGAACCCACCACAAGAAGAGGACACAAACTCATCATCTAACACCGCCTCGATGTCAGTCTGCGACTATGGTAAAGGTAGAAGTCTAGGGACCTGAGTACCTGCAGAAACCCCAAAAGGAAGACAAGGAGGCTTGAAAGTACCTCGATGAAGAGTGAGATCCCCCACATTGAAAATAGGACTAATACCTAAACTGTCAGGTAGATCAAGTCCATATGCATTAGATCCCAACTTTCGAAGGATTTGGTAAGGTCCCATGGCACAAGCGTGAAGCTTTTTGAGGGAGTTTTTGGGTAATCATTCAGGTCGAATCTGAGCCATAACAAAATTACCCACCTCAAAATTCACAGCTCTGCGATGTATGTCAGCGGAATGCTTATAACTGTCATTTCTTAAAGCAATCTTGTGTCGAATCTCAGCATGCAAGTCATGAATATGCTGTGCAAATGTGGATGAAGGATGTGACACACGGGCATCAGGTGGGAGGGGAATGAGGTCAACAGGGGTATGGGGAGAGTAACCATGTACAATCTCAAAGGGACTCTTACCTGTGGTTCTATTGACTGCACTATTATATGCAAACTCAACAAGGGGTAAAGTCAAATCCCAAGTGCCTTGTTTCTCGCCCACAACACATCTAAGTAACTCCCCCAGACTGCGGTTAACAACCTCAGTTTGCCCATCCGTTTGAGGGTGAAAGGCCGCAAAAAATTTCAGAGTAGTACCACACGGTCTCCATAAGGTTTTCCAAAAATAGCTCATGAATTTGACATCCCTATCAGACACTATGGAAGTGGGAAGACCATGCAACCTAACAATCTCCTTAAAGACTAACTTAGCAACATGTGAAGCGTCAGCTATCTTGCTACAGGCAATAAAGTGGGCCATCTTAGAGAATCTGTCAACCACAACTAAGACTGAATCAAGACGACGGGATGTTCTAGGAAGACCTAGTACAAAGTCCATGCTAATGTCCTTCCACGGAGCATGCGGGATAGGAGGAGGAGTGTAAAGTCTTGTATTGTGCTTCTTAGTTATAGCTATCTGACAGGTGCGGCGTTGAGACACAATGCGAAGTACATCTCTTTTGAGAGAAGGCCAATAGAAGTGATCTACAACAAAAGCAATGGTCCTATCTTTACCTAGGTGGCTAGCTAATCCCCCAGCATGTATATCCTAAACTAAGAAGTCCTGGAACGACGTCTTAGGAATGCATAACTTGGACCCCCGAAACAGGAAACCGTCATGAATGACACAGTCAACGTGATGGTTGCGATTTCCAGCCGAAAGGTCCGAGTAAATGAGTGAAAAGTCAGGACAAGAGGTGTAAGTGCTTTTAAGCTTGACAAAACCGAGAACTTCAACCCGCATTATCTGTAAGATGCAACCAATGCGGCTGAGGGCATCAGCTACCTTGTTCTCAACACCTGATTTGTGCTTAAGGACAAAGGAGTACTCACTAATATACTCAATCCACCTAGCATGCTTAGGGTTGATATTAGACTGAGAATTCCAATGTTTAAGGGCCTCATGATCCGAATACACAACAAATTCATGCGGGAAAAGGTAATAGTGCCAATGATGAAGGGACTGAAGCAGAGCATACAACTCCTTCTCATAGGTGGTATACTTAATCCGCCTAGATTCACTAAACTTTTCGCTAAAGAAGGCTATGGGATGTCCCTCCTGGCTTAACACTCCACCAATGCCATATCCAGAGGCATCGCAAGCAACCTCAAAAACCCTACAAAAGTCAGGATGCCTAAGGACTAGATTAGTTGACATCATCTCCTTAATCTCTTTAAAGGCAGATGCCGCTTTAGAAGTCCAATAAAATAGGCCTTTCTTCAAGCAGTCTGTAATAGGGGACATGATAGAGCTGAGGTGTCTGATAAACCTTCTATAGAAGGAAGCAAGACCATGAAAACTCCTAGCCTCGGTAAGGGTCTTAGGTTCAGGCCATTCTCTAATGGCTCTAACTTTGTCGGGGTCAGCGGAGATACCTTGAGCGGACACAATGAATCCTAAAAAGAGGACTTGGGTTTGAAGGAAGATGCATTTTTTCAAACTAGTAAAGAGCTTGGCCTCTCTAAGTGCGTTCAGGAGTTGCTTGAGATGGTCAACATGGTCTGTCCTAGACTTGCTATATACCAAGATGTCATCAAAATAAATAACCGGAAATTTTCCTATAAATGGCTGAAGAACGTGAGTCATGAGTCTCATAAAGGTACTGGGAGCGTTGGATAGCCCAAAAGGCATAACCATCCACTCAAATAAGCCATCTTGGGTCTTAAAGGCAGTTTTCCACTCATCTCCTGGTCTAATACAGACTTGGTGGTAACCACTACGCAAGTCTATCTTAGAGAACCAGCTAGCCTCAGTAAGACAATCAAGTAGCCTCAGTAAGACAATCAAGCATGTCCTCTAACCATGGAATGGGAAACCTATACTTGACTGTAATCTTATTGATGGCTCTTCTATCGACACACATCCTCCGCGATCCGTCCCTCTTAGGGGTAAGGAGGGCAGGGACTGCACAGGGACTCATGCTATGGCGAACGAAGCCCTTAGACAATAGGTCTTGAACCTGCCTATTCAATTCTGCTCGCTCAGTTAGATTCAACCTATAATGGGGAAGGTTAGGGGGTTGAGAACCAGGGACTAAGTCAATAGCATGCTGAATGTCACGAAGGGGAGGGAGCTCACTAGGAAGTTCCTGAGGGACAACATCGACAATTTCTTTAAGCAGATCATCAATCTCAACTGGGAGGTCTTGGAGAGACAGGTCACCCGAAGGGACATTAGGAAAGGCAATGCAGTCTGAAGTTAGCTCCCTAGCTAAGATTGTCAGGAAGAATTTGCTAGAATTTCCCAGTCTTTCAAAAGATCTGTGGTGAATGTGGGAAATAGTTTCCCTAGGAGGAATAGACACACTGTGGGGAGAGGACAAGGTTGGGGAAGGTTTGGGACCTGGGGAAGACAGCAACTCTCTAGGTCGACATGGGTTAAGAGTGATGTTCTTATTCATGTACCTAAAGGTATAAATGTTCTCTCTCCCGCTATGTGAGACATTGCGATCATAAAGCCAAGGACGACCTAGGAGAATGTGAGCGACATCCATTGGGAGGACATCACATAAAACCTCGTCCTTGTAACCACCAATCTAGATCGGAATCTTACATCTATGGGTAACTGTGAGGTGGGGTTTGTTGACCCAAGCTACTTTGAAAGGGTGGGGGTGAGGTTCTGCCTTAAGATGCCAACGCTCTATAGCGGCCTCAGCAACGACATTCATGGTACTGCCACCATCTATAACCATTTTCATAAGAGTTTCCCCACACCTCACAAGAGTATAGAAGATGGTGGTACGTTTCCACTCATCGTTCATGGCTGGATTGGCTAAAAGGCATCTCAGAACTCCAAGATGTGCATCATGAAGAAGGCTATTCTCAACATTAATAAGATCTTCCAAATCTCCCTTAGGGTTGACAACCTCTTCCTCAAGTTCGGGCGGTCCAAACGACTCATGTTCTAAGGCCAGGGTACGGTGAGGGCATTCAGAAGCATAATTACCTCTCCCACGACAACTAAAACATTGGACTGGGTTACGAGATGTACAAGAGGAAGCTTCCTGCGGGGCTACTCTAGGTGGGATTTGAGGGTTGTGACCCTTAGAAGTTGAAGTAACCACAGAAAACTCATTCATCTTAGGAACAGATTGGACAGGGGCCATAGAGGAAGGAGCAGCACGTCGCACAGGGTAAAACCTATTAAGTTTTTCAACCTCTAAGGCTTTGTGGTAAGCCTCATCGAGAGTATAAGGCGCAGATAAGGTTACTTCCCTCTTAAGGTCAGTCCGTAAGCCCTGAATGAAACGGGCTATGGTAATGGAAGGATCTTCTACAAGGTCACAACGTTGAGTCAATTCCTCAAAACTATTGATGTAATCAGACACACTAGAGGTGGACTGTTTAAGGTCTAACATCTAGTCGACAAGGTGTGCCTTATGGAAAAAAGGGAGGTAGTTTTCTTTTAACCTATCCTTCATGACTTCCCATTGAATGATAGGAGGTTGATGCATTCGCTCAAGGTGACTCATGTCAATTTGCCAAAACTTCCTAGCAGGACATATGAGTTTCATCTTAGCAAATCTAACCCGCTCAATATCAGACATTTCATACCAGTCAAAATAGTCCTCCATAGCAATTATCTAGTTAGAAAAAGTAGTAGCATCTATCTTTCCATCAAAAGAGGGCACATCAACTTTCACTTTTCGAGTAATATCGGAGTAACCCTCGTGAATACTCCTACGATCAGTTTCAAGGTCTGCATGCCTAGGCTCTCTAGGGTTCCCATCCTTCTGTCATCTCTAGGGGTGTCGAATCGACGGTTCCTATAGTCCCTTTGGTCATGCCTTAGGTTACTCCCCTCCCCCTGCATCCGAGGGTTAGATGGGGTCACTGGTTCTGGTTCCCTCTCCTCTGGCTCATTAGCTTGACTTGCCTTATAAATAACCCACTGACGACGATCATTCCCCCCCACAAGTAGGTCAGGGGAAAATTGGGGTGGGGTTTGAGGTTGGTCAAGCATAGGTAACTTCTCAAATGCTCGAGTAAGTTTGTCAATTTTGGCCTCGAGCTGGTCAAACCTAACATCTTGACGGTCAAGCCTTTCAGATAGGGTGTTAATTTGAGATTGGTAAGGCTGTTTGGGTGAGGGTGACATGGTGGATGCTACTATGAATGCAAGATGTAAGTGTTGAGATTAAACCGAGTTGCAATAGTAATGACAGCGATAAACAACCACTACGCACACCACAAATCACAGAAGTTTGATATGGATTATTGAGACGACTCGAAACAAGCAGGGAATAAGCGGCAAGGGAAAAAAAATCAGGATCTAAGCAACACTCAAAAACCCAAACAATTAGGAATTAGGCTAATTTCGATTATAGAGAATCAAACTCTTATTAAGGTAAATTGAGATCCCCGTACCTCTTGGCGACTCACAAGTAATGGCTTAGCTTTTGTACCTCAGCAGCAATAGAACTGAATCAAGTGTTGTTGGAGATAAGTGGTCGATTAAGTGGGTGCGAAGACTTATAGGTGCTGACGTTTTGGAATGATCAGCAGTAACCACAGAGGCTTCTTAGGCTCTTAGCAGTAGCCATGAACAGGGTCTTCTCAGCAGTAGCAACGAACGACAGCGATTTGAGAATGCTTCCTGGTGGCAAAAGGGACCTGTCAATTGCACGAAGGGCGTCGCTGAAGGTGCAAAACCCTGTCAATTGCAAGTAAAGTTCCCCGCGCAACTAGGGTTTCTCCGAGTTGATGAAGAAGCAATCGAATCACGATCTGTAACAATTTTCCTCAATTGCTGTAGGGCTTGGGGTCGAAATTTAGGGGGTAATACCAGAATGAAATCAATTTGGGATGAATGTGAGGAATTGGGTGTGAATTTGGGGTCTAAGGTTTCGGGGAGTTAGGGTTTTTGCAAATCAGGGCTCGAATTTGGGCTTCTAGGTTTCCGGCCAGTGGCAGCCAGGGTGAGGGTGTAGTGGTGGTCGGCCGAAGGTTCTAGGCAAAGGGTGGTGGTCGATGGTAGTGGTCGACGAGTATGGTGGTGCAAAAATCGCGATTGGTGAGTGCGGCTAGGGCTTGCAATTGGGGATTTTAGGGTTCCGGTGAGCGGCCGGTGATGATGGAGGTTCAGTGGTGGTTAACCTGTGGTGGCGACCTGGGTGTGGTGGTCAACGATGGTGGTCAGCCGCTATTGGGGTGGCGAGCTGGGCAACTAGGGTAGAGGTTAGGGTTTCTTCTTCTTTTTCTGTTTTTCTCTCCTTTTTTGTTTTTTTGAACGTTGGAAAAAAAAGGAAAAGGAAAATCAAAGGGAAGCTAAGAGAGAAAACTTCAGTGAGGAAGGGTTTCACAGCGGTTAGGATCAAAGGCTCTGATACCAATTTGATGTAGGATGCTCTGAAAGCAATTCCCACACCTAGAAAATAATACAAGAATTTCTGAAAACTTAATTCCAGTTCATTCAAGTGTGTATTTTCCCAAAGCACGGGGTGGGTTTATATAAGAATCAATACAGCTGAAAAAGAATATAAAATAAATCTAAAGATTACGATAAGATTTGACAGCTAAGAATAATATAGGAAAATAAAAGATTTTATCCTAAAAGAGGATTCCTAGATTAAGAAATCTCCTATCCTTCATAGAATACACATTGCCATAGAATTCCTTAGGAGATACGACATCATTAGGACCCCATTTGTTCTTAGGAAGGCATCAAAGAATTTTCTTACCATCTCCTCATCTGTATAGGACTTGCTAAGGGACTTAAGGGTGTTGGTTATGTCCGTGAAGCATGTGAACATCTCTTTGATAGGCTCGTCCAGTTGCATTTTGAATAACTCGTATTGGTAAACGAGCATGTTGATCTTTGTTTCTTTCACTTGACTCGTTCCTTCATATGTCACAACCAGCTTGTCCCAAATCTGCTTAGCTGTTTCACAAGAACAAATACGGTTATACTCATTGGCTATAAAATGTTCATAGCTTTAAAGTTCTTAGAGAGTTTTGCAAAGTCCTCCTGTGTATATTGCTCCTCGGTCTTCGGCTGACTTGTTCCATCAATGATTGTCACTGGAACAGATGGTCCCTTGGTTGCAATGTTCCACAGTTCATAGTCTTCAGTTTTGATAAAAATCTGCATCAAGTTTTTCCAATAAGAAAAATTAGTCCCTCTGGATAAAGGTGGTCTAGTGGTAGAGCGACCTCGATCATGATAGCCTTCCCCGGTGGTGGCCATGATCGTTTTGCACTTGAAGGTACAATCAAAGTATAGTGGGTCTAGCTCTGATACCAATTGAAGAATCAAAGGCTATAAGATCACCCAAGAGGAGGGGTGAATAGGGTGATAATCAAGGGTGCTAAACAATCGAAATATAAATGCGGAAAAATAAATCGAGACAAAACACAATCGATTGTTAACGAGGTTGGGCCTCAAAAGCGTTAATCCCCGCCTAGAGTTCCCTAACTCTAGGATTAACCTGAACTTTTATTATGAGGATTGATTACACAACTCTAGAGTATCCTTACTCTAAGTTCCAAGTCACAAGATGAACCCTTCAACTAGGCTTGGTAGATTTGACCCCTCAACTCTATAATCCTACCCAAGTACAAAGTGAACAATACAACTCAAACGTAAAGGAAGCAAGTTTAAGCGCAATGAATGCCAATGTATGCTTGAGGAAGTAGTATGTCAATGAGTGCTAGCATTTTCTTGTGTCTTTCTCTGCTATTCAGCTCTTATATTTATAGTCAAGTTTTGAATGAGCTCTTGCAAACTAGCCGTTGGACTTCCCTTAAAATCTACTTTAGTTCAAGGCCTTGAGCTTTAGTTCAGGGGCCTTGAAAATCTTCCATTTTCAGTTTCCAACATTCACTTGCAACTTTTGTTGATTCTGTTTTGTGGCAACGGTTGCTTGGCTAGATTCGATGTTCTTTCAACTGCTGCTTCCTTTTTGTGAGCTGATGGATATTTTCAACACTACTTTCCATTCTCATGAGGATTTTCTTTGGGAATTGTTTTCCACAATTCAAGGCAAGCATAATCTTAGAGAAAATTAAGTAATCATCCCTAAAAAGGTGGGATATACATAATCATATTCATATTATTTCAATATAATCAGAATATTATTATCAAGACCAATTTCATCAATTTAACCATAATAAAAAACATATAAAATTATTCCATCATAATAAGAGCAACTTGTTTTATCAAGTTTTAAATATACTTTCATTCAAAATTTCTTTGTGGACTTTGACAAAATGTCTTTGTGGGCTTTGAGGGAGTTAACAAAACTTGATATGGAAACAACCTATGATGGAGTGAAACGAAAATTCCTGTTTGAAAGTCTAAAAAAATTAGATTTTCATCAAAGATGGATTACTTGGATCCAGTAATGTGTTACCACAGTATCATATTCGGTCGTTGTGAATTATGAAGTATCGGGGTTTTTCGCTCCATGCAGAGATTATGGCACGAATGTCCCTTATCACCATACCTCTTTCTTAATGCATGGAAGTGTTAATGCGAGAGCTTCGTGCAGAACTTATAAAGAAGAACAATGGAATAGGATTAAAAACTTCACACTAAGCAAATAAATTACCATGCCTTTTATTCGCAGACAATAGCCTCCTTTTCTGTTGAACCAATCTTGAGTCGTTCTAGATAGTTAGTGCCCTTTTGAATAACTTTTGTCAAAAGTAAGGACAACTCATCAACTTTCAGAAATCATCTCTTACCTTTTCAAAAAATGTGAGCACGCATGATAGACAAATAGTCTCTTTTGTCTTTAATATCAAGCACCAAGATAACTTGGACAAATGCTTGGGTTGCCCAGTTTTCAAGGGACAATAAAATGGCGAGAATTTTTCTAAATTAGTGAATAAGGCAACAGCCAAGGTCCAAAATTGGAAAACCGCTAATATCTCTAAAGCATCTAGAGTATCATTAATTCAGACAAATTTATAATCCATGCTCGCCCACACTATGCAATGCTTCCAACTACTGATTTTGACTAGTAAGAAAGTCGACAAAATTATTTGTGATTTCTTTTGAAAGAAATTCAACACTAATAAAGGATCACCAATGGTTTCCTGGGATAAAATTTATTGACCTAAACAATCAGGAGGCCTTGGCCTCAAAAAGACGGAGGCTGTTATTAGTGCTTTCTGAAGCATGCTAACATGAAAACTTTTCAATAAGCAATGTCTCTGGACGGAGCAAATGATGGCTAAGTATCCTATCAACAAAAACTTCTTCATAGGCAAGCCTTGACAATCTGACTCATGGGTGTGGAAGTGTATCCTAGAAAACCGTCAACAATTCCGTAAAGGAATCAGGTGCAAGGTTGGTGATGGCACAAATATTAATTTCTGGTCAGATAGCTAGTGTGACAATTGTTGTCTTACTGAACTTATGAGAGTCCTTGACATTTCCAGCATTTACAATTCTCGAAAAGTTACAGTATTTGTCTTGCCTTCTAAAGCATCGGATATTGCCAAATTATAGGGACTAGTTAGCCAATCCTGCCTTCAGGGGATTTTGGCAACACCACATCCAACTAACCCCATTCCTGATTCCATTTGTCGGGCCTGTCTAGAAGTAGACAATTATCCACTAAAACTACGAAATGGGCTGCCTATGGATTGGATCTGCGTAAATCCCAGTCCTGGGAATTCAGTTGGACCTGGAAGTTAGACATTATGCTTAAACTGAAGGTCTTCTTCAGACAATTATGTCATGCATCCCTTCCAACCGAGGAGAATTTGCTCCTTAGGGGTGTATGGACATTGGCCCCTTCTGCCCTCATTGCAATGGTACTGTTGAAACCGTAGAGCATTTGTTTTAGAATGCCAGAACGCCCAATTACTTTGGCAATTAGTAAGAAATCATCAGTGGTTCACTATTGACCTCGCAAGTAACACCAAAATGAAGATAGAAAATTGGCTTTCCAATATTAGCACTCTATGCCATCCATTCAGATGGACCGAATTGTAGCAGTCCTTCGAAGTCTTTGGAAAACTAGAAATAATAAAATATTGCACAGTGAATCATCTAGTCTGGGCATGTCTCTTCCACAAGCAAAACATGGAAGTGCAGAATGGCGCATGAGATATAAACTATCATAACTATTCCACCCATCCCTAACACATCATTCAACTGGCAGGCGTAAGCAGTCACGGTGGATAACGTGGAGGAACCCCAAGGAGGATTCGTTAAAATCAACTTTGGTGGATCTAAAAGTTCTCAAGAAGCAGCAGGAGGATTTCTCATTCGCGATTGGAAAGGGCGATTCATACAGGCGACAACATTCAAGTTAGGAATAGAGTCAGTATTAGTAGCAGAAGCAATATCCATGCGAAATGGAATCAAAGCACCTTTACAAGCAGGATTAACTGATATCTGTATTGAACAAGACAATCGCATTCTTATCCAAGTAGTGCAAAGGAAAATTCAAGTTCCATAGGAAATCCAAGTACTAGTCTAAGATATCACCACCTTCTTAGATAGTTTCAACAATGTTATTATTAATCACAGTTTTAGGTAGGGTAATAGTGCAGCCGACTGGCTGGCTAAGTTTGATTTATCAATTCATTCCACAAATGCGTGGAATGTGGTTCGTCATTGGGACCTTTGTCATATCCTCTTTGAGGATAATTTAGGACGAGTCCTTGGGAGAAGGGTATCCTAGATTGCAATTCTTACCCTTCTTAGCAAAAAAAACTAATCACATCAACTCAAATAGTACAAGAACTTTTTACCTTTTATTACATGCCTTGTCATTAGATACAGGACGTGTTTGGTAGATAGCTTCTTGAATGACTTTTTGAATAAAAATAGTTGTTTGAGGTGGTCGAGCTGTTTTGAATTGGTCAATTAGCCATTTAAGGTGTGTGATTAACAACTTTTTGTAACTGGCTTTTGGGTTCAAAAATCTAATTTTCAAAAAGCTAAAAACATTACCCCTTATTAATGACCATTTGGTGAGTGCTTACAAATGACAAAAGTGACCAATACTTTAACAAATTACACTCCCTTTAGTGCTAATTACAACGTCAATGTATGCTTTGTTGTACTCCTACACAATCATGGCTTCCCCCTATTCAAACTTCTCCTCCCTCTCTCTCTACCCCTACCCACTGAAAATTAATTTGATAATTTCTTCTTCTTTTAACAAAAATTTCAGTGTTCTTCTAACTCTTTGTAAATTTTTTACAAGAAAAATTAAATGGTTCGGCAAGGAGTATAAGCTTATGACCTTCATTTTTCTTGACTTATATATTTTCATTGAATAAAGTACAAAATCTTTAGTTTTTTAATTTGTATATAATTCTATGTATACATACATGTATGTATGTATGTACGTATGTGTGTGTGTGTGTGTGTGTGTGTGTATTCAAAAGAAAATTTGTTATAGTAAATACAAACCATGTCCATATAAATAACAAGAAGATACTACAAATTAGACCTTAGATGTTGCATCAACTCAGCCTTGGTTGAGAAGAAAATTATATAAAAAATAAATACAACTAAGTGTAAAGAAATAGGATACTAGGGTTTAAACAAAACATGTAAGAAAAATAGGGTTATGTAGCCATGGTGATTTCACATATTACATAAATTCAATTCATACTAAAAAAAATTAAATAAATTATAAATAAAAATCATGGACAAATATATAATAAAATAGAGTTATGGACATAAGAGTAATCTTACCCACGACTATTTCCAAAACAGCTAATTTCACCAAACAATTTTTCCAAAAACAACTAATGTAATAAGCTAATGTAAACAACTAATACAAACAATTAACACAAACAGCTAATACAAACAGTTAACAGCTAACAACTGACAGCTATTTTCCAAATGTAGGATTATTAGGACTTACCTTGATGCAGAAGCTTTGCTCGAATGTTGCCTGTTGATTTGTATCCACGAATTAGGTGGCCACTAGAGTCACCTGTGAAGTCCACACGCCAAACTCGAATCACACAGATGGCTAGATTAGTGTGAGGGAGACGGCAAAGAACAACTTAGATCTCAAGAATGTTTGCTTATGAGTTGTGTGTCTTTCCTTATCTAATGACCCCCATTTTATAGTAGCATAAAGCTTGTGACAAAATTATGGAATTGAATTAACTGATTAAGACTGAAATAATCACCTTGTAACTACTAAATAAGTGGTAATTATGGTGTAATTATATGTAGGATTAAGTAATAGTTACTTCTTTGGTCAACAACTGCCACTCGGTCACATAAACCACAAATCCAATATCTCTCTGCCAACAAGTATCCTCACGCTTCACGCGGGCGTGTGACCAAAAACAAACAAGTAGTGTTATATCAAGACACCATATAGCTGACAAAATACTTTCACGAAATATCTATACCCCGAATCATTTAAGATCACCAATGACATACGATGTCCCTTTGTGCCTATCAATATATCAGTTGATTATGTATTGAATATAATCGCCCGAGCTTTATATGGTGATGGGAAAATTATTTCTCCTTAGACAATTAAAAATAATCCATTTTAGAATAACTACTTTCCTAAGGTATCCCAGTAGACCGTATAGATCTTAGCCCTTGGAAAAGGCATCAAGGTAGCAACATCATACTTTAACTTCATATTATAACTCTATATTAAACAGGATTGTCAATGAGGGTCACAAAGTGACAAGGAAAAGGAACTCGCTTGTCAGTCATTAAATAGGTCGGCATTTAGCACACACAGAATGAAAGTGTATCACGACGTAGCTTCCATTAAGCTAGTCATGTCACTCTTCTATGCCATGCTAATTCATAAGTTTAGATTTTATGTAAAAGCCAACTTGAGTTACTAGTTCCACGTATCTAATGTTAACTTTGGCACTCAAGATTCGGCTATGAGGCTTTGATATGAAACCATTGTATTTCATATTCAACTTTCATAAGTCTTATCTTAGACTTACGAAGGCGACTTCCAGATTTTATAACTTGTCATTCATGCAACACAAGTATAATGATAATTCAATATTACACAAGCCTAGTGTTAATATTGAAAAGTCTAATCCTGCCTACTTCTCAAGTAGGAGGGTGATTGCCTGTGTGACTAGCCTAATCGAAAGTCGGGTGATATTTCAATGTGCCTTACAATGTACTTGCATATTTATGAATGCTTGAAAAAGAAACATCAATATTTATTTTATAAATTCTTGATTTAATAAAAAACATATCCATCATACACTTATATACATTAAAAAACTAAGTCCTAGAAGACCTAAACTCATCACATGAGCTTTAAAAGCGTCTCTATGATTAGGCTTAGTTGCAGGATTTGTTATCATCTTTTTTGTAGATATATACTTAATAGTAACTTATTTCTCTTTTATGGCATTTCGAACAAAATCATAATGTTCCTTAATATGCGTAGTTTTCTTATGGGACTTTGGGTCTTTAGCAAACTAGATGGCAGCAGTATTGTTGCAAATCACTTTTACTGCATCATCAACTCTTCAAATGAGATTGAGATCCTAGAGAAAACTCATAAGCCATATAGACTCTTGAGCGACAACGCAACAGGTAACAAACTCTACTTCCTTGGTTGAAAGTGTTATGCAGTCTTGTTTCTTACTACACCAAGATATAGCTCCATGCCTATGGTGAATAAATAGCCTGAGGTAGACCTGAACTCATCTATATTGCTACCCCAATCAGCATATGAGTATCCTCTTAACCTAAGGTCCCCTCGTTGGCAGCAAAGGACCAGGTAACTTGTACCAAGCACGTAGCGAAAGATTCTTTTAATAGCTTGGCAATGAGGAGGTCCTGGGTTGCTTTAATAACAACTTACCAAACCAACCACAAAAAAAATGTCTGGTCATGCACACAACATGGCAAACATTAAGTTTCCTACTACACTTTCATACAGAATATTGCTTATTCTCTTTTTTTCTTTATCTATTTTATGGCATTGGTAAAGACTTAAGGTTAGACCCTTTTCAACTAGAGGGTCCACAGACTTAGAATAATGGATCCGAAAATGTTGCGAGATTTTATTAATGTATGCTTCTTAACGTAAACCAAGAAGCTTCTTGGAACGGTTCCAAGTTATTTCCATGATTAGGACATACCTAGCATCACCTATGTCCTTCATCTCAAAGACGGAGGATAACACTACTTAGTGGTTTAGATCACCTCTATGTTGTTTCCAGCCAATAGCATGTCGTCCAAATACAAAGTAAGTAACATAATCCCTATATAGTTTTCCTGACATACACATAGTGGTCTTCAGAAACCATGTTTAAGCCAATAGAAATAATGGCTTCATGCAATCTGAAATACCGCGCTCTAGAAGACCGTTTCAGAACATAAATAGACCTTTTAAGACAATAAATTTTGTCTTCTTTGCCTTTTGATACAAAACCAATAGGTTGATCCATGTAGATCTCTTCTTCAAGATTTCTATTAAGAAAAGTTATTTTTATGTCCATTTGAAGCAATTCTAAATCCAAATGCGCAACCAAGGCTAGCAGTAGGCGAATAGAAGTAATTCTTATGACGTGAGACAAAGTCTCTTCATAGTCTACCCCCTCAAATTGGGTAAACCCCTTCACCACTAAACGAGCCTTAAACTTGTCAATCAATTTATTTTATTGCGGAAGATCAACAAGTTCTTAAACCTTATGTCTTGCCATAGAGTCCATTTCATCCCTTATGGCCTCTATCTGCTTTTTGTGGTTTGGTGAATTAATAGCCTCTTAAAAAGAGGTAGGCGCTTCTATTTCTAAAGGTGTGCGCAGGAATATTTGCTCTTCGATTTGAAAATACCATCAAGGAATTCTTCCACACTCACTTCTTCAGAATCTAGGACCTTCATTGGTTAAAGCTACTGAGGTATTCCTTCCCTTATCTCTAGCAGGTATAGAATCCTCAATGGGCAGAGAATCACTCCCACTATCTCTAGGAGAAGTGGGATCCTAAATAAGTGGACTAACCTCATGTTCAAGAATTGGAGACTGAGGATGAACCTCATTTTCAGGTTGAATCTCTTACGCGGCCAAAATATCATCTTCTCTTCCAGATAATGGAAGAGTACTATCCTCTGTGACTCGATGAATGTTTAAACTCTCATCCTCACTAAGAGATAGCGGATCATCTTGCTATAACTCATACAATGTTAGGTCCATTTTTACTTCACAAACGCTTGGGAACTCATCCTCCAAGAACTCATAACACCATTAGGGTGCTCTCCAATCATAACATACCCCTAGAATGTTCAAGATACATTATGAACACCATTTTGGTGGCCCTTGGACTAAGTTTCCTATGTTTGTAGTTTAGGTTGTGTATATTACTTGGCACATGGTTAAGAATATAAGTTGACGTGAGCAATGTATACCCATAAAAACTAATTGGGAGGTTGACATATGCCATAATTGACCTGACTATGACAAGCAATGCTTGATTCCTTTGCTTTGCAACACCATTTGTTGTGGTTTGCCAGGAATCGTAAGTTGTCTTTGTATACCCTTTTCATCATAAAACTCTTTGAAAATGTGTGAGAGGTATCGACCACGATCAATTCTGAGAGTTTTAACTCTCCGTTCTTACTGGGTTTCCACCACAGCTGCAAAACATTTGAACACATCTAGTGCCTCCTAGCGATGTGATAATAGGTACTCATACCCATATTTTGAATAGCCATCTACAAAAGTGAGGAAATAGAAAGCTCTATGATGTGCTTTCACATTCATGGGTCCACAAATATCGGAGTGAATGAGCTCTAAAGGGTTTGACACTTTTGACGCCTTACCAAAAGGCTTCGCAGTTGCCTTACAGCTAGACATGACTCAAATCTAGGTAACTTAACCCTAGTGAGTTGGTCTAAAAGATCTTATTTAGTTAGTCTACTCATTCTATCATAGCCGATATGGCGAACTCAAGCATGTCATTTAATTGATTCAAGATCAGAATCAAAGTGTGAGACAAAGACAAAAGAAGAATTATTATAACAATCATCCAAATTAAGCACAAGAAAATCGTTTCTTAAAGTAGTGTGCCCAAACACATTGCCACCATACAAAATGTCCAAACCAACAGTATAAGAACTGAAAGAAAATCTAGACTTTATCAAAGAAACTGAAGACAAAAGGCAAACTCACACCCAAGGTGCGTAGAGAGCGTCGAAGAGAAGCAATATATGTAGTCCTTGTAATCTGAGGTGGTGTATTCCAACACCTAAAACATCTTCCTCACTGTCATTCCCTAGCAAGACAGATTGTGAACCCACCGAGTACTGATGAAAGTCCACGAGGCCAACTCAATCCCCAACTATATGTTTGCTTGCTCCCGTATTTACAATGTAATTAGGAAAGGAATTAGTAATTAATGCATAGGAACATAAAATTCAGGGGAATAAGTAGACAAAGGTAACTAGGGAGGCTCTAGACAATCCCGAGCAAAATGGTCTTTCATTCCATAATTATTGCACTTTACACGCGCTATATTTTTCTCTCTAATGCCTTTAGCCTTTTGCTTATTGGAAATAACAGCCATTGGCCTACCCTTTTGAGGGGGATGAGAAACTTTCTTATATTACCTACCTCGTTCGTTCTTATTGCCTTAGGACATATTTCCCTTAGCAACAAGAGCCACCTTAGGAGTATCGAAGATTTTTAGGAGTTCTTCCTCCATTTCAAGGTGATCTTAGATTTTTACGAAGGTCTTTAAGTGATCCCAGTGGGTGAAGACAATCTTCATATTACCCTAATGTTCAGGTTCATTAAGAATAGCCAGAATCACATTCAGGGCTTATTCCCCCTAAGGTATTTCCTTTCCTACGACCTTAAGATTACGAATCATGGCACTTATGGTTCGCAAATGATCAACCATGGTACAACTGGAGTCCATTTTGTACTACATCCATTTTAAGAGCAAGTTACGAAGCCTTGTCTCGGATGTCTGTCCAAAATGGATTTTCAGTAGGTCCCAAATGTCCTTAGCCGTGGGACATGCCTCAAAATCTTTGATTAGATCATCATGCATGTAGTACAACATAGTAAAGCAAGCCCTATGATCCTTCTTGGACTAGTCTTGGTAGGCCAGGAGGCTATCTTGATAGTAACATTAGTAGTATCAATAGACTTGCAATTTTTATCTTTATCTAATGGTAGAAACCTGGCTACCGTCAAGTGTTTTACTAAGTCTGTTTCGTTCAGAAGACACCGAATCTTCTGTTTCTATATGTCACAGCTAGTGCCATCTAACTTCTGACTAGTGGATAATTCACCAATCATTGCATTGTTCATTGCCATATCTACAAGTATTAAAATATGGATGTAACACACATTTTCTTAAGCAATCAAATTATTTAAATTCCATCGTTCATGTCACATGATTGAAAATTTCACTAAGCTCATCATTATCTCACGCAATCAAGAACTAGAAATTCAAATAATTCAATTAAAACATCCCCATAAAGAAACACATTCGCCCATAAGTGAATTAACATTCATTTGAATATCGCATAGATATTTATTAATTCAGGTAAAACTAATTTATATAATAATTATATATTAAAACTTATTTAGTACATGAAACAAATTCATACAACTTCAACCCAAATGATTATTTAACAATCACTTAACATGCAACTTTTATAACTTTTGGTTGTTTCATATAAAATAAATTTATATAACAAGTGACCAAGTAATAATCGACATTTTTACATTGAACATATTAATATTTTGAATAACAAGTTCATGCATTCTTAATTAAAACTAAATCAAAATTTTAATTCAACTCAAGATCTAATTTTGTGCTACATATCATATGAACTTGTATACAGTGAAAATCATAATTCAACTAAAAATTATTAACATGCCATGAACCTTAATAATTGTTTTAAAATAAATTGAATTAAACAATATATATTTAATACCAAAAAAACTTAAAATAAACCCTCACATCCACTAAAGAGCCCCCATTCACTATTAATATGCTCAGAAGCATTGAGACCCTCATTGTATTCTCTATACTCATTCAATCTCTCTCTCTCTCTCTCTCTCTCTCTCTCTCTCTCTCTCTCTCTATTTCTCTATCTATCTATCTATCTATCTATCTCTCAAACGTCTCGGCCTTTCCTTCACCGAGCGTCTCGACCCCCTAAATCAATACTACCACCCCTCTCGACCCTTGAGCGCTCCACTGTTGCATGAGACACCAAGCCTCCCGGATCGTTCCATCAAAAATCACTGCTAGAATAATCCAGTTGCAGAACCCGCCAACCCTTTTACGACCTCTACAAGTCCCACGTGCTTTTCTACTTGTCGGCCATCGAGAATAGCACCACCAAAGTGTAGATCAGCACCTGATAAATCACCAGATGTCATCCACTGGACCAATGCACCACCTAGGTTGTGGCGCATGTACCACACACGCTGCTTGGTTGGGATTCTTGGGGTGGATTTCACCAAGAGGACGCAAATCAGCGACGTTGAGGGCAATTGGAGGAAGAAAACAATCGAGGTTGTTTTCGTCGGCGATGCATGACGCACACGTGCCACCCCCTCTTGGCTTTGATGGGTGTTAGGTATGACTTTTACAATTTTAATTTTTAATTCAAGTTCATGGGGTGGTTTAAACTCAAGGGCTATTAGTTGCCTGGGGGCATTCTGGGAAGTGATGGCCTCGGTTAGTCAAGTCAGGGGATGGAGATCGGAGATTAGATGTGAGAGTCCAGAACTACATCCCACAAAGGCAGTCTAGGGTCTAGGGATCAGGGTGGTCTTAATTTGAGACATTTGTCTCAAACATAACCAAAGCAAGCTAGCATAGATTCAAGTTGTATTAACACACAGAATAGCCTTATCTTAGTAGCATGATAACATGAGGGAATTTTATTTTTAGCAGATTATCATAAGTCTCCATTTTTGCGTAATTTTATATTACCCAAAATATTATCACACATAACATAAATATAATAAAAAATGGAGATCTAGGGCAACATGAATCTGTTGGGGCTAGCATCAAACAGGCAAGGCTTTGATACCACTATAGGATTCTTAGGACTTACTTTCATGCGGAAGCTTTACTTGGATCTTACCTGCTAATTGCTATCCATGACTTAGGTGGCTACTAGAGTCACTAGTGAAGTCAACACCCCAAATCACAAAGATGGCTAGATTAATGTAAGGGAGAGGGCAGAGAACATATTAGATCTAGGGAATGTTCACTTTTGAGTTGTCTATCTTCCTTAATCTAGTCATCCTTATTTACAACCATGGAATTGAATTGGCTAATTAATACTGAATTAATCACCCTGTAACTGCTAAATTAATGGTGATTATGGTGTAACTATGTGTGGGATTAAGTGACCATTACTTCTTTGGTCAACACCAAACATACCCACAAAGTGATAAGCAATACCTAATTAGTTACATTCAAATAGCCCAAGCATGATCTCAACGAGGTTTGAGTTTAAGTAGAAAGTTGATAATGGCCTTCTAACTTAACTGGGAAGGAGAGGAAAAGGGGCGTAAGCAAAACCATGAGGCCTAGTGCATATGTAACTCATACCCTTAAGGCAATACTAAAATACATGTATATTTTTGCATTTAAGTTGCTAGCTCTTTTTGAACATCCATGTGCCAATCACATAATAACGATCAAGTAGCACCACCTACAAATCTAAGCACCACCTACAAATCTAACATATGATAACTAAACATGTAGTCAAAAAGCTTTTTGTATTAAATGTTAACTGTTGGATGTTAGTTTTTAAATTAACTGTTAACTGTTATGTATTTGAATTAGTTATTTGAATAAACTGTTTGTAGAAAAGTTGTTATGTGAAATTCAACCATTTGTGCAAAGTTGAGTTATCTCAAAAGTGCTCTTTAAGAAAGCTCATAAAATCAGCCTTTCGAAATTAGCTTTTTCGAGACAACGAGTTCTTTCAAAAAGTCATTTTCTCAAATACGAAATTAACTTTTTCACTAGGCCAAATAGCTAACTTAGATTAAAAGTGCTTTTTAGTAAAAAAAAACTCTCCAAAAAACTCTTTACCAAATATCTTTATATCTCATGTAATTTACATACATACACACACACACACACACACACACACACACACACACACACACACACACACACACACATATATATATATATATATATATATATATATATATATATATATATATATTATCATAATGTTATGTATCATGTAAGCATTATATATTAAGTGATAGAGTTACCTAGAGAACAAACATAAGCTTAACATAGAAGTGAATACACTTAATATAACTTAACTTGATCAACATACTTAGCGGAGTTCAAAAAATATGGTTCCTTATCAAAATTTCTTTCGTGCCCATATGTAGCTTATTTAGCATTTCATACGTTTAATTTCCCACTCATGTGGCAAGCCCACTCTTATATTTGGAGATAAAGATATTGTCACCCCAAGCCAACCATATTTGAGCTACAATATATGCTTATTCGGGTAAACATTGTACAAAGTTGGCGCAATGATATTAGGTGGGAATCAAACCACCATTCCAGCATCTTCGAGCTTAATTTAACGTTGTATCTTAACTATATTAGGTACGATATTAGTTGCTATTTCTGCTACATATATTATCATATGTCATCTTAATTTGCACTAAACTTAGTTCCCTCATCTGCTGGGCTTGACTCCCATCTCTCCTTCTTGGCTTAGGCCCCTGAATCTCCTCATGAACTTAAGTTTAAAGTGCGTAGAGTAGTCTTAACCTATGATTCCATGTGAACATGCAACTTTAGCTTATTAAGATATATTTTATTATAATTCAATGCCCTACACGTAATTTACTTACCATTGATCTTCTTACCAATAGTTTAACAATGGATTAACATCTGTTGGTATAAAGTTTTGCTAGCAGATAAAGGCAATACACCAACTGAACATTTTATGTTGGAAAAAGTTACTATTTTGCATTGACTACAACATTGCAGTGTAAGTGTGATTCATATTCACATTAGTATGATATACCAAGGCTTTGACAACTAGCTTTTCAATATGATTCACATGACATTTACACATTAGCTGTTATACATATGATTAAGCCAATACATTGATTATTACCCAATTGATAGACTCATATTACATGAAACAAACATATACTTGACTTCTAACCACATCATCTAAGCATCATTAGCTTTCATATTATCTCGAATATAGCCCAATCTTTGTTTTATACACTCACATGTGTTCAAAATGACAACACAAATCACCCATTCTCATCTGAATCATTTCGAGTTCTTATGGTGATCAATATTTGCATATAAAGGCTCATTTAGCTCCTAGATGAATAGCCAGACTAATTTATTAAAACATGAACCCGTAAAATTTAACTACATGTTTTGAAGAAGATGAACTTTTAAGTCATACTGTTAGCTAGTTGGATTCACAAGAGCACAACCATCTTAACCATAGAGTATGACAAGTATGACAGTTGAGCAGTCTAGTTCGATTCTTGGCTACAAAATCCACACTTAACATTTTACCAGTACTCAAATTCAATCTTACACCACACATAATTCACACAAAAGCACATATAAACATACAAATTATCCTACTTTAGTCTTATTAATAGATAAATACCAATACAGGTTGATTCAAGTGTGAAGGAAAATAAGGTACTGATGTGTAGAAGAGAAGGATCGTGTTGCTCAGGAATTGCACACAAATTGATACAAATGATCAAGTAGTGGCCACTAGACAATCGTAGATTTGTCACATCCCAAACCCAAACCTCGACTGATGATAAGGCAATCATGAGAGTGAGAGAGAAAGAAAGGTAGGAAATGTTTAGTTTTAGCGTTAATGTGTTTGATATATAATCAGATCCCTAAGCCCCTTTATATAGGTTTAGGTTAATATAATCTCTGCCACTTAGGTGGCATAAGTGACCACATCACCTTAACTATTTAGGCCTTGCCAATAGCTCCCACTCCACCACATAAACAATAAGTCACATGTATCTTTATGAATACAATTCGCGCTTCATACCAGAAATGGGACGTGCGACCAAATTAATGAATATTGTTATATTAAGTCACAATCTAACTAACATAACACTTTCATATAACACAACGCCCCAAATCATCTAAACATCATAGGTAGTATATCTAGTCCCTTTATGTTAAATAATATATTATATTATTGTATAATCAATATAATCGTCCAACCTAATATGATAAATATGGTTAGATTTTTCCTTAAACATTCATGGTGTTTCATCTTAGCTTAGCTACTTTCCTAACGTGCTCTTGTTCAACCGCTTATCTCTTGGTCCTTAAGAAACATAATAAGGTAGCATCATCAAGCTTCAATTTTATATCATAGCTTTAAGTCAAAGAGTTATTGCCCATAGGGTTACACAGTGACAAATGATAGGGTAGTCAATTGTTACTCCTTGTATGAGTCATCTTATGAGCAAATAGAGTATGAAATGTGTGTCATGGCATAGCTCCCACTCAGTTGGGCATGGTATTTTATAGGCCATATGAATGGTCAGTCTAGATTTTACCCAAAAATCTAACCTAAGCTAGTAGAACAGCATACTAAATGTTAATCTTGGCACACAAGATTTAGTTTTTAAGGCTTTAATATAAAAACATCAATTTTCGTATTCGACATAGTAGAATCTCATCCTAGACTTAATAAAGCGACTATAATTTATCATTCAAATACTATTAGTGTGATAAATCACTATTGCATAGCCAGTGTCAATATGACTCAATCTCATCATGCCCTCTACTTAAGTGTCAAGATTATCTGTATGACTAGGCCAATCAGAAGTCTATGGCATTTCAATATACCTATCATGCAGTAATAAGCCATGAACATCTACGAAAGGAAATGTCATTCTTTATTACATAAATGTTGATTAACAAAAGGAGCATATCCATTACATAACAATGTACATCCAAGCTCCTATGAATTTCTAGACTCAACATACAAGCTTTGAAAGCATCTTTAGGAATAGGTTAGTCAATGCGTAGACAATCATCTTGTTAGTGAATATATACATAATGACAAGCTTCTTTTCTCTGTGGAAATAAGAAAAATATTCTACCTCCATAGTTAATGCCGCTATGCAGTTTTGCTTCTTATTGCACCATGATATGATTCTCTAACTCAGGGTGAAGACATATCCTGAGGTTTACCCAAACTTATTCAAGTCATCACCCCAATTGGCATCCAAATATCCTCTTTACCCGTAGTCCCCACCTTGATAGCAAAACACTAGGTAGATAATACCATGGAGGTAGTGCGCGATCCTTTTGACGGTCTGTCAGTGAGCAGATCTTGGGTTACTCCGATAATGAATTACCAAACCAATCGCAAAGCAGATGTCATGTTAAGGACATAACATGGAGTACATTAAGCTTCCTACGGTTCTATCATGGGAGCATAGCTCATCTTATCTTTCCTATCATCTGTTTTAAGGCACTAGGTAAGACCTTGGGTAAGACCTTTCTCAACTGGATTGTCTACAGGCTTGGAATTATGGATCAGAAAACATTCCAAGAGCTTTTTAATGTACGCTTATTAGAACACAACTAGGAGCTTATTGGGATGGTTTTATAACTTTTTTCTATGCCTAGGACATGCCTAGATTCACTCATGTCACTTATCTAATAGACAAAGGACAACCATTTCCTAATAGCTTCGATTATCTCCAAATTGTTCCCAACCAGAAGTATGTCATTAACATACAGGTTAAGAAACTTAATCCTCCCTGGCTATTTTCTTAACATACACACATTGATCCTTTGAAACCAAGGATAAGTCAAATAAAATAACAGCCTCATGGAATCTAAAGTACCAAATCTGGAAGAATATTTAAGTTTGTAGCCCTTTAAGATGATGCACCTTATCCTCTTGACCGTTTGATACGAAACTGGTTCGTTGACCCATATAGATCCCTTCCTGAAGGTTACCATTGAGGAAGTCATTCTTTACATCTATTTAAAATAACTCTAAGTCCAAATGAGCAACCAGGGCAAGGAGTAAGCGAATAGAGACAAATCTCCCCATAGGAGAAAAACGTCCTTTATTACTTTTTGCGCTCAATTTGGATAAAGCCTTTTGCCACTAAATAGGCCTTGAACTTATCAATCATTCTATCTATCAGACATTTTATCTTAAAAACCCACTTATTTCTAGTAGACTTACATTGAGGTAGAAGATCGATGAGTTCCCAAACCTTGTTTCTTGACACTGAGTCCATATCATCCCTCATGATATCTATATACTCTTTGTGATTTAGTGAACCAACTACCCTTTTAAAAGAGTTAGGATCCTATACTTCCAAAGGAGTGCATAGGAATATTTTCTCTTCGATACAAAAGTATCGTCGAGGGATTCTTCAATGTTTACTCTTTTGGATTTTAGGACCTTCATTATTTGTCTATCTCATTAAGGAATTCCTTTCCCTATCTATAAGAGGTGTGAAACCCTTACCATGTAAAGAGTCACTTCCACTATCCCTTTGAGATGTGAGATCTTGAATATGTGGGTTAATCGCAGGTTTAGGATTTGGAGACTTAGGATGAACCTCATCTTCTGGTTGACTCTCCCTATGAATTAGAGATTGAGGATGATCTGCGTTCTTCTAAAGAAATAAACCTTCAATATTCTCATCGAAAAAGGTATGTCATCCTTAGCGACTTAGTGAGAATTCAAATCTTTCCCTTAGCTGAGAGATGGTTGAAGGTCTTATTGTAACTCATATAGTTCAAGGTATTTTTAATTTCACCAATGCTTGAGAACTAATCCTTAAGAAAATCAACATTACGAGAATTAGTTTCTATCATACCACTATTTGGATGTTCCCCGTGCATCACATACCCTTTGGAATGTTCGAGATACCTTATGAACACCATCTTGGTAGCTCCTGGACTAAGTTTCCAATGTTTGTTGGTTGGGCTTTGCACAAAGCCAACCAAATCCCATGGGCGTAAGTGATCCAAAGATGATGTTTTACCATATTATAACTCATAAGGTGTGGCACATACACTTTTGCTTGATACACGATTAAGGATATAAGTTGTTGTAAGCAACGCGTTCCCCCAAAGACCAAGTGGGTGGTTAGCATGTGCCATCATTGACCTGACCAAGTCAAGCAATGTCTAGTTCCTGCATTCTGGAATACCGTATTATTGCCCAATACATGAAATCTTTAGCTGTCGTTGTATACCCTTTTCGTCGCAAAACACTTTAAACATATTTGAGAGATATTCATGACCTTAATCAATTCGAACAGTTTTAATTCTTTATTCTAATTGAGACTCCACTTCTCATATGAAGTGTTTGAATACATCAAGTGCCTCACAGTGTTGAGAGAATAGGTACACATACCCATGTCATGAATAATAATCTTTAAGAGGGATAAAGTATATAGCCCCATGACTTGCTTTTATTATCATGGGCTCACAAATGTCAAAGCGAATTAACTGTAAGGGACTCGATGCCCTCAAGGCTTTGTGGTAGCTTTGCTAGCTAGACATGGCTCACATCTAAATAGCTTAACCCCAGTGAGCATATCTAAAAGACTTTGTTTAGCTAGCTAACTCATTCTATCTTGACCTACATAGCCAATTCGAGCATACCATTTAACATATTCAAAATTAGAGTCAAAATAGTGAGGAAAAAGCAGAAGATGTATTTTGATAAATATCATCCACACCCAAAGTAATGAAATCACAATTTCAATGTTCCATGGTCAAACCAATTGTCATTGTACAAAATGTTTAAACCATTAGATAATATTCAAAAGAGAAACTTTGACTCGTTAGTGACGAAAAATACAAGGGAACACCGCACCCCCAATGCATAGAGAGCATTGAGAAGAATCATTAATTCTCTCCACAAAGTCTAAGTTGATATGTCCCGATGCCAAAGTCATCTTCTTCATTATCATTGCTTCGTAGGACAATTTGTGAACCTACCGAGTAGTGATCAAAGTTCACAAAAACACCTCGATCCCAAACGATGTGCTTCGTTGCTCTATGTTTGCAGTCCACTAAGGCAGAGAGTTGGTAACTAATGAATGAAAGCACACATATCATTTAGGAGTAACTGTGGAAGGTGATACATTAGCCATCTCATAATAATCCCAAGCATAGGGTCCTCTCTCTCCATAGTTGTAGCACTTACATGTTTTATATCTTTTGCACTATTATCCTTAGCATTTTGCCTTTTGACAGTACCACCCTTAGGCCCAAAACTCTAAGAAAAGGGAATGATTTTGCCCAAACCTGATTTAAGCTAATCTCATATGTCCCCAATAGTAGAATAGCTCTCAAATTCCCTCATTAGATCACCGCGCATGCAACATATAACATCCCGTCACTTAATCATTTTTAATCATTTTTAATTCTTGCATTAGTCATATGATTATGATTAATTGAAGCAATGAGCCGCAGATTTTTTTTTATTATCAAACAAACCAATGCTTGATTTAAGAAATTACCTTATCATAGAACTTTCTTTATAACATATAGAATCTCAGATAATCATGCGAAGTATATAATACCTTGCAAATATGATTCTGTACCCGAGTTTACCAAGCCATAATAATTTATTAATCATTGTTGGCCAAATATATGGCCAATTTTGATTCCATGTGAAATAAATAGTATTCAACATAAGCTCATATTAATTTGATATGAGCAAGCATTTACCAAAATTCAACAAAAAAAAAAAGAAAGTGAGACAAGAAGAACTTGTTATGATGGGAAGTGACTCCCTGAAATAAACAGTGCTTTTAAACCTAAAAAAAGGGTCCATTACACAACTACCCACACCCCCCAGATGCACTATCGTGGCCTCGTCGACCACCAATAATGTTCGTCGCCGGCACCTCCCTTACCCCCACATCGCTGCCATTCATCTTTCTATTTGAGCCAGCCAGCACAACGTTTATGCCCTCTTTTTCTCTTCCCCGTTGCACACAGGTGAGATAGGGCAGTCTGTCTGGGTTGTTCTTTGTCGTCCACCGCCCTAGGCCACCAGTTGAGCTCAACCCTACCATCTCGTCCCCTTCACACCCCTTGGTTGTACTAATCTTCACCTGTAGTCTTTGGGAAGGTAATTAAATTTTTCCCTTTCATTATATTCAACTTTAAATGTCAATGGTTAATTATGTGAGTTGCATACTAAGATGAGTGATTGCAGTTTGGTTATATGATTGTTGGAGTGAATTGAATGAATTCATGAAATGCTAGAATTGGCAAGAAATTAGGTAATAATCATAATCTGAGTATAAAGGTATGACTTTAAGAGATTTTGTCTGATAGAAGGCTGAGCAAATGATGATGTTGAACGGGTTTTAAAGAAGACCAAGCATTTTTGTGTTGGGTGGTCTAAGTAAGTTGGATATGATAAATTATTGAACCAAGGATGCTCAAACTTTAGGGGAAGAAATGTGCTTAAGAGGAGGCTAGTCTAGATGATGTTTAACTGCTCAAATAAGACAATAACAATCTCAGGTAATGTTAGCTATATGTGGTTTTTATGGTTTTGTTGCCAAATAAAGGGGTTGTCTGTGCGTGACATAGTTGAAAGTAGTAACAAGACTAAAGTAGTTATAACGATTACGGGTTAGTGCTTGGTAAATTAGGAAGTAATTTCTGCAATTAGCTTTGTGGTTTGGATTATTTAAATAGTGTCCAATTAATTTGCATAATTGTTATGTGGTTTGAACAAGTCAACTATATTCATGAGGAAATCTAATGGAAATGTTAAAGGAGATAAGGGGGCAAGCCATGTTCAGGATATGTGATGCTTTTTCGGAAAAGATGGATTAAGATCACTCCCCGAAGGAAAACCACACTAGCTAACCGTGTGGTTAAGTAAAGTATAGCAGTTAGTTAAATATAGCATTTATGGCACTTCGGGTTCGAAATTGTGAAGCTTTAGCTATAAGAACAAGGATTTAACAAGCCCTACGAAGGGCTAAATGAATTACAGTCTTAAAAAGGAATATCGCGAAGCTACTCTTTTGAGTCATCTGCTGGTCGAAAAAGAACTTACAAGAAGATTAAAATACTAATTTTTGACATAAAGCCTGAGAGTATGTCTGGAATGATTTAGAACTTATGAGCTTTATTTCTTTTAATTAATACAGAGCATCACTGAATCTATTTCCAAGGCACCAAAGGAGGAACCAATATACATACATACATACATACATATATATATATATAT
>JACYFF010031956.1:73204159-73256016 GCA_017589665.1 Selenicereus undatus
ATATCTGTGTGTGTGTGTGTGTGTATATATATATATATATATTTATACACACACACACACATATGTATGTATGTATGTATGCATGTATGTATGCATATGTATATATATGTATATATATGTAGATATGAATGCCAAAGGTATGTTATTGCTTGTAACATTCAAAGAGGTCTTAACTTTGCATTTACTCATGTTAACAAGTCTTTATTTGACCATTGGAACCTTTAGGACCCATTTTAGTGTTCAATGTTTAATGTCCGATGTTCATTATTCATAGTATCTGCTAGCAAAATTTGTAGTTTGGGCCCTTCCCATTAAACGGGAAATTCGTAGTTCTTCGTTCATTGATGCCGTGACTACTATTCATAGACTCGAGTCCTAGTCCAGGCCGGGAAATAATTAATAATCGAATTTTGAATACAGTTCTCCTTAAAAGACATTTACAAAGCATATTTTTAACTTTGCGCGTGTACTCATTGACACCTTGCAAATAGTTATTTAACCATATATGGGTAACATGTTGAGCTTTAGCTCATTTTTCTATTACTTTGCATTTTCCAAATTGTTTTAGGGAAGGAGAAGTAACTCAAGGTTAAGTAGGAACCTATAGAGGCTAATGGTCCAGGAGAAGTGGCCAGGGCAGTGATTTCTAATCCTCTACCCTGGTTAGTCATTTAAGGGCTTAGCAACTGACTTATTTTTTAAGCACTTGTGAGGCCTAAATGAAATGTAAATTCATCTTGGACGCGATTAAATCATTGTGTTGTGCCTACTTTGATATATTTAATAACAATCTTAGACCGTATTTTGTGTAAATATTGTAATTTGAAGACGCTACTATCTGGTTGACCCTACGTCTTTGTCTGTAGCCTTGTCCCTAAGGGACGATGGTAACGCTTTTTTTTAATGGTGCATTCCTCTGACTCCTAATGCTTATTAATGAAGGCATTAGAGCTTTTAGAGGGTGATTAAGTTGGGATGTTACAGAAGTGATATCAAAGCAAACTTAGATGTCTGTGTGATTAGATTATTGTTGTTCTTTGGGGCCTAGATAGCAGAGGCCTTAGTTATGTTAGGTAAGGAGATAAAAAAAAAACCATAAGAATATGGTTGGTTATGTACGGAATGAACAAGTAAACCCTTGGGATGACGAAGAGGTGTGAGTTCTTATAAAATGTGTGTAGATAGGTATGTATAGGCCTATGTCTAAATGCTCGCCTAATTTATATACACATATTGTGGAAATTGATAAATATTTTGCAATAATGACAGATGGAGGGACAACACCCTTTTGAAGTGCCACCTCTTGAGAACCCTCAGGATCCCTCATTTGGCCTAGAACCTCCCTTAGAAGAAGACCCTTATCTCTAGTCGCCACATGCCCCAAAGCTACCAATCTATGTAGAGGGATATGAGTACGACATATTAGATATCTAGGCTGGGGATGACAAGTATGATATCCAAGGATGAGGGAGTGATGGTGATTCTAGTGATTTAGGTAGCGTGGTGAGTGTAATGAATATTCTAGAGTCCCTAAGGTGATAGAAATAGGCTTTAATGAGACATTTTTGGAGCTTTGGGTCTAAAACTAGTAACAGTGGTGATCCCATATTACAACCCAAGGGAATCGAACAGAAAGAGGAACTAAGAGAAAGAGTTGGGCGTGGGGGATGGTTGTGGTGGAGTATTAAGATGTGTCTTGTGGATCTATAAAAATGTAAATATGTAAGGAAGCATGTAGGAAATTGATCCGTAGGGGGGATAGAAGGTTAGTAATGGTGCAGGACTTCAGGTTCTAGGGTTAGAATAGTTTCTGAGCTAAACCCCATGAAGACTATGCTCTTGGTAGACTAACGTAACATTTGTTCTTGCTAAGTTAATGAATGTATGTAAGTTTTACATACAACATGAGTATTGAAATTATTAAAATTACTTACGAATGAAATTACCCATAATGAAATCCATAGAAGAATATAACAATACGGGTTAGTTAGTATCTTGTTTAGCCTATGTAAATAGCAAAGGCAAAAACCACGGTAACATGAGGGGTATAATATATGAATAAATAATGATGTAGAGAAAACATGAGTGTGTAGCCATGATAGATGTAAATGAGTGAGAGCTAATATGTTTGCGTATATGTTTAACCGAATCGTGGAACCAAATGATGACGTTCTTGAGAAAAAGTGCAAAGAAACATCATAGAATTTATGCCACCCTAGTCTGCTAATTAAAATTCCCGATAATAACCCCTTAAAGAAGTCAAGAATCCACTAGAGTGCCCTTAAACCTAGAAAACTTGAGGGTCAAAAGGGATATTGGATGACTTAGATACTGAACTGGTGTAAAGATTGTGGCCGAAGTAACAAAGGAGCCTAAGATTCTTGTTTAGATAAGGGCAAAAAGGAAAACAAGTTACTTCATCAGGTTGCATAATGGAATCCAAAAACATATGATGGCAAGGAAGACCTTGTGGTAATGGAGGAATGGATCAGACAGATGGAAAAAATATTTGATGTTATGAAAGTTCCTAATAATGCACGTATGACTATTAGGGCCTTTTATCTTGATGGATAAGTTGACATCTGGTGGGGAACAGTTAAGTGCACCTTTTAAAGTTTTGAGACTACCTGGGGTAAGTTTAGCGAAGTGTTGTGAGCAAAGTTCTATTCGATGCACTTGCAAAAGCAACAGTAGAGAGAGTTTTTAACCCTGAGGAAGAATAACCCATCAGTAATTGAGTACACAAGCTGCTTTGTTGAACTCTCAAAGTTTACCTCATAATATATAGCAAATGTTGAGGCTTCAAGAAGGTTTGGCCCCTATATTAGGAATCAATTGGTTGGACAACTGTACAATCTAGTCAGGAATTGCATATATAAACAGCTGAAATTGAACGGGTGGAGAATGAGTTAAGAATGGATAATGAATGTCATATTTGTATGGGATTTGATGAGTGTTCGGGAGTCATTTTAGGGCATTAGTGTGCTTAATTGTATGACTTATGCCCTTATTTATACTATTATATGTGGCTTTGCTTGTTTTGAGAGTGTTTGCAAATTTTGACTTTGTGAGGCAAGTTATGTGAGTATAATGATGATTTTGAGGCCTTGTAGATAAAAAATGGTGGCAAAAGAAGCCCAATGACACCCAACATAGACATATCGTGGTCAATGTCATGATATAGAAAGTTCCAGGAAGAAGCAACAATACAAATAAGGGGAGTGCTTAGCTAAACCTGCCATCAAACTTTTTAATTTGGTCAAAACTCTTATCGAATTAGCTTTGTGCCTAACCGTGTCACCCAACTCTATTATTATAGTCAACTTTGCCACCTTGATCGGTTGTAGTAGGTAAGGGAGTAATTTGTCGCTGGAAGTGAAAAGTTTGTGTTTATGCCACTTGAAAAATAAATGGACAATAAATGAAAAATCCTAATTACTCCTAAAACACCCTCTCTACAATGGCTTTTAAACGCTCCTGTTCCCCATCCCTCTAAACTCTTGCCTTTTCAAGAAAACCCTAGAAATCCACAAAAGCCAAGAAGCATCAACCTGAAGTAAAGAAAGTGTTTGATTGCAACTGAACATTAAGAGGTTGAATTAATGTTGTTGATAAAGTTCATCATCAGGTAAGCATTGTATACTTTTAATTTTAAAAAACTTGTGAAATTAGAGTGCATAGGGTCTGTGTTCATTAAATCAATGGAATTTGTATATTGTGTTGAAATTTTAAGAAATTATACTCTGTATGTGTTGCCTGATGTTAGTAAAGGTGGAACATGTGATGCTTTAAACCCTAGTGCTCTATTTTTAAGAAATTACACATAAAATGATTAGTTCCTTTAATTTTGAAAATGTACATGGAAAATGTGAAACCCTACAAATGCTTAGCTTCGTATCTTTCTTGGTGGATCATTTGAGAGAGTGCCCCATATATTATATACCGAGTTAGAAGTATCTGATGTGTACATGGACCCTGATTACCTGAGTGTAGATGATATTAAGGAGAGAGTGCTGAACTTACGCTATTCTGAAGAAACAATAAAAGAAATGTATTTTAGTAGGCCTAATGTCCGTTTTCAAAATAGTCTAATTCCCATTCAAAGTGATGAAGAGGATAGGGAGTTGATTAAATTGTGCTTAAAGAGTGGTTCTAATTCTGTCCCTATTTATGTTGAGCATAATGATGATGAAATTAACAAGAGTAAGGGAGTGTTGGATAAGGAGGCATATTTTCCAAATGTGTCAGACTGTCATGATAAATATGACAATGATGGGTGGTTCAATTCTGATGATGTTGACCCTAAATTCATAGATGTTAGGGAGAAAAAAACGCAACTAAAGAGGTAATTGGTGCTGAGGTAGAGAATGTGAGAGGTAATGTAGGACATGAGAATGGGAAGGATGCTGTAAATGTTGAGCATGAGCTTGAATTAGATGCTGAAGGAGGTGAGAACATTATAAGGATTCTGATAATACTGATAGCCCAAGTGAAGATAGTGGGAAGGATGCTCAAGATGGTGATAAAACGGGAAATAGGAAAAAGAGAGAGAAGTTGCCCAGATACCTTGGGCCCTATCTTGACAAATCTTATTTACATGTTAGCATGAAGTTCAAAGATAAGAAACAGTTGAGGCAAGCTTCTGACAACTATAGGATATTGAAGGGGTATGATTTGAAGACTAAAAGAGTGACACAGTTAGATTTACATGTTGACATGAAGAATGAGTTATCATATCAACTAACTAAAATGGAGAATCCTCACACTTTTATTCCTTTTTCCTTTAAGCAAGGGAGTGAGTATATGTCAACCAGTTAGTTAATTAAGTACTACACTGAGACATTTAGGTTGCATCCTAGTTTAAGGTTAAGGGAGTTGAAATGCCTTGTTGAGAAAGACCACAATTGCAAGGCTACCTTATCCATGTGTACTAGGGTTGGGGTAGGGGCTTTGACTGCAATAATCGGTGATTATATGGCTCAATTTGGACAAATAAGGGATTTTTTGTATGAAGTTTATAAGCAAAATCCTGGGACCACAGTAAAAGCCAAAACTTTTAAATATGCTGATGATCAGCATTTATTCAGGTTTCTATACATTTGCCCTTGAGCATTAAAAAAGGGCTTCTTAGATGGGTGTAGGAGAGTAATTTCACTTGATGCATGTTTCTTAAAGGGGCCTTAAAATGGCCAAGTATTTGTTATTGTTGGTAGGGATGCTAATAACCAAATATGCCCAATAGCATGGGCAGTGGCATAAAGTGGGAAAAGAGAGTATGAGAGTGGCTCATCACATTGCTGCAGGCATATCTTGAGATTAAAGATGGCACAAGTTAGACTCTGATTTCATATTAGTAGAAGGTGTACATTTCTGTTGATGTATGTTGGTTATTTTTTTTTTCTTCTCTATTAATGTGTTTTAGGTATATTAACTGCTTCTTTGGCTTATAGGGGCTTGTTGAGAGCGCACAAAGTCTTCTACCTAGAGCTGAACATAGAATGTGTGCTAGGCTTGTGTATGCTAATTTAAGAAATCAATGGAGGGGTGTGATTTCTAGGAGAGTATTTTGGAAAATTGCTAAGTCTACAAATGAAGTGCATTTCAAAAAACTCATGAAGAAAATGCAAGATTTAGATATTAAGGCTTGGTAATTTTTAGAAAAGAAATATCCAAGGCATTTATGTAGATTATACTTCAAACCACATGCTAAATGTGATTTAGTTGATAATAATATGGCAGAAATCTTCAATGGGTCTATTGTAGAAGCTAGATACCTACCATAGTGTCTACGCTTAGAGAAATCTTCAAGGCTGTCATAAATAGATTGGTACAAAGACGAAGTTGGGCTGCCAAGTTAGAAGACTCCATATGCCCTAGGATTATTGTCAAACTATAAAAACTTAAGGATAAGGAAAGATATTGGCAGGAAGCAAGGGCAGGAAATGGGTTTTATAATGTGGAACATGGTACTAAAACCTTTGTTGTGAACTTGAATCAAAGGCCATGCAGTTGTAAAGACTGGGAATTAAGTGGAATCCCCTATGCTCATTCTTTGGCAGTGATGAGGGAAGAGAGACTAAACCCCTTGAACTTTGTCCATGACTGTTATACGACTGAGTATCTGATATTACATATGAACACGCTCTTATCCCCGTTAATAGAGAAGACTTCCGGGAGCAGGCACCAGGACTTGACATTAAAGCTCCTGTGTTTCCCACTAAGAAGAAAGGCAACCTCATACTCAAAAGAAGGTTATAACCTAGGGAGACAACTACAAAGCAAGTTGAAAATGTTTCTAAGTCTGGTGTGAAAATGCATTGTTCAAACTGTGGGGGTGAGGGCCATAACAAGAAGATATGCACCCAAAGACAGTCTAAGTTAAAGGTTAATCCATTTCTCAATGTATTTCTTAATACAGTTATGAGTTGTCCAATATTTAAAATGCGTTTAACTATTTCTTTATTTCTTTTTTCAGATGTAAAGGTAAAAATCAACCTGCCAAGGACAAGCAACAGCTACCACAGCTAATTCTAATCCCTTAACCACAAAGAACCCTAAGTTCTAACCCAAGTCTAAGAACAAAGCTAAAACTACTCACCTTACAGCTAATTCTCAACCCACAGCTTCTTCTCAGCCCACAGCTTCTTCTCAACCTATAGCTACTGCTCAGCCCACACCTCCTCTTCAGCGCAAACCTACTTCTCAGTCTAAAGTATCAGTATCTCTCCTATTAGCCATAGCCATGGATTGCAAATGCTCTACCTGTCCCTCCATCTCAGCCTTCTCTTTCTTCTAGGCCCAAGTTGAATGTCAGAAGGGAAACTTCAAGGCATACATCAGCTGTAATTGTTGCTTGCACCTCAACTTCATAAGCTCAGCCTTTGAGGAGATCTGGAAGAATAAGAACAGTTTTGTTTCTCGATAAGTCATATGTTGTCTTAGATCAGTAATCGAACTAGAGTTGGAGTTTTTGATTCTTTTTGGATAGTAGCCAAACACAACATTCTCAAGCTTCATTAGGTATCTTGTTGGTGATATGTACATCAATGTACATGTTAGGTAGGAACTTTTTGATTTGTACATGAAGGTATCATCTTGTAAAGCTTAACTATAGCTACAATGTCTACTTGTAAAGCTTAACTATGGCTACAATGTAATAGAGTTCTCTTTTGCATACAATTGATCACAGAAAGTGTACTTCCTTGCTTCACTTTGGTTTTGATTTTCTTGTTTCACTTTGTAATTAGTAAAAGGCAAAGTCACATACACCAAAGTACTAGTGCTTTTGCTTTGTAGATAATCACAATTTCATACCATACAAACATAACCCTTTTAACAGCTACTAAAGCTCCCTAATTACCTAAATTATTACAAATTACATCTTCCACATCAACCCTCATGATCACCCCAATACATAATGGCATACATCAACCAACCCCCATTACTAGACCATTACTTCCCACCCCCATCAGCAAAGCCTATACAAATTAGCACAGCAAACAATAACAATAAACCCCACAACACCTTCCTCTCTCTCATTTAGTAGTTAAGAAGTTGCATCTTCAGCCTTGAATTGTTCTCCCTCACCCTCTTCACAACATCTTTATCATAAGCTGCTTCTTCCTTCATTCTCTGCAAATGTTGATTCTCTTCCAGTAATATTTCATTTGACACAATCAAGGACATCACCATTGACCTCACCTTGTTCACAAAGGTAGTCATCAATCCATTTAGAGTTATCACATCCACTAGATGAGTCGAACAATGTACACTTAATAAAGCTTCTAAGGGGGTTGTTAATTATCATGCTTGTAAGTCATAAACCTTAATTTTGACTAATCCTCTATCCCTTTTTTGGTTCTTTTATAGCGATTTCTTCTTTGATTAAGAGGGATTTGAACAAGTTTTGGCTCCTTTAACGTTCTTGCCTTGTTTAATCCCCTTTCTAACTTTTTGCAAGTATTTTTTGTGTTATTTAACGAAGAAGGGCAACAATTTGTGAGGATGATAAATTTCCCTAGTAAAAAGCACTTTAAACATTTTCTAGGTTTGATTTAGGGTTAAGGTAAGATTAATGTTCCTGAATTATTGTTGATTGAAGATTTTGAAGACCTTCATTCTCAATTCCATTAATCGAAGTTTGTTCTTTTTTCTCATTCTCTTCCTCTTTACGTGGTTTTGCTTAGTTTGTTTGATCATGCTTGGTTGTGATGGTTGGATTGTTATAATGATGATTAGTATGTAGTTTTCCTCAACTTGGGTTAGGGATTAGGAGCTAGGATGATAAGCTTGGTGTGATCTTGTCCTTCTTTAATTTTCAAGTTATTCAAGGGTCTTATCCTCTACCCACCAAGTGTTCTATGAAATCTCAGAAAGGACATCCCATCCAATAGTTTGGGTAAATAACCACATCGAAAGGTGGGTATTCATCCTATGTGGATAGAAGAAGAGAGAACGAGCATTGGGTATGAAAATAATCCAAAGCCTTGTTAGGTCCAAGTTGGTCTTCTTAAACCTTGACCTTTAAGTCCCCATGAAAATATTGGGCTTATGGATTAAGGTTACCTTTACTCCCCAAAAAGAGGCTTGGGCGGCCCTAAACAAACTGATCATCACCTTACCATCACTCGTGAATTGAGGCAAGTTTGAGAACGCATGCCTAGCATAAGTAGCCACTAGCAACTAATCCCTCGACCCAAGTCCTTCTCCAATTGAGTTTTCAGACCACATAATTAAATAGTCTTTGTTTCCCTCTCTCCCAAACTTACTCATCGCCCCTCTAGATTCAATCTAACACTAAGTTAGGTAACCTAAGTCTTGTTCTCACTGGACAACACCCTAAGTACATGGTGATAAACCATTTGCTTGTGGCATAAACTTTAAAGCTTATTTCCCACCAAACAAGTTTTTAGCGTCGTTACCAGGGAGTTGGCACTTTTCAATATCGAGGTTTGCTTGAGCTTTCGAGGCTGGGTTTTTTAAAAAATCCAAAAAAATTAAAAAACCAAGAATTTAAAAAAAAATTCAAAATGATTATTTTTCATTTACCTCAATTTGAGCATGAACCTTTTTAGCACTACTTGTCTACGTTGAATGATTACCATGCTCAATATATGCATTTCACGTGTGAAAAGTGGAAAATATGTAATGTTGTGCTTGAGGGGATAACACATGAAACCTGAGCCACCCTTGAGTCCATGTGTTATGATGGTATGCGCTCTTTAGACGTTGATTATATGTGGGACTTGTTTAAGTCCTTGGCTTGGTATCAATGGCACCACGAGAAGGCTGGTGAGTCTTTGGTGTGCCCTTCCCCCATTTCCTATGATTTACACGCTTATTCTCTTCTTATGTGCGCTTCTTATCAATATTTTGAACATGAAGTGAATTCTTGTCCCTATTATGATATTTCCAATATATGCTACGTGAAACTTAATGTTGCAATAGCGACAATGAATGAGCAATATGAGTGTTTCATTGTTGAGATGAGGGGGTGTGACCTATTGCATGAGACTGACCCTAGTCCATCTTCTCCTAGACTTGAGGTTAATCTCTATGATGATTATGAGTCTTCTCTTCATCTCCAGCCTAATTTTATGGTTGATTCACCTTTGACCAGTCTAAAGGAAGTGATTGATCCTCCATTGCCTTCTTTACCATTCGTCGCTGCATCCTTGTCTAGCACACCTAGAGACCCTACTGAGGGTGTCTTAAGCTTACTTTCTTTTCCCCTCCCTTTAGCTCAGTGCACGTGGTTAGAGATAGGTGAATGTCTTAAAGGTGATGCAAGTTGTTTGAGGATGATTCGCTTGATTGGTCGCGCCACATTGCATTGTTAGAGCCTTCTTTTGAGAGTTATATAGTGATGGTGTGAGGGTTGGTGTCGCTCCTAACATTGAGCATATTGACCCCATTTGCACCCGGGTCCCTTGACTCAGTTCCCATTTCATCCGCTTTACTTCCCACCTCCCCCTCTCAATTGCATGCATTTCACGAGTTCTTAGGTGACATTAGAGGGTATAATCCCTTCTTGGACCCTTATTGTGCATTGCTAGAGGACGTGCCTAGGAAGATCATGTGGAGTACTTTCTTTGATCAAGCTTTTGATTTTTCCATGGCAGTTGATACGTGTAAGAGGTTACTTCTTTCTTGCTCATGTTCTTTTACTTACATAACTTTGAGATGCATGGAAAGGTACATGATAAGCTTTTGAGAGTCTTGACTGCATCTGAGTTGAAGACGCAAATCTTAAAAGATGTGGAAGAGTGGCTAATGCTCCTTGAGCCTCCATAGCATTATCTTAGAGAGGCGTAGTTTGGGTACAATTAGTACCCAACCTGGTATAATCGTTCTAACTCTTCTCCCCTTCTTTCTATTCTTTTTCATTTTCTTTTTAGTTGTGGATATTAGGCTGTGTTTTTGTTGGAGAACATTTCGAGGTGAAATTTAAGATATTATGGAACCAATTGATGGCTATCATCACCTTTCTGTGCTTTTAGTTTATAGTTGTGTTTTGTTATTGGTGGTGGTGTTGGATTTGTATATGTTCGTTTTTGGTGGTGTCAGTTTTGTATATATGTGTGGTCTTGTTATCGATGGGTGAGGTTATATTTTCGGATGAGTGTCTTAGTTTGTGTATATGTGTGCTTGTTTAGTGTTTTTCTGTATTTTGTTCTGTTTCGTGTTTTTGTGACTCCTTGGCTCCCAATAAGGACATTGTGAGATTTAGGTGTTGGGGAAAAGAGTCATATACCCATTTGTGTATACTTTTGTGAAAATTAAGGGAGTCATATACCCGTTTGTGTATACTTTTGCAATTTTTCAATTTTGTATAGTTTTTCTTTTTTGGCTGTGGGGGACTTTTGTGCCTTTGTAATTGGTTTTTAATCTTTGATAGCTTGGTTGCTAGCTTGTATGTAGGTCTAATATGCATGATGCAACACTTGTCTACAATGTGATCTCCGGCCTCTTATAATAACCCCATTTAACATGTGCGGTTTTGTGCCTACCTTGTACAATTAAGCATTGACTTTTGGTGTTAATTATTGAAATTTGGATTGAGGGACATTTTACTTGGTTAATTGACTTCCAGTTTTAGCATCATGATGATAAAAAGAAAAAAAATGAGAAAACATGATACAAAAATAAGCTTAACTCCACTACCTCTATTTGGGTTTGAATAAGTGCTTTACACATCCTAATAAAACCCCTAAATAGGAAAGAAGTACAAGTATGTGGTAAGTTGTTCCCCCAGGAGTTCAAGTCCTAATAAACCAAGGACTACCCACCCAGGCAAAGGAGCAAAAGGAGAAGCAAAAAAAGGAAGAAAAGAACAAAACGAACAAAAATGAGACCTAATAAAAAGAAGTCATAAGCAAAGTGGAAATGACATTTTGTCATGTTTTAGCCTATCATTAAGAGTCAAAAACACCTTGAACAAAGCACCAACGTGTGTAAATCGTGTCATTGTGCTGTGTGGGATGAAAAATGAGACCGGGATGCATTTATAGACTGTGTGTGTCCTGAATGTATATTTTTCTTGTGTATGGCTTAGTAGTTGGTTTGTTAGGATGATAAAATCGACTTAGATGTGTACATATTTTCCCCTTCGTCTTGTATATATGCCTTGCTTTTGAAAAAAAAAATCCAAAAGCATTTCAAAGGTTCCTATTGTTAGATCTTAGAGTATCCTACCACAAGAGGGGGAGTGAATTGTGGTGTCTGATTTTCGCGTTATATATGACAAACACCTCTGTGACTTGTTTGCAGAGGGTGTTTTCAGATGTAGCAAGAGCGAAAATTATCAAGATAGATGCGGAAATTAAAGCACACACAATTTTTCACGTGAAAAACACCTCTAGCCCAACTGAGGTGTGAAAAACCACGACCGACCTCGTGTAGGATTTAACCACTTCACTAAACCGGGCTTAACACGCTACAATTGCAACACACCTTGTTACAACCTTGCAACCACGTAATCTCCTTCTCAAGGCAGATTACACCACGTCCAAATCTCACTACATTGGACACGTCCAAAGTCCACACGACTAGGACACACTCACTCACTTTTGACTGATCTGATATCAACGTCAAGAACACCTTACTGGGGTGCTTCTCACTAAGCAGATGTAAGGTACAAATGAAGATCCTATTATGCCAATATATTGAAAACTTGCTTTAAACACAACTTGAACTGGTTTTTCTTTTCTCAAGTGAAGCTCATAAATTCTTTTCACTAGAAAAACCTCTTTTCAAATTTTGCCTTTTGGGAATGTTGCGTTTCAAGATTTCTTTTTTTGCTTTCTTCTCTCTATTGCTCAGTATGTCTCTATGTCTCTGTGAAAACGAAGCTGTTTTTAACAAGAAATTCCAACGGTCAAGAACCAAGGAGAGGAAAGGAAATCACCTAAGTTTGGAAGGTGATTTTTCAAGAGAAAAAAAAAACTCACAACGGCTAGTGATAAAACATTTCCCAAAATCTAAGGGATTTGTTATCTTAAGAGATAACCTTTATCTCCTTATAGCCGTGGGTTAGCTTTAAGTAAGGCAACCAGAAATCTTTAGCATTTTAAAAACTTTATCACATCCGAAGATATGGGCAGAAAAAAAAATCTTCCAAATTTTGGCAAATCTCCCAAAATCTATTTTCCCAAATCTCCTATAAAATATTCAAGAAATATTTTTTCCAGAAGAATAACATTTGAAAATATTCTGGAGATTTTGGCCAACCGAAATAATTTTTTTCAAAGATAATCGGGTATGGCCACTTCAGGTCAGAAACACCCTAGGCACCCTTTTTGCAGGGTTGTTCGCAGTCTGGTGTTCTGAAGCACTTTAGCACGAATACCGATTCAAGAGATGTTTAAAAAGCTTTTTCAATATTGGCATATTAACAAGAGTCTAAATAAATAAAGCCTATGTACTTAAGACTTCTTGTTTTGAACTAGTCATCTTGTCCAAGATCTGTATAGATGCCATGAGCACCAAGGTCACCTTGTTTGCTGGGATTGTTCTTTGTCTTGCTAGACTTCATGAATTGCTTCTCGTACAATCAACTCAATCATCTCATGGAGGTGGTGATCTTGAGAGTGAACCATTAGGTATGAGACCTGTTCTCAAGGCGTGTTCTCAACATTCAACAAACAGGTTAATGCGCATTGTTGAAAACATATTCTCAGCACATTGTTGAAAACATGTTCTCAGGACTTGTTCTCAACAATCAACAAGTTAAAGCACATTGTTTGAAAATATCTTGTTTGGAGCAACATTGCTTTAGGTTTGTTATCATCAAAACATAATAATGGTTTCAACACCTATGTTAGTTTTTCTTTTGTTTTGCTCAAGAAAGAGCAAAAGATAGGTGTGTGGATATTTGTTTGGTACTAAATTGTCATATTTTACATGCCTCTATCACCTAATTTTAGCTCGTATAATAACATAATCTTTAGGATTTTTACTTGTTTTATTTACTTGTGTAGGTAATAAGATCAATCAAACAAATGTCGCGAAAAGAGCAAAGATGGACAAGAAAAGCACGGAAATTCACAAGGCAAGAAGAACGATGGGCGTAGGGGGCCCGATAGCACCAAATCATGGCCACAACTTGCAGCAAGGTGACTGCCTATCTTTTGCCTATTGTTGTGAAATCCGCAAGCGTATGGCTTCTTGCCATAGTAATCACAGGTGTCATCCTCTGAGATGGATTATGAAATTAGACTATGACTCAGTTTCAAGTAATTATAAAATTGGATAAGAAATAAATCAAACCAAATTGCTCAAAAGAACTAGAACCAAGAACGGGGAAGGATGGAAAGCCAAAATCGAACCAGTTGCTCACAGATACAGAAACCAAATCCAAAATCTTCGTTCAAAATTGAAAACCCGCGATTCGATTGCATTAATTTTTTTGAGAACTAATACTAAATATGAAACTAAAAAAACAAAATAGAGATTAAATGAAAATCTGAAACTGGAAAATTAAAACTCTAGACTAATCTAGTCTATGCTATTCATCTTGAGTCGGTGTTTGTTTTGTTCAATTTATAGTCCGAATCTAAACTCTTTTACGTCCTTCAATCTTTTATAACCGCCAAGTTATTCATTGCCCATTAATCAACCTAATTGATGAGATGAACATAATGGTGATCAAACGGCTACAAGTTAATGATGCTAATGAATGCGTGAGTTGAAGAAGTTTAAGGAAGGATGAAAGAGAAAGATGATGGAGGATGGGGGATGGGTAAGAGCTCACCTGGGCGTCGCTTTAGGTCACAGTTGTTGTTGTTGATTTTCTCCTCTCCTCTTTCTTTGTTTTCTAACTTGACCCAAATCTTAATCTTAATTGACGTAAACTATTTATTTTTTTTCTAAGTTTTCCCAATTCCTACAAAATAAACAAAAATATTCTTAAAATTCTAATTTAATTATTTATTTTGAACAAATATTAGACAATAGAAGGATATAAAATGACATAGTTTCGTGTTGAACACCTGTCGTCGGCCGATGGCTGGCCGTCCCCTACCCCCCGCCCCTACCGCGTCCCGTTCACAGCCTGCCTCGATTCCTATTTAAGGTCATTTTGGGGAATTCCTCAAGGTTCTTTTGGGAGACTTTTCAGGAGGTTTTAGCTTAGGTTTAGCCAATAACCCCAATGGGGGGAATTGAAATGTGTATATTATTGATATGCTATAAAAATGCACCACCGTCATAGTACCTATTACGTGGTGGTTATCTAGATTAGATTGTATTTTGGGAGATTTCGATTTAAGCTTTTGGATTTTGGATCTTCATTCAACAGGCCTCAAGCCTAAGCTTTCTCTTCTCTTTGTCTTTGTCTTTCTATTTCACATTTTATTCTTGTTTAGATTTTGCTAGTTTAATTCTTGTGTTTGATTTTGTTTGGTTTAAATGTTTAATTTTTATTGTTAATCGTTGTTTTATTAGCTTGCTAGATTAGTTTAGTTTCATTCCTCCTCCTCTCTAGTTCATGTTTGTCTTCATGTTTGCTAGCTTAGTTGTGGTTTGATTTCATGGTTTTTTTGTGATGATTTGTAGCTAGATTTTGTTGGTTTCGATTGCGATTAGCCTATTGATGGCTAATTACTCTTGGATTAGGCCTAACTACATCCAATTTATGCTTTGGACTTAGAGTTTTCTCTCGTGTCTGCTAAGTATTCGATGAAATGCTTGAAAGAGCTCTCACTAGCGATTGACTTATGCCGAGAGCTGAGGTCAATTAGCTAGTGTGGGGGAGAGGATACCCAGGATTTGTACATGAAAATAGTCTCGATCCTAGCTAGGTCCGAGGGTTGCTAATCTCATGATCGAATTAGGTTAATCCCATGAAAATAAGTGGTTAGACTAATTAGACTAGCTCATGACCCTTAAGAGAGGGCTTGGGTGGTCTTCATTTGTGTAACTGACCATCTCTAGTTGTCGGTGTAGGTTTGCTATGTTTGGACTAGCCCCGATAGCTTGGTTCATTAATTGGCCAAATCGCAACTCCAAGCCTCTTTTCGCATGTTTATTAGCTTAGTTTAGCTTGTCTTTCTTTCCTTTTCACTTAACCTAGCTTGAACCACTTGAGCTAATTTTGGCACTTGAAACCCAGCTTTTAGTGGACGACGCCCCGCGTACTCGATGATAGGCCATGAACTTAGGGTTATAAATATTAAAACTTAAATTCTTCCTATCAAGTTTTTGGTCGGTGGGAAATAAGCTTAAAATTTATGCTACAAGTGAACGGTTTATCGTCATGTACTTGGGGTGTCATCCACTAAGAACAAGTCTTAGGTTACCTAACTTAGTGTTAGATTGAATCTAGAGGGGCGATGAGTAATTTTGAGAGAGAAGGAAACAAAGACCAATCAATATTGTGGTCTAAAAACTCAATTGGAGAAAGACTTGGGTTAAGGGATTAGTCGCTAGGGACTACCTATGCTATGCATGAGTTCCTGAACTTAGCTCCATTCACGAGTGATCGTAAGTGGGTGATTGGTTTGTTTAGGGCCACCCAAACCTCCTTGCGGATAGTAAACATAACCTTAATTTGTAAGCCCATTTATTTTCATGGGGACTCAAAGGTCAAGGTTGTAGAAGACCAACTTGCACCTAATAACGCTTTGGGTTATTTTTATACCTAATGCTTGTTCTCTCTTCTTCTATCCAAATAGCATGAATACCCACCTCTCGATGTGGTTATTCACCCCAAGTATTGGATGGGACAACCTTTCAGACATTTCATCGAACACTTAGTGGGTGAAGAATGAGGCCCCTAAATAACTTGAAAATTAAAGCAAGACAAGAACACACCTAAGCTTATTATGCCATCCTAGCTCCTAATTTCCAACCCAAGTTGAGGAAAACTACTCACTAATTATCATTGTAACAATCCAACAATCACAACCAAGAATGATCAAACAAACTAAACAAAACCAGGTAAAGAGGAAAAGAGAGAGAAAGAAGAGCAAACTTCGATTAATGGAATCGAGAATGAAAGTCTTCAAAATCTTCAATTAACAATAATTGAAGAACACTAATCTTGTCTTAACCCTAAATCAAACCTAAAAAGTGTTTAAAGTGCTTTTTATGAGTGAAATTAAGCATCCTCATGAAATTAGGCAAAACAGGGCATTTATAGGCTAAAAACTGGGAAGGGGTGACAGTCATCGCCTGCCTACAGGAAATGTTCCTAAACCATGAGGTGGTAATGGCTAGCCGTTGCCAGACCATCTTCACCTATCCTGTACCTTGAATTTTCACTTTTTCTTACTCTCTTGCTCCCTTCGAGCCTTCATGTGACCAATATTTACTCTCACATTGCCTTTTTCCATGTACTAGCTGCCCTTCCTCCTTAAATAACTTGAAAAATACCTGTGAAAAGTTACAAAGGAGATTAAATAAGGCAATGATGTTAAAGGAGGCAAAAATTTTTCAAATCCCTCTTAATCAAAGGAGAAATGGGGGAAAAGAGCCAAAAATGCGATAAGAGATTAGTCAAAAGAGAGGTTTATCAACTCCCCCATACTTAGCTCTTGCTTGTCCTCAAATAAGCTTAACTTGACACAACATGAATAGGAAAGTCGATCTTTCAAACTCCCTTCTCAAGCTTGGCAATAAGGCCAATCGACAAGCAAAGTCACTCAATCAAGAAGTACCAAAGATGAGGCGAGGGAGCGAGATAGGAATGAAACTCTCTAGGAATCGCTTCGCCTAGTAGTGCATACCAAGACTAAGTGAGATCCTCAAGGCAAGGAAGGAGGTGGCTTGCTAATGGTGGGTAAAAGAGACTGAGGAGAGCTTTACTTTATGGTCAAGTGAAACTCTCCTTTCCAAATGTTTAAATATGTTTGTGTGTACTCTCATTACCCAACCAATCATATAAAACCAAAGGCCCCCACCACTGGTGCAAAAACACACACACTTTGATCAAGAGGACTTTGAAAGGATTGAAACGGGGTTCTTCTGTAATGATGAGAAGCGGGCAGGTCTTTTGGGATAAGTGAAGCTAAATAGCCCTAGGGCTAGAGAGCGAGAACCTTTTCACAATAAAGAAATAGAAGCAAATCATTACTTCACACCCACAACCCACTTAGAACACTTAAGGAGGGAGCCGATTCAGTTTGGAATGCAATCATTGTGCCAAACATCTTATTTGCACAAGCTTTCTCCTATTTTCTTCTTTCTTTTTTTTTGCATGCTAAGTAGCTTACTCTTATTTTTTTTCAATTTTATTTTCCAAAGCTTTGTCATTTTGTTGTCTTCCTTTTTTTCTTTTTTCCCGAGCAAGCTTAAAGCAAGGGACTTGATGCTAGGCACTTAGTCAAGGATGTTCCAACTTCCCTTCTTTCCCTTTTCAAACATAACTTAAAACAACATACATCCAAAGATTTTTCCAACTCAAAAACGGGCAACGCTGAAATATAAATAGATCAAGGCTGAAATGAGTGTGGAAATAACAAAGACGAGCAAGGCTCAATGTGGATGAGCAAAAAGGGTTTCAACATCATTTAGGCATCTTTTTAGGCTATGTGGCGTAAAATAACAACAAATGCCTCAATCATATCAAATGATGCATATTGGCTAATGTGGTTTTGGAGAGGACAAAGCTAAGTTTTAGCATTGCAATCAATACTGAGCCACACAAGAAAAACAGAAAGAACCACTAATAATGAGTGGTCACGTAAAGGCTCAAAGCTTACAGGTCAAGTCACCGCATTGACATCTATTTACCTTATGACTTAACGACTAGCTAAGTCTCTCCAGGTCAAGCCAAAAGGGTCTTCAGGACTAAAGCATGTACACAAGGCAAAATGATCACCAAAGGGAGTGCACATTATCATGCCCCATCAACCAAAGAAAATACCACAACCCAAGTGTGCAACCAAGCTAATCAGTCAGCATTTACACCATGTATTCACATTATAGAAGGGGTTTTTCTTTTTCAAAAGTTTTTTAATTGTTATTTTTTTTTTAAAAGAAAGATCACAAGAAAGAAATGAAGAGTAGGGTAAGAAATGTACCTTACAAGCCTAATGACGTCCTCCTTAACATTACCCTGAAGATGAAAAAACAAAACAAATATATACAATGCAATAGAAGAATCTACATGCTCTACTCATGCAAGTCCTAAGTATACAGTGATTCCTAAAATGCAACTAAAAGGGTTACCTATTGTAGTGGACTATTATGTATAAACATAAACACCTCTCAACCTAGCCAATCACTCCTCTATCATCATAATTCCCAAGAATGTCTCCCCAATGACGACAAGAGAAAAAAAAACCCATTTCAAAACCAATCACTCTCACGCCATACAATCCCCCTAACATGAGCTTGCCAACTCCCCCCCCCCCCTCTATGCTTAAGACATGCATTGTCCCCAATGTATAATCATCTAAGAAAAGCAAAGGGAAAGAGAGCGGGAAACTTACAAACCATCAATAACGCTAGGAGGGTTGTTGGACCTCCAATTGGGTGAAGGGTAGGGGCAACCATGGCGCTCGTATGCATAATAGACGTGGTGCTCCAGGTGTTGCTGGCGGCAATCAAACTCCATTTGCCGGCGGAGCAACTCTTGTCGATCTTGAGTGTGTTTCTATTGATGTTCATCAATTGCACCGAGCCTCAAAGTTGAGGTGAGAGAAGTGGTAATCCATGTACTAGTAGAAATGGGGTTCATTGAAGCCTGAAGAACCCGCCTCAGTACGGCTCCTAGTCAAGGGGGGTCATACCCCTTCTTCTCGGGTGGTACGGCCTGGGTTCTAGAACTCGAGGCACCCCTCACCACCACCAGCGTTCCCTCCTTGGGCTTGAGGCTTAATGTCATCTGTCTCTATATCAATATCACCATCATCTACCTAATTAGAGGGGTTGAAACAAATGCTTTTTGTGGGGTTCAGGAGGGCGAAAAAGAGAATACCATGGTGCTTCACAAACACTCGGCCACCCTTCATTTTGAACATCTCCGTGTTAATGCAAATGGCTAAGTCTAGCCACCCCCTGGGAACAACGGAGCTAACCACCTTATGAGAGGCTCTAACTCCCAAGCATATGTAATGGCTAAAATGATGCCCCTGTAAGCAATGGGGGACTTAGGTGCTGAAGCCTGTGAGACCAACTGATGGAGGATAAAAGCACCTATATCAAAGCTCTCATCACTAAGAATACACCACAAGAAGAAAACTTCACTTAGTCGAGCTTTTTTTTTACTCTCGTGTCTGGTGAATACAGTGTTAGCCATGAGGTGGTGAAAATATCAAAGGGTGGGGTTGCAAATGGAAGTGGCCTTAGAGCAACTAGCACTATAAGCCACATAACACCCCCAGTTGTCTTTCACTTGTGTGCGCTTATCACAAGTGATTTCGACCTAAAATTCTTGCTCATTGAAATTTGCATGTACAGGGGTGCAAACACCACCTTGTGGGAGTCTTAAGTAACGGTCAAATTCCGCTAGGTTTGTGTCAAAGGTCCTATTGAATAACCGGAATTGAATGTGAACTGGTTGGTTTTGGTACTGGGTATTCCAATTGAACTTGATTGAACTCATAAACTCCTACCATAATTTCTCATAAATGGGTTTATCCATTGTCATATATTTACTCCAACCATCAACCTTAAGTGGTTCATTCAAACTTTCTAATAACCCAAGGTTCCCCAACAAACCAAAGTCAATGTACTTAGGCTCGATTATGTATCTGTAAGCAACGAAATCATAACAAGTAATGTGCTCTTGATCAACAAATTGAAGCTCATACTTATTAATAACATGAGCGAAGAGTAGGGTAGTTATCGCGAGCTACTCGGGCCCGGACCGGTGGCACATTGGCGGAGGGGGGTAGGAGCGACCATTTTAGCGTGTTTGGTTGCTGCCGATGATGAAGGCATAGATGTTGTAGTCTTTTTGCCCATGGTTAAAGTGAGCCAAAATGTCCTCAGAATCCAAGTGCCTAGAACACCACAAACGCTCCCAAAACCAAGCAATCCATCAAACACTCAAAAACAAAGCAATCTAAGTGGTTGAAGAGAACACTTGAAAATGTAGCACTTCAAATGCACTTCAAAACCAAGAAAGCACCAAAATATAGCTCATAAGCCTCAAAAATGAGACTTTCTCTATCCTCAAGCTCAAGAGCTCTTCAATGGAGGTATAAATTTGAAGAGAGAGAAAGTGGTGAGGGAATGGCGTAAATAGGTAGTCAAATGGAAGCTTGGAAGGAGTGGAACAAATTCCGGCGAGGGAGTGGCCGAAAAACACCTCAAGTGACCAGATTTTGAAAGTGGAAAATTTGTGGTAAGGTTTGAGTGGTGAGGATTTGAGTGATTGGTGAAAAAAGGTGTTTTAGTAGAAGAATAAGTCAAAAAACATGAAAAGAGTAAAGAAAATGGTGAAAATTTGAGTGGGAGAGTGGTGGATTTGAAGGTTGTGGTGAAGCTCGGAAGACGTTTTAGAGAGAGAATGTTGCGTAGGGGTTTGGTGGTTGAAGGAGAAATGAAGAAAGAGGAAAGAAACAGGGAGAAAAGAGGGGTCAGGAGTATAGTCGACAGTCTGCTGGTCGCCTGAGCTATGTCAAACACTTCAAAATATTTTCATTTTTTGGTAACTCCTCCTCCTTATTTGAGTCAAATGCCATAAGGAGGGCTTGACCATGAACAGATTTCAAGGAGAGATAGCATCGGGAAGGTCGTGGGTGACCTTCTATCGATTGGTTCACTGACGATGTGGTGTTTGAGCCATGATCCATTTACTTTGAAAGTTCCCATGGCCTCCATACCAACTTTGATGGCACCATATAGGAAGACTTTTTTCTCCTCAAAAGGGCCTGACCACTCGAACCGAGTTTCCTTGGGAATAACTCCAACCTTGAGTTAAAAAGGAGGACCAAATCACCAACCCGGAACTACCTCCAATGGATATACTTGTCATGCCACCTTTTCATCTTCTCCTTATAAATTTTTGAACCTTTATAAACATTGGAGTGGACCTCTTCAAGCTCATTCAATCAAAGTAACCACTTTTTCCCCGTCACCTTTAAATCAAAATTAAGAAACTTAACAGCTCAATAGGCCTTGTGCTCCAACTCGACGGGGAGGTGACATGGCTTACCATAAATCAACCTAAATGGTGTAACGTCGATGGGAGCCTTAAAAGAAGTAGGGTAAGCCCATGGAGCATCATCGGGCTCGTCGGCCCAATCCTTCCTTGATCTTGCAACCATTTTCTCCAAAATAACCTTAATTTCTTGGTTGGAGATCTCTACATGGCCACTTGGTTAGAGGTGGTAGCCATGCCCCAATTTGTGATGCACCTAGTACTTTTTTAGTAAAGCTTCAAGTTTCTTCTAAATGAAATGAGCACGATTATCGCTAATGATGAGCCCGGGGGACTCTAAAACAAAGGAAGATTACCTTCTTGAAGAGATGAACTACCACTCGGGAGTCATTGCTGGGGCTAGCAACAACCTCCACCCATTTAGAAACATAGTCGACAGCGACCAGATATACTTGTTACCCCGAGAAGATGGGAAAGGTCCTATGAAATGAACCCCCCATACACTAGAGATTTTAACTTCAAGAACGTAGTTTATGAGCATTTCATTTCGCCTAGACAAATTCCCAGTCTGTTGACATAGATCACAAGCCTGGACAAGTTTGTGCACATCCTTGAACAATGAAGGCTAATAAAAACAGGCTTGGAGGATCTTGGCCTCGCCCTTATCAACACTTACATGCCCTGCGCAAGGAAAGTCATGATAATGAGATATGACAAAATTAATCTCCTCCTCGAGCACACATCTCCATATCATCCCATCTTTACAAGCCTTACACAACCAAGACTCCTCCCAAAAATATGATTTTGCTTCGTAGAAAAATTACTTCTTTTGATTTTAGTTCATGCCCAGCGGTGTGATCCCACATGCCAAAAAGTTCACCAAATCTACATACTAAGAAGCACTTGATGTTGCTAAAGCAAGCAAATGGTTATCCAGGAAACAATCATCAGTTAGCAAGTCATACTCCCCGTCATACCCAAAGGGAATTAGTAAGCGAGAAAGATGGTCCACCACCACGTTCTCTGTGGCTTTCTTGCCTCGAATTTCAAGTGCAAATTCTTAGAGAAGGAGGATCCACCGAAGAAGACGAGGCTTGGAATCCTTCTTGTCTAGGACATACTTAGGGGCGTAGTGGTTGGTGTACACAATGACCTTAAAACACAAGAGATATGGTCGAAATTTCTCAATTGCGTACACCACCGCAAGCAACTCCTTCCCAATGGTGGTGTGGTTTTGTTAAGCCTCATCAAGTGTCTTACTAGCATAGTAGGTGACATAAGGCTTCTTGGCGCTTCGTTGCTCCAAAACCACCCTAACCACGTGGGCACTAGCAACAACAACAACAACAACAATAAACTCCCAATGCGGGTCCCGCTTTCGCGGGGTCTGGGGAGATCCAGCATTAGGCAACCTTACCTCTACCGGTATTTCTACCCATAGAGAGGTTGATTCCATAAGACCCACAAAAACAGTTTTGAGAAAAGGTTTGAAGAGAAAAATGATTGCAAAACCAACGACCAACGTACGAGAAAAGGGATGGGGGAAAGGGGAGAAAGCTTGAGATAGAGAGCGGAGACATACCTCAACAAACCAGGGGCGCTTGGTGCCGTGACATCCCGAGAAAGCACAACCTCCAGACAAGCAAACCAAAACCCTACCCACCCCCACCTTACCCCACACCGCCTACGCTACTGCCCCCTACGGAGCCGGTCCCCTACAATAAGGGACCTTAATCCTGTCCCGCCACAAACTCCTATCCTGAGTCATGTCCTCCGTGAGACCGACAACTCTCAGGTCCTCTCTAACCACCTCTTCTAGGTTCTTCTTCGGCCTACCCCTCCCTCTCTTACCGCCGGGGGGGTTGATACTCTCGCACCTTCGCACCAGGGCTGCCACGCTTCTCCTCTTCACGTGGCCGAACCATCTGAGCCTAGATTCCCTCATCTTCTCCTCTATGGGGGCCACTCCAGCTAAGCCCCTAATTATCCCATTTGAGATCCTATCCAATCTCGTAAAACCACACATCCACCTGACCATCCTCATCTCAACTACCATCAACCTTTGGACCTGCGCCTTTTTTAGAGGCCAACACTCCGATCCATAGAGAACAGCCGGTCTAACTACCATCCGATAGACTTTGCCTTTCAGACCCATGGGCACTCTTTTGTCACACAGCACCCCTGACGCTGACTTCTACTTTTGCCAGCCCACTCTAATCCGCTGGCTAATATCCCCGTCAATGTCCCCATTCTGATGGATGATCGAGCCCAGGTACTTGAATTTGGCAACCTTCGGTATTGCCCTCCCATCCAAAACGATTTTTCCCCCCTTTTCTATCCTTCCGCTGAAACAGCAGTGAAGGTATTCCGTTTTTTATCTACTCAGACGAAAGCCCCTAACCTCAAGAGTATGCCTCCAACTCTCCAACCTGTCATTCACCCCCTGCCTGGTCACATCGATAAGGACGATGTCATCTGCAAATAGCATGCACCAAGGCACCTCGTCCTGGATTCCTCTAGTGAGTGCGTCAAAAACTAATGTGAAAAGGAATGGGCTTAAAGCGGAGCCCTGATGCAGGCCCATACTAACAGCAAAGTCATTGGAGATCCCTCTCGGAGTCCTAACCCTCGTCCGCCCTCCCTCGTACATATCCTTGATAACACGAATGTACGCGGGCGACACCCTTTTCTTTTCCAAACAACTCTACAATACCTCCCTTGGCACTTTATCATACGCTTTCTCCAATTCAATAAACACCATATGGAGATCCACCTTTCTATCCCTGAACACGCCCATGAGCCCTCTGAGGAGGTATATTGCCTCAATGGTTGCCCTGCTGGCATGAAACCAAATTGGTTTTCTGAAATCTCTACTTCTTCTCGCAGCCTTCTCTCAATCACCCTCTCCCACAGCTTTATAGTGTGGCTAAGCATCTTGATGCCCCTAAAGTTATTACAATCTTGGATATCCCCTTTGTTTTTGTACAGTGGGATGACCGTGCTGGCCCTCCACTCTCTGGGCATCTTGGCGGTCCTGAAAATAACATTGAAAAGCTCCGTGAGCCACTCTAGTCCCACTTCCTCCATAAACTTCCAAACTTCCACTGGTATCTGGTCCGGACCCACTGCCTTCCCTTCGCCATCTTCTTCAAGGCCTCCCTAATATCATCCTTCGTTATCATGGCGCACGCACGCTGATCACTACACTCTCCGCTCCTACTACAGTCGACTCCCCCCCTTCCCCATTGAGGAGTTTAGCAAAGAACCTCTGCCATCTCTCCTTAATTTCAGCATCTTCAGTCAACACCTTGCCCTCTTCGTCCTTGATACACCTTACCACTCCCAAATCCCTAGAATTTCTCTCCCTCGCCCTAGCCAGTTTAAAAACCTCCTTCTCCCCTTCTTTCGTCCCCAATTTATGGTACAGTCTATCAAACGCCTGACTCTTTGCTACTGCCACCGCCCTTCTGGCTACCTTCTTGGCCACCTTGTATCCGATCTCCTTATGTGCCCTCTCGTCCTCCGAACCACTGCTGATGAACTCCGCGTAGGCCTCTTTTTTCGCCTTGACTTTCTCCTTTACCTCTTCGTTCCACCACCAGGCGCCCTCCATCATGTTGCCGCCTCCCCTGGAAAGACCTAAAGTTTCCTTAGCCGACCTTCGGATGCAATCCGCCACAGCGTCCCACATCGAGTCGGCGTCTTCTGCCCTCCTCCAAACTCTCTCCTCAGCTAAACTCTCTGCTATTAACCCTGCCTTCTCCTTTGTGAGGGTCCACCACTTAATTCTGGGTTCTTCTTTTCTCCTCTTCGACCTCTTTGGATACTTGAACTCTGCATCTAAAACCAGCAACCTGTGTTGAGTTCCCAGCAACTCGTTGGGAATCACTTTGCAATCCTTACACGCTCTCCGAGTCTCCTTCCTCGTTAGGAAGTAGTCAATCTGGGTCTTGCAAAAAGTGCTCTTAAAGGTCACCAGGTGTTCCTCCTTCTTCTTGAAGCATGAGTTGACCACCAACAAATCAAAAGCCTCCACAAAGTCCAGCACAGAGACCCCTCCCGCATTCCTCTCTCCGAAACTGAGGCCCCCGTGGACCCCAACGTATCCTGCTGCCTCCGAGCCGATATGGCCGTTAAAGTCTCCTCCTATGAATAGTTTCTCGCTCTGAGGTACGTCCTGGGTGACCTCATCTAGGTCCTCCCAGAAGAGCTTCTTAGTTTCTTCTGGTAGGCCTACCTGGAGCGCATACGCGCTCACCACGTTCACGAAAACTGAGCCCACCAGAACCTTAATGGCCATAATCCGATCTCTCTTACGCCTCACCTCGACCACCTGTTCCGCCAAATCCTTCACGAATAGGATGCCAACTCCATTCTTCGCCTTGGCTGACCCCAAGTATCAAAGCTTGTACCCATCAATCTCTCTAGCTTTCGCCCTAACCCACTTCGTCTCCTGGACACACGCTATAGTAACCTTACGTCTATGCAGAGACTTAACTAATTCTATCGACTTACTCGTGAGGGTCCCAATGTTCCAGGATGCTAGGCATACCTTCCGCAACCGTAACCCCCTCCTAACCCCAGAACTCCCCGGAGGACAGGCTGAAACAGCTACATGGCCTGCCACAGACGCCGACGTCTACGAGGCCAACGAACACCCTAAAAAGCTACCAACTAAAAGCCACTTGAAATAGCTGGTCAGCTACCCTCCAACCACCCGAAAAGAAAAATTTACAGCAGGCCCACTAGGATAAAAGCTTAGATACAAGATAAAAGTGAACAAAATCTAATGCTGTAACTGACCGTAACGAAAAAACTATAGAACTAATAGCAACACTTGAATTAAACAAAAAGCAGCACTTAAAACAAAAGAACTAAAACTGACAAAGGCCGGGAGCTCTCGCAGGAATACTAGCAACAGGAAAAAACAAAACTACTACTAACAACCGAAAATCAAAGTAATAAAAATCAAATTTGCCAAGAAGCACACACTACTTGCTACGAAAGGATGGTCTAAAGGGAGCTAAATAGCGAGGGCACTACACAGAGCCCACAAAAACCCAGGCAAACAGGGCCCTCAAGCGAAGAAGGGCTGAAAGAACGAACTAAAAGAGAACGAACTAACAGAGCTAAATTAAAACCACAAACAAGCCACCCAAATTCAGAATTCTCCCACTGCTCCTCAGTACCTAATTCTAAATGCTGAAACTGAATTCTGAGGGAGATCCTCACTTCCAAAATAAGAAATCAAACTCTCAAACAATCTAGCAAAAAGGACCAAACCCTTAATTTAAAGACACGGGCCCTCACACTGACCACACTCTAGCAAAACTCTCAACTCTAAACCCTCAAAACACTGCCCTCAGTTCAGTAAACACGGTCGAGCAAAAATGGCGACCAAACCTGCAATTGGGAAGAAGACCAACGTGCTGCTCGGAGGAAGCAATAATATCGGACAGAAACTAGCAATTTAGCTGAGAAAGGAGAGAGAGAGGGAACCTGAGATACAGGAGATGTAGGCAACCACCCAGAAATCTATGAGTTCCAGCTCCACCACGGCCGCCCAAAATCAGCAGCTGGAATAACCAAAGGCTCTTGTGCTCAGGGCTTTCTGCATCAGGCGGCAAACACAGTAACAATGGCCAGATGCGGGGGAAGGATGCAAGCTCAGGGCTTTGTTTCAGGCTGTTGTGCTCGGGGGCAGTGAACCATGAAAACAGAGAGAGAGAGCTCTTCGAGTGACCAAGGCTGGACAGGGTTGCATTACTCACCGTCAGCGACGACCACTAACCCACCGCCGGCTATCGGGTTTTGCTGGTCGACGACTGACACTACCCGAGGTCACCTAGGTGACCGTTCTGTGCAAACGGGAAAGGTGGGCGGCTGACACTCGACCAGAGCAGAGCAGAGAGATAGAGCAGCTGTTGATTTGCCCCTGCATCACACATAATCTCGAAAAGAAGGTCCCAATCGGACAGTTAGATGATGGGGGCGGTGATGAGGGCCTCTTCAATCATGTGAAACACTTCAAGACACTCATTAGTAAAGGTAAATGGGGTATCATTGGCTAAAAGCAAAGTGAGAGGCTTAGTGGTTTTAAAGAAATCCTTGATGAAATGGTGGTAGACACCCATATGTCCAAATAAGTTTCTCACCCCTTTGACACAAGTGCGGGGTGGAAAATGCTTTATAACCTCTATCTTTGCTTTATTAACCTTAATACTCCTATGTGAAAACACATGCCCTAAAACCACATCTTCTTGTACCATTAAATGGCACTTTTTCCAATTTAAGACCAAGTTGACTACTTCGCATCTATGGAGGACTTTAGCCAAGTTATCCAAGCTCAAATCAAAAGTGCCTCCATAGACTGAGAAATCACCCATAAAAACCTCCATGATACTCTCCACATAGTCGGAGAAAATGGTGAGTGTACACCTTTGGAAGGTAGCTGGGGCATTGCAAAGCCCAAATGGCATTCTACGGTATGCAAAAGTCCTGAAGAGGCATGTAAAAGTGGTTTTCTCTTGGTCACTTGGGTGCATAAGAATTTGGAAGAATCCCGTGTATCCATCCAAGTAACAAAAGAAATAATGCTCGGCTAACCGTTCCAAGATTTGGTCAAGGAAGAAGAGGGGGAAATGGTCTTTTCGGGTGGCGTCATCGATTTTTTCTATAGTCACTGCATATGCACCATCCTGTGACCATTCCAGTAGATATAAGCTCATCTCTTTCATCCTTGACAATGGTCATACCCCCTTTCTTAGGAACTACTTGCATCGGGCTAACCCAATCACTATCTGAAATTGGATAGATGATTCTAGCATCAAGTAGCTTGACAACCTCTTTCTTAATAGCCTTTTGCATATTAGGATTCAAACAATGTTAAGGTTGTCTAGAGAGTCTATGCTCATGATCAAGGAGAATTTGATGCATGCAAAATGAAGGGCTAATCCCTTTGATATCATTAATACTTTAGTCGATAACACCTCTATGCTTTTGAAGCACACCCAACAATTTCTCAATTTAGGCACCATTAAGCTTAGCACTGACGATGATGGAAAATGTACGATTGGGACCAAGAAATATGTACCTTATATGGAAAGGTAGGGACTTCAATTCCACCTCAAGAGCACTCTTCTTGTCTTCATTGGAAGGTCGAACCTCCTCATTGAGAATCTCCCTTGATTAGTGGCGAGGGAGGTATGGTTTGGCCGAGTTGAGGATCTTGACATACACCGCCTTTTCTTCATCCGAATAAGGGTCAACCCCATCTGCACGAGTGCCAACCAAGTAGGCCTCAAGAGGGTCCGAGGGAGGGCTAAGAGTTCCCATTACCTCAAGTACTACCATTTCAAGCACATCAACCCGGTAGCACGCGTCCTCAAGAGAGGGGGAAGCTATCACTTGTGAAAGGTTGAATTCACGCTTCTCCTCACCAACTTGTAGGGTTAGCCTCCCATTCTTTACATCAATCATCACACCCTCCCTGGCTAAGAAAGGGAACCCAAGGATGATAGGTATTTGGTCATCTTCCTCCATTTTCATAACAGTGAAGTCACAAGGGATGAAGAATTTTCCAACATGAAGGGGCACATCCTTTAGAACTCCAATGGGAAACGGAACGATCCCTAAGCTATATCCATATTGTGGCGGGCTTGAGCTCCCCCACTTAGAGCCTCTTGCATATTGAGTGAGGCATAAGACTCACACTTACACCATGGTCATATAATGCATGGCTTATGGTGATATCCCCAACGGTACAAGGAATGGAGAAGCTCCCCGAATCTTTGACCTTGGGGGGAAGCTTGTTTTGGACGATGTCACTACACTCCTCCGTGAGGGAAACCATGGCATTTTCTTGAAATTTCCTGTTGTTAGAGAGCATCTCTTTTAGAAACTTGGCATAAGAAGGCATCTCAGAGATGGCATCCAAGAATGGGATATTGATTTGCAACTTCCTGAGTACCTCCAAAAATTTCCCAAACTTGGCCTCAAGGTTGGCCTTGGCAACCCTTTGAGGGAAAGGAAATGGTGGGCTATAAGGCTCAATCGACCTAGGCTTTATGGTCTCCTCATGCTTGTCTTGGTTTTCACTTTCAGGGACCAAATCGCCCTTTCTTCTAATATTTCTTTTCCCTTGTCTTTGACCAAACCTTCATTATGTTCCCAGCGAGGTCCTTTTGGCTCATCAAGTTACTTTCCACTTTTTAAGGTGATAGCATTCATATGCGCCTTGGTGTTTACTTCCGGTTGGCCCAAGAGGTGCCCTTGAGGTCAAGATAAGTGGTTCACTTGTTGGGAAATTTAGGCTAATTGAGTCTCCATCATCTTTTGGTGTGTGAACATGCTCTCAAACTTGGAATTGAGTTGGCTCATGAACTCACCAAGACACTTATTTGTCTTAGTTAGAGTTTGAATGAACCTCTCCATTAATCTCTCGAAGTTGGACTTTTGAGGAGGTAAAGGTTGTGGAGGTGGAATTTGAGGAGTACGACATTGGAAACTGGGAGGATTAGGATGATTTTGTGAAGAATGGTGAGGAGGGGGATTTGAATATTTGTTGGAGAAATTTGGGTGGTGTCTCTAGCCCGGATTGAAGGTATTAGAGTAGGGGTCATTTTGTCCTCTACTGTGGAAGTGTTGGAGGGCATTGGCTTGATCAAGGGCAAGGTCTTGAAATGACTGACCAAGATGGCATTTATTCCTACCATGCCCTTGAATTCCACACACTTCACAAACACTTACTTGCCCAAATGACCCGCTAAGGACTACACATTAAGAAGGAGTAGGTTGAAGTCGATCTAACCTTTCAAAAAGTGCGTCAACCTTGCTTGCAATCATAGTAAAGGCATCAATCTTATGCTTTCCTCCTCTTTTGGGTTGACCCCGTTCACTTGCCCAATAGTAGTTGTTGGATGTCATATCTTCAAGTAGTTGCTTGGTTTCATTGATAGGTTTGGCCATAAGAGTGCCATCGGCGGCCGCATCAATTCAGATCTTCATCGGTCATTGAAGACCGTTGTAGAACCTTTGCACCAACAACCAATCCGGCATGCTATGATGGAGGCACTCCCATTGGAGCTCTTTGAACTAGTCTCCTGCCTCATAAAGAGACTAAGCCTCCATTTGAAGGAAGGAGGTGATGTCATTATGGAGTTTAGCGGTTTTCCCAAGAGGGAAATATTTGCATAAGAACTCCTTCGAGAGACCATCCCAAGTAGTGAATGAATTGGCATTCACATTCAGAAGCCATGACATGGCCTTATCCTTCAAGGAGAAAGGAAATAGCCTCAACTGGATGGCGTCATTGGAGACTCCATTCATCTTGATTGTGTCACACTTCTCCAAGACATAAGCAAAGTGGTTATCGGGTTCTCCATTGGGTATCCTCCAAATTGGTCGTGTGGAAATAAGGTGATGAACCCCGGGTTGAATTGAAAATTGTTGGCCTTAACGGGTGGTCTCACAATGCTAGATGGAATGGTGTTTGGATCACGACATCGCAAAGTCCCTCAATGGGGTTGTGGCGGGATCTATGATGGCCTCTTGAGTTTGCCTTCCTTGTCTACTTTGGTTTCTTGCACGTTGTTGGTGAGCACAAAAATTAGTTTGGATCTCGGGGTCATGGGGAGCCAAATAACCTGAACCTTGGCTTATCCAGTGCATGCAATAAAAAGTACTACCAAAGGAGTTAATCCAACTCAAGAAAGAATAGCGACAATTGAACAAAACAAAAACAAAAACTCTAGCCTCCAACCACACTTCGAGTTACGATACCTAAGGAAACTTGTTCCCCAGCAACGGCGCATAAAACTTGAAAGGAGGAATTCAAATTTTAATATTTATAATGCAAAGTGCAAGATTTATCATTGATTACTCAAGTTGTCATCCACTGGGAGCTGGGTTTCAAGTACCGAGGTTAGTTAGAGCGACTCAATCTAGGCCAAGATGGAAGAAAATGAAAACAATGCTAAATTAAGCTAATAAAAGGAAAATAAGTGGCTTGAGACTATGATTTGACCAATTGACGAACTAAATAGTCAAGATGATTCCTAACCTACCATACCTACACTGACAACTAGAGATGGTTGGTTACACAAATGAAGACCAGCCAATCCCTCTCTCAAGGGTCATGAGCTAGTCTAGTTAATCTCACCACCTATTCTCATGGGGTTAGCCTAATTAGATCACGAGATTAGGAACCCTCAGACCTAGCTAGGATCAGGACTATTTTCATGTACAAATCCCGGCTATCCTCTCCCTCACACTAGCTAATTGACCTCACCACTTGACATAAGTCAATTGCCAAACAATATGGATGAAAGTTCTCTCAAGCATTTCATCAAACACTTGGTAGGCATGAGAGAAAACTCTAAGTTCAAGGCATAAATTAAGTGTGGTTAGGCGTAATCCAAGAGTAATTAGCCACCAATAGGCTAATCACAATCCAAGGCAATAAAATCTAGCTACTAATCATCACAAAAAAAAACCACGAAATCAAACCACAACTAAGCTAGCAAACATGAAAACAAACATGAACCAGAGAGCAGGAAGAATGAAACCAAACTAACCTAGGAAGCTAATTAAAGATGGATTAATAATAAAAACTAAACATTTAAAACAAACATAATCGAACACAAGAGTTAAACTAACAAAATCTAAACAGAACAAAATACGAAATAGATAGAAAAAGAGAAGAGAAAACATAGGCTTCAGAATTGTTGAATGAATATCCAAAATCCACAAGCTTGAATCCAAATCTCCCAAAATACAATCTAATCTAGATAATCTAATTCCCCCTATTGGGTTTTTATTGACCAAACCTAATCTAAAACCTCCTAAAAATTCTCGCAAAAAAACCCCTAGGAAGTCCCCAAAACAAGCTTTAAATAGGAATCGAGGCGAGTCAAGAAAGAGGCGTGGCAGGGCAGGTGGGCAACGGTCGGTTGTCCCAGCAATGGATGGCTATTAGTCGACGACATGCCATTCACCAAGCGACGGCCAGCTGTCGCCACTATCTGCCTTGTTGTAGGTTGTGGCGACAGTTGGTGTTGCTGACCCCTGACGCCTATTGTTCTTCTTGCCTTGTGAATTTTCGTGCTTTTTTCATCCATCTTTGCTTCTTTTACAATGTTTGCTTGATTGATCTTATTACCTACAAAAGTAAATTAAGCAAGTAAAAATTATAAAGATTACATTATTATATGAGCTAAAATTAGGCGATAAAGGCATGTAAAAAATGACAATTTAGTACCAAAAACACTAAGAACCACACATTCCTTCCCACAGTTATAGCACCTTTCGCAAACAGAGAAACATAGACAATTTCTGCACGCAGCAACCATCTTTAGGGGTTTACAGGTTTCAACTTACAAGGTTCGATCAATTTTCGACCCCAATTTTCTAAGTTTGGGTTAAGATTTAAGGCTAATGTGAACTCCAAACACTAGAACGTGAACAAAGAGGAAGAAAGGGGGGACGAGGGAAGGAATGCTGAAGAATTTTTCCATTTTTAAGACAATTAAAATTTAAAGCGAAAACCACAAAAAACCTGTTGCAGCCGGTCAAAATAGGTCAACATGGAAAAATTGACTCTAATAATAAAGTTAGGTGACATGGTTAGGCACAAAGTGAATTTGATGGCAGTTTTGACCAAATTAAAAAATTTGATGGCAGTTTTGGCTAAGCACTCCAAACAAGGGATAACCACCAAACCAGGAACCACCACAACCTAGCCATGGTAGGGGCCACAAACCTTGGTGGTCCCCACAGTTCGGCCACAGTGATCCACCTTCCCCGATTTGTCTTGTTTTCTTGGTGGTTGTTCCGACTTCTAGGCGACTTTTATGTTTGGCTGGGGCATTTTTGCGATAAAAGGCCTGTTTTTGGCCTCACTTCTTTATCATTTCCACAATCTAGTTAGGATGTAGACTTTATTAGAGAGAGTTGAGAGTAAGTTGAAGGTAAAGATTTGCAAGGATTCTGGATCGGGTTTGCATCTACCAACACAAGCACACATCGGTTGAGCAGTTCCTCTCCCTTTTCTTCTCTTTTCTCTTTAGATTTTTATGCTTTTTATATTAGTGTTGGTTTTTATGTTAAGCTTTGAATTGTTAATCTTGGAATTGAGTTGAATTCTCGTGATTGAATCAATTCTTGTTTTGTTCTATAAGTGTTTTGGACTTGCTAGGTTTATTCTATTGGATCATGGACATAGAATTGCTAGTGGGAAATTCGATCAACTTCTTACTTGTTTTAGACATTTGGTGGAGGACTAAAAGGTGACAATGGATGTCGGAAAACTAAGATTCGACTTATATGTGTGAGATCTTAAAAAAGACTCACCATTTAAGAAACCCATAAAATTTGATAATCGCGTTCTTAATGATCTTAGATTAATCAAAAACGCTTGAGAAATGGTAGTTGATTAGATTTAAGAATTTCATTCCACTTTGAAAAAGGGGTTTGATAATTCGATTATTGGCTTGCTTGATTTGATTAAATACCTTGATCGTTTATCTATTGGATTAGATAAGTAGCATAGTTCAATTTCATTCACAAATTTGGGTTTACTTAGCCTATCTTGAGGGAATATAACTTGGCAGCTTAGTCTAGTCCTTCTATAATCTACCTTGATTGCTACAACGCCACTGTACGCTTGCGGACTATATCAAGTTTTTGGCACCCTTGCCAAGGATTAGTGCCGAGTATTGGGTTTTTCTCGATAGGTTTGACTAAGAATTTTCTTTTTCTTTGAACAAAATAAAAACCAAAAAAATTAAAAATTAAAAAATTTTTGAGAGAAAAACAATTGCAATTTTCCATTTCCCTTAATTTGAGCATGAATTATTTTTGAGGTATTTTAAATGATTAAATGTTTTTCTTGCTCAAAGTGGTTATTGTGTGGATAAATGCAAAAGTTCAAACATTGTTGATGAGGGTGCGAATAGTAAAACCCGTGCTCTTTTAGAGTACTGGAGTTTTCTTGGAAAAGGATTGATGAGAGGTGGTATTTACTTGAGCAGATAGCTTGGGATTCATTTGAATTTGAGGCAGCTAGTCATGTTTTGAGATATTCATTCCCAGATCCTCATCCATTCTATTCTAGATCTTATTGTGCCCCTTTTTTGTGTAACATGTGTAATTCTTCTAACCATGATATAAATTTGTGCCCTATAATGCATGCTATACTCAACCTGACTTTGCATCACCCGTGGACAATACTGATTCTGTCTTGGCCTTACTTGATTCATTCTTTCCTTTTGCTCAATGCATGGGACTCAAGATGGGTGGGCCATTTGGGTTTGTTATTAAGGTTGGTGTTGTCGATGCATGCTTTGAATCAGAAAATACTTTAAATAAGGTGCATGATCTAGTTGAGACTCCTTTGGAACAATCACATGATGTGTTTGTGCATGAGGAATTTCCTAACCTTGGTTGTGACATTATTCTCCCCAGTCCCCTTGATCATTGGAATGCTTCTTGTCTTTGTTCATTACCCTCTCCTTGGCCAGAGTTTTAAATTAATGTGCCCATTGATAATCTTATGTTTTGTGATGTTAATGTTCATTTGGGCTATGAGGACGATATGTTTCATATGCTTGGTGGGAATGTTGATAATTTTGTGTCCCTAGGTTACTTTAGTGGGTATAATGCCTCTCTTGAACCATGTTATATGTACCTAGTGGCAAAGCCTAGAAAAATCCTGCGGAATACTTTCGTGGATTTCTCTCTTGATTTTCCTATGGCATTTGATTTGTTAAAGAAAGCGCTGACTTTCTTTGTTACAATTATCTTAATGCTCTTTTACTATTATTCTTGCAAATACCATGCTTTGGCTTTCGACAAACTTCTGCGCGTATTGACAACGTCAAACTTGACAAGCTAAGTCTTGACTTCGTGACAGAGTGGCCAATGCTCCATGTGCCCCAGTTATTTGGAGGCCTTAGCTTAGGTGCAACTAGCATTTAACTTGCTGAGATTGTTCTCCTTTGCTTCCCCCTTCCCTTCCCCTCATTTATTTCCTTTGAATAATGCATTATCTAAGCATGGGGAAAAGCGTAGTTTTATGTTTTTTTAAAATTTTGGTTTCTAGTTTGCATACTAGTTAGAACATGTAGTATTAGGTTTGCTTGCATTTGCAATGGTTTGCTTGCATTTGCAATGGTGTGCTAAATTTTAGGTTTGTAGTTTTAGGTGAATATAGAGATGGTGTGGATTTGTTTGACATACCTTCCAATGAAGATCCTCTAGGCAAAATAGTTTGCATGAGCTTGAGTGATTTTGATGAGTGGTGCCTTTGGTGTGAAAATTTTTGAAGGTTTCGTGATTGTATCGTATTTTGGCCCTTTCCTTTATTGAGAACTTTGTTGCCCATTAGCATCCTTGGCACTAATGTTGGTACATAAAAGTTATTTTATGAGTTAGATGAGACTTTGGTAGATATCCCGTGAGACTTTGAGCCTTATTTGGACTAATTTATTATATTTAGTCTCATGGTCTTTCACATGTGTGGCTCTTCATTGTTGCATCTCCAAAACTTTCCTATACTAAACCACGTTTGCAAGTGCTTAGTTGATAATATGATAGAAGCATTCTTTCTCTAGACATTTTAGTCACATTGCCTAATAGCTTACCCTTGTCTTACATTTTTATCCCATTTGCTAACCCCTTTGAGCTTATATTCGTCTTGGTTGTGTCCTTCATATTCACCCTTGACTGTATACATATTCTTACCTTTAAGCTAAATCTATGAAGCATCACTTCATCTATATAGTGGGTGTTTTGGAGGATAATTGAGTTTAAGATAGCTTTGGTGTGTTGGTTTGTTAAGGGGTTGATGTCATTGAGCATTTAGTTTCATTCCCTCTTGTTCAGATTGTACATATACAAATTAGGTTATGGATTGATAGTTAGAGATCCTATGACTTTCAATAATTGTGATTCTCATTTCATTTCCTAAAAAAAGAAATAAAAAAATAACAATCCTTAAAAAAAGAAATAAAAAAAGAACAATCATGTGGAAAAAAAAGATAAAAGAAAGGAAAAAAATAAAATAAGTGAATAAGTGATTGGGATTAAATATGGAAATAACTTAAGCTCCTATCTTTGTGACTTGTTATTTGACTCATAGAGGAGATTTGCTGTATTGTTGGGTTTTAAAGTGTTAGTGAAATTCATGGTTAATTAGTGCTTTGGTTGGTAGCTCCCTAGTCATTTAGCTAAATAGCTCCACGTTGCCCAAATTAGTTAGCCCACTCCTTTCCCTTAAACCATTTTTAGCCCACGTTACAACTTAAGTAAAATCCTATTGATTGTCTTGTGCGCATTGCATTTGTTTTAAGTAGTGAAGAATTTGAGAGTCTTGGCAAGCATATGCTGGTTTGCGCCTTTAGAATGAGTCTTTAGTGAACTTATGTTGTATTTCAAACATATAAGTGGGAGGAATTTGCATTTCCCTAAAAGTGAGGTTCCATTTGTCTTTACCTCTAATCAATTTCATGTGTTTGCATCATGTGCTTTGTGGTTCTTTGGGGGTGATTAAGTTTCATATCTGGCTTGTGGTCTCATACTTCCTCGAAAACATCCATCTTTTCCTGAATTTTGAAATGTCTTGTGCACTATTTGGGGTTGTCGTCGATTGATATTCTTACTTGTGATGTGGTATCCATTGCCTACTTTGAGAAGGTTATTGTGTTTTTAAAACCTATATGCATCTCGCCTCGTCAGTTTGTCTTGAGTTTAGATTTGCATGAGGACAAGCAAAGGCTTAAGCATAGAGAAGTGATGAATGTCAATATTTACATATGATTTCATGAGTGTTAGGGAAGCATTTTAGGGCATTAGTGTGCTTAATTGTATGCCCTTATTTCTACTATTACACTTGGTTTCACTTGTTTTTAGAGTATTTGCAAATTTTAACTTTTTGAGACAAGATGTGAGTACAATGATTATTTTGAGGTCTTGTAAATCAAAGAATGTAGCAAAAGAGGTCGAAGGAAACCCAAGACAGACATATCCGTGGTCAGTGCCACAGTTTAGGAAGTTCCAGGAAGAAGTAACAATACAAACAAGGCGAAACCACCAAACTAGGAGCCACCATAGCCTGGCAGTGGTAAGGGCCACGGACCTTGGTGGTTCTTACAGTATAGACGTGGTTATCTACCTTCCCTGAGTCGTCTTGTTTTCTCCGCAGCTATTCGACTTCCAAGCAGTTTCTCGTTTGGCTGGAGCATGTTTGCTATGAAAGGCCTATTTTCAACCTCATTTCTTCATCTTTCCATTACACTATAATCCATAATCTACTTACGATTTAGACGTCATTGGAAAGCTGAGGGCAAGTTGAAAGTGAAGATTTACAAGGATTCGAGTCGGGCTTACATCTACCAACGTAAGCATACATCGGCTTAGTGATTCGTCTTCCTTCTCTTTTCGTTTCTTTTTAGTTTTTTATGCTTTTTATGTTAGTATTGGCTTTCATGTTAAGCTTTGAATTATTAATCTTGGAATTGACGTTAATTCTCGTGATTGAATCAATTCTTGTTTTGTTCTATAAGTGCTTTGGACTTACTAGGCTTATTCTATTAGATCTTGGACATAGAATTGGTGATGGAAAATATTATCAATTTCTTACATGTTTAGACATTTGGTAAAGGACTAGAAGGTGAAACTGAATGTTGGAAAACTAAGACTCGACTTAAGTATGTGTGATCTTCCAAAGGACTCACCATTTAAAAATCCCTAAAATTTGTAAAACATGGGTCCCTACATGCTTTACTACTTGCGAGATGGCTTTCCATGCCTGGGAGGTGTTTCACTAGATCAAGTTAGACGAAAACATCTCTCCCCCTCCTCTCAACCCTTGCCAGCTGACTTCTAATAGTTGTGCCCGAACTTCATTAAAGAGGATGCGGAGGAAGAAGCTAAGGAGAGGGAAATTCAAGCAATAGTCAAAGTGACCTTCTATTCCATGATGGCGGCACATACCAAGGAGTTGGGTGTGCTTCCTGGGATTGTGGCCGATGTTATTGAGGTGGCACTATGAAGTGGTACTCTTTTGAGGGCTGGCTGGCAATTCATGGGGTGGAGTTATTATTTGCCAGCTAAAGGGGGGGCTGGTAAGGCTGCAGCTGCTCCAGGTCCAGACCTGTTATCTGAGGAGAACGTGGGCTCAAACAGCCCCTCCTAGGCATCCGAACGGAACTGTTCTTCACCATGCAGGCAACGTTCCTTTCTTTTTTCTTTGGTTGCTACACTCTAGTAGGAATTTCCAAGTTGATTGAGTGCTCATTCCCAAGGTAGAAAGGCGCATTTTAGGAGGCTACCTTACATACCCATAATGCCCTTTCCCCCGGTATAAGAGACAAGAGCAGAGGTAGACTCCCATCTGAATTGGCTTTCTATTTCTTCACAGTTGAGGAAATTTCATAATGGTTTTTCCTTATCACTTGAACACCAAAGAAATGGACAACCACATTTGGGAGGCCTTCAATTGGTATAAGAGGGAATGCATAGGCGCTCTGCAGCTGCCCTGTCCTCTTCCCGAGGACTACAGTAAGCTCTACCCAGACTTCGATCGAAAGGAAGTTGGGGAGGCAGTGCAGGTCTTTCAAATCCCAGAAACCATCCAGGATACCTTCTATGCCATGATGTTCAGTGATGGACTCGAATTAGGCGTGGTGACGAGGAACATGACCCTGATGTTGAAGTTGGCGCTCAACGATCTCTACTAGTATACCTTTCAAATGTGGATTGTAAGCCACATGCACCATTTTCTACCCACTCATCAACCTTCCTCCACGCTCTAGCTCCTGCAAGCCGTTCGTAAGCCCCAGCCTCCTTCGTCGGGCAGGAGGAAAGCGTGGGGTCTAACGAAAGTCCTTTGCCTTCTAGTGATGAAGCCTGCGTGTGATCCGCAACCCTATCCTTATCATTTCTTTTCTTTTCTGTCTTTTTTTTTTGGCTGACTTCGGCCACATTAGTGTCATATATCCTTTGTGTGACTCCCTTGTGATTGAAATAAAGCTTAAGGTTTTACCTTTATGATGTGTTCTTATGCTGGATCTCCCCAGACCCCGTGACCTCTCTATGGGTATTAGGAATTACTAACGGCCTATAGGCTATGTCAATCTGACCTTAGCCCCTACTGGGCTAAGGGTATTGGGGACAGCATAGGTCGTGCCTAACTAACCCCATCCCCTAGAGGGGCTGAAGGTATCATGGATGGCCTAGGGCCATGCTAGCTTACCTTAGCCCCCCATGGGGCTAAAAGTGTTACGAACGGCTTAGGGTCGTGCTAAGCTGACCTTAGTCCCCAATAGGGCTAAGGCTGTTGGGGATGACCCAGGGTTGTGTCCAGTTGACCTTAGCCCTTAGTTGGGCTAAAGGTGTTAAAGACGGCCTAGGGTCGCACTCGGTCGCCTTTAGCGCCCAATGTGGCACAAGGTGTTATGGATGACCTGGGGCCCTGCCAGGTTGACCTTAGCACCCCGGTGGGACTAAAGGTGTTATGGATGGCCTAGGGCCGTGCTAGGCTAACCTTAGCCCCCGATGGGGCTAAGCGCATTGTGGACGGTCTAAGGTCGTGCCCAACTAACCTTAGCCTCCAATGGGACTGAAGATGTTACAGATGGCCTTGCGCACCCCTGTGGGGATAAAGGTGTCACAAACAGTCTAGGACTGTGCTGGGCTGACCTTAGCCCCTAATGGGACTGAAGGTGTAATGGATGACCTAAGGTTGCACTGGGCTAACCTTAAGGATGTTATGGACGACCTAGGGCTGCGCCCGACCAACATTAGCCCCAGTGGGGATAAAGGTATTACAAATGACCTCGGACAATGCTGGGCTAACCTTAGCCCCCCATTAGGACTAAAGGTGTCATGGAAGACCTAGGGTCGCGTTGGGCTAACCTTAGCCCCCAGTGGTGCTAAAGGTGTTACGGACAGCCTAGGGTCATGCCCAGCCAAACCTGGCCCCCAGTGGGGTTAAAGGTGTTATCGACAGCTTAGGTCTAGGCTAGGCTGACCTTAGCTTTGAAAAGGTTAAAGGTGTTACGAACGGCCTGGGGTCATGCCATGTTGATCTTAGCCCCCAATGGGGCTAATGGTGTTAGGGAAGGCCTTGAGTCGTGCCCGAATGACCTTAACCCCTAGTAGGGCTAAACGTGTTACAGACAGCCTCGGGCCATATTGGGTTGACCTTAGCCCCTGGTGGGGCTAAAGGTGTAATGGATGACCTAGGACCGTGCTGGGCTGATCTTAGCCACTAACAAGACTAAAGGTGTCACAGATGACCTATAACCATGCTGGGCTGACCTTAACTTGCAGTAGGGCTAAAGGTGTTATGGATGGTCGAGGGTTATGCCCGACCGTCTTTAGCCCCTAGTGGGGCCAAAGGTGCTAGGGACGGCCTAGGGCCACGTCAGGCTGACCTTAGCCCCCAAAAGACAAAAGGTGTCGTGGACTCTCTCTTTCTCTTTCTTGTCTTCGTGCCAAGTGCCACTGTTCCTCAATGTATCTCGAGGAACGAGCTAGGCTTCGTCCACCCCGGGCATTTTAAGTATCGAGGAGGAGGTCGTATATCCGTGGGAAATAAGTCTCTGTGTTAACCGGATTCATGCTTCTAGGAACACTGGCTAGCGCGAACAAAGAAGACAGCGCGGCTGAAGACCGTCGGGGATCTTGTAGCCGAAGGCCTAAGCGAAGGTACATCCATCTCTTCGTCTTCCCCATCTAAGAAAAAGATCGGGGATATTAGTCCTAGGATCTGTGACCCATTCACCAATGAGTCCAGCACATGGTGATGTCCTAGTGGACATTGTGGCAGTCGGGAATACCTTCTTGGATGCCCCACTCGTTGAGATCCGACGGATGGCATGGGTTTGCACTTTCCGAACTTAAAGGTGGCCTCCCGTCTCGACCGAAAAGAGCTGGAAAGGCAATATTTACTCCCCTTAGATTACCATATCGTCTTTCGCAATCTAGACGCCATTGTGAAAGTGTCGCCTCACATCTACATTATCATGTACCGTATAATCTTCAACTATGGCCAGCGGTTCCCCTTGCATAAGGTAATACAACACATCTGCGAGGGATACCAATTGGTAATCGCGCAAATTGTGCCGAACCCCTGGCACAAAATCTGTTTGTTCATCGCCACCTATGAATTACGTAGCCTAGAGTGCTTGATCGTTGCATTTACTCAGTCACACACCATGCAGAAGGCGCCTGGTGAGGCCAGCAAGGCTGGGTGGGTTAGACTCCACAATAAGAAGGGTTTTATGTCTGTAATAGAGATAAAGTCAAAGTTAAAAAATTTTAAGTATGACTTCCTCTTAGTCAAACAACTAGGAGGATGGGGAACCCTCCCTAGGTGAACCACGATGACCTAATCCGAACTCTTTTTGGCGTTCCTAGCGACGTGGAATTCTCAGCAGCTAACTACTTCCAATATGTTGTTAAGGAAGACGACCGTTAATAACTCATTTCCTCGTTTATGGCTAAGGCCATTAAGAAGCAACGGGGAAAGCAGCTAGAGCACCATAGGGTAAAGAAGAGTAACAAAGAGTCGCTCAACTGGCTCCCTAAGTTGTCCTATTTCTGGAACAACTTCTTCTTGGTGGCCGATGGGCTTCTTGTCTCGTCGAACATCTCGAAGGGTATCTCCCATTTTCTTTGGGTATTTTGCTCCCTCTTGGACCAACCTGACTTCGATTTCCTTTTTATAGTGAAGGCCCACGATGGCTAAGGTATGGGTGTTGCCATAGAGAATCCTTCCCTTGTACTCCAACGAATTTTTTTAACTTAAGTATTGTTTGCAGGATCGATTGTCGGTGCGCTTTAACTGACCCCTGCCACCCACCATGGCTCCGCCTCCCCACTATCTCATAAACAACTTAGGTCGGTCGAGGCCATAGCTACTCCTAGGTCGGTCGAGCGGGGAGACCAAGCTGTGGGGTCTGCTCCTACGGAGGCCACGCCAAAACCTAACCCTACTAAGCAGATAGGTTCGTGTGGTCCCGCACACCCTTCGCCGAAGAGCGACTCGTAGGGGAACCGACAAATGACAAGGGAACAGGTGATGTTGGCGTACTCTCCTCAGTTCACAGGGTCGATTTTGTTCCTCAACGTCGACTGTTACGTGAAGTCCAAGTTGGATGAACAGTTGGCCCGTTCATGGGACCTGGCTCCCTCAGCCACTCTAGACGCCTAGTTAGTCATCGAAGACCAGGTGAACGTCGCTGAAGTGGTGCTCTATACTTTATGCATCCGTCCCATACTCAACTCTCTAACGTACTAACTTTATATTACTGTCCGGGTCTTCTCCCAGGCTCTAAAAGGCATGAGGACTGCCCCCGTTGTCGCTGCCCCCGCTGTCGCTGGCTTGGAAGAGCAAGTAAACGCTCTTAAAGAGGATAAGGCAAGGGTTAAAGCCTCCTCAACCAAGTATCGGGATAAGTACAAAGACCTCGAACGGGAGAAGAGGGTTCGGGAGAAGACGAAGAATGAACGCCACCAAAGGGTGGCCGAGCTCAAGACCTAACTCTCTGAGGAACAGGCAGACGCCCCAAAGAGGATTGAATGGGCCAAGCGTAACAGCCACATCCAAGGCACCGAGGAGCACACCTCCTTCTTCCGAGAACTCTTCGAGCTACGTTCGCCCAACTTCAACGATCGACAGGGGTATTTTAAGGCCTAGGTACGTTATGTGGGTGACTGCCAATGGGCAAGACAGGCCCGTCGAGATCCTGATTTGGTCATCTTCGACTACGACCAATTGCTTGACGAAGACCTGGAGATAGAGCCCCATTAGCAGGACCACAAGGAGTCTCAGGGCCACCCTGAAGATGAAGTGCAAAGCGAAACGATGCCACGCCCTAAAGATGGAAGCAAAGACGAGGCTGACGATGACGATGATGCAGATGACTAGCCTTTGGCCTACCTCCTGCTTAAGCTATTTTGCCCTCTCCTGCTCTTTTTTTTCTGCTCTTTCGTTGTTTCGTTCCTTTTCTTTGTAAAGACAAGGCCCTTTCTGGGCAACATCATTGAAGTAAAGCTATTTTTACATCGTCCTGGCTTTCGTTTGACTTCATCTATCACTGCGTGATTAAGTCATGGCTTGGCTAGCTCGTTCCGATCAAGTCAGGGCATAGGTAGGTCGTGCATTGATCAAGGGTGAACATATGCAAGTTAGTTGCCCCTAAGCTTAACAAATAAACAAGAAATCAATGGAGAGCATGAAGCAGCATCGCCTTTCTTTACTTAGTAAAAAGTCCGTATAGGGTTCTTTTTACAGAAAATCGAGGAACCCGGTGTGAAAGAAAAAAAAAGGCAAGGAAAAGTAACTAGATCAAGGCTTGATCATAGATTAAGTGTAGTACTTGCGGAGGTTGTAGTTGTCCCAAGTTCTGGGTATGGGGATCCCTTGCATAGTTGCAAGTCTTTAAGTGTCGGGGCTGAACTTGCTATGTGACGATGTATGGGCCTTTCCAGTTAGCTGTGAGCTTCCCATGTTCATTGGATCGCGCCATGGCTTCTGTTTTATGTATCACTAAATCGCCTATGTTCAGGCGCTGCTCCTTAACTTTGGAATTGTATAGCCTAGCGAGCTGGTATAAGCGTTCTCGCAGGTAGATGTCACCTCTAATGAAAGGAAAGAGGTCTATGGCTTCCTACAGGGTGACATTGTTCAAGTCCTCTTGGATCATGGTTAGGCGGTAAGTATGCAGAGCAACTTCCACATGCAGGATGGCCTCTAAGTCGTACACGAGCATGAATGGGGATTTTCCTATTGTTGTTTTCTTAGTAGTGCAGATGGACCATACCACGGTCAGTAGCTCATCTGTGCTTTTTCCTTTGGCCGCATCGAGCTTTTTTTGCAAGCCACTAAAGATACTTTTATTAGCGAACTCCGTCTGTCCATTGGTTTAAGGGTGCACTACAACTGTGAAGAGCTTGGCAGCTGTACCGGAGGAGGTTGTCTTTAACCTCGTCGATGTTAATTGTCGGCCATTGTCGAATACCATAGCTCTAGGAACCCCATACCGCGTGAAAATATTTTTTTCATATGAATTTCTGAACTTTCCCATTGGTAATAGAGGTCACGGCCTTGACCTCTAGCCACTTGGTGAAGTAGTCGACTGCCACAAGTAGGTACTTGCACTGTCTGATGGCTTTGGGAAAAGGCTTGAGGATGTCCATGGCGAGTATAGGGGTATTACATTTGGGTTCAACGGGACAGCTGGTCGACGCATCACGGGGAAGAACTTCTGGCACTTCTCACATTTCTTTACCATGTCCATGGCATCCTTTCACATAGCCAATGCTCGTCTGTCAATGTGGGTACTGCATGCGCCTTCATGAATTTCCTCCAATATTTTTTGTCTGACTTCCGGTGTGATGCATCGCAGGAGGGGACGAAAGTATGACCATTCATAAAGGACTCGGTCATAAAGGATAAACCATTAAGCCCTTTTCTTTACATGCTCGGCTTTTTTTTCATATGAGGGGAGTGTCCCGTTGGAGAGGAATGTCGTGAAAGGCTCCATCCACATGGCACTACAGTCCAGCCACATAATTTCTTACGACTTAATGCTCCTTTCCAATAGGGCCTCCCATTCAATGCACTTGGGTTGTCCATCAGAAGAAGAACTAGCCATCTTGAAGAGTGAATCGGCCTGACGATTGTATGGCCGAGGGGTATGGATGATTTCAAAGGAAGATAAGTGTACACTACCTCTCAAACACGGCGCACGTATGCAGCCATGGTATCATCCTTTTACCCATGTTTCCCATTAAACGGGTTGACCACGAGCTGAGAATCTGAGTATATACGAACCGCCTCAGCTCCTGAGGACCGACATAGCTCGAGTCCTGCTATCAACGCTTCATACTCAGCCTCGTTGTTCGACACTCTAAACATGAATTTGAGAGCGTGTTCATGCCTTTCCTCATAGGGTGTTTCAATTACCAGAGCAGCTCCGTTTCCCCCTTCGTAGATAAGCCATCCACATATAGCCTCCGTAATCTAATGGGGGGATGAGGCGGCTCTACATGTCCACTAGGTTTCGCAAAGAAATCAATAAGGGTTTGAGCCTTAATGTCCCAATTTGGCTCAAACTCTACGCCATATCGGGGCAATTTGATAGCCCACTTAAGCAGACGCCCAAAAGTGCCTAGCTTCGAGAGTATATTGTTTAATGGTAGGTCAATCAAGACCGTGATCCTGTGCACTTCGAAGTACAACCAGAGCTTCCTGCTGGTCAAGACTAGGGCATAGGTGAATTTTTGAATCAGGGGATAATTGAACTCTGCTCTTGTTAGCGTGTGGCTAACATAATATATGGGGTTCTAGTCCCCCTCCATGTCCACGACTAATATCACGCTAACTTCCTGGTCAGAAACAGTTAGGTAGAGAAGGAGGGGTTCTCCTTAATTGAGGTTCGCGATCCTATGCAAATGCAATAAATAATCTTTGAGGGAGTCGAAGGCCGCTTCGACCTCTTCATCCCATTTAAAAGCGACTCTCGTTTAAGGATGAGAAAGAATGGTTGGCACTTGTCGGCGAACTTCGAGATGAACCTCCCTAGCGGCACCACGCAGCTAGTGAGCTGCTAAATGTCCTTGATGGTTCGTGGCAGCTTCATATTTAGGACGGCTTACACCTTGTCAAGGTTTACTTCAATTCCTCGGCTTCTGACCATGAATCCCAGGAACTTTCTTAACCTATCACCAAAGAGACACTTTTTGGGGTTGAGCTTAATATTGTAGCTCTGGAGAAGCGCGAATGTTTCTCACAGGTCAGCGAGTGCCACTCGTCATCCTTGCTTTTCACGACCATGTTGTTCACATAGACCTCCACATTTTCCACGACAAGTGGGTGAACACCTTGTTGACCAACCTCCAATGGGTCGCCCCTGTGTTTTTAAGGTCGAACGGCATTATTCTATAGCAATACAGGCCTATATGGGTGATGAAGGTAGTTTTCTCCTGATCACTTCGATGGACAGTATCTGGTGATGGACAGAGTAAGCATCGATGAAGCTTAGGAGTGCATGCCCAACGGTCACGTCCAACAGCTTGTCGATCTTAGGCAATGGGTAGCTATCCTTGGGACAAGCCTTGTCCAGGTCTGTGAAGTCGATGTGCATGTGCCAAGTTTTATTTGACTTCTTTACGAGCACTACATTAGATATCCACTCAGAGTATTGACGTTCTAGCTATTTACGGACCTCCTCAACTATAGGGGCATACTGCTCAACCCCCATGTGCCTTTTCTTTTTGGCAACCAGCTTACACATCAGGTCGGCATTCAAGCGATGATCTATGACTGCTGGGTCAGTGCCGAGCATTTTAGCTGGGCCAAAAGCAAACCAATCCATGTATTCCCATAATAGGTCTACTAGGGGTCGTCCCGAGACTTGAGGATATCCATCCCAACCTTGACCATTCAGTTGGGACGGTCATCCTCTAGGGTCATGGACTCAGCAACACTTGAAGGTTCTCGACGAGGTCGCTTTAGGTCATCGGTTGCCACTACACAAATAACTAGAGCCTGAGTTGGGGTTGGATCTCCCATTTAAGGCTTTTTAGTACCTGCGAGCTCCTCCGCTGGCCTTGGCCCCATAAAGGGTCTTATGCTCATCAAATAATACTCGCGAGCTGTACGCTGGTCTCCGAACAACTTCCCCACGATGCCATCATCCAACTCGTGCTGGATTTGCAATAAGTAGGGTGCTATCATGGCCTTCACCTGGTGAAGGATCGGTCTTCCCAAGATGACATGTAGGCCTTATACACCCCGAAGTGCTTATTAGGATCTGTGGTTCCATCGTACAGTTTCAAGTTGAGCATCTTAACTTTGCGCAGCCTTGGGACAATTATGATTTCCTCACTAAAGGGCATCGAGAAAGGAACAGCTCCAGGACGCATGACAGTGCCCAACAGCTTGACAGGAATAGGTGGTCTCCTCTTCAGCTCCGTCAAGAAGGGGCTGCTAAGTCGGGCACCTTTTTGGGGTGGACTGTGCCAATGGCGACTAGTCCGCACTACATCCTACCCATAGGCTGGAGGCCTGCAGGTTTGGTCCCAGGTGACCGACCGGCCCCTATGGCTCCCCTCCTAAGGTTCGAGGAAGCCTCCCCCTCTTCGCGAGCATCCCTCGCTTGGTCGAGACATGCACTCTTGTTCCCTGAACCACGCCGACCTGCGGGAGTGGGTGGCGTACTAGGTCGAGGTCGTTTTTTGCTGTGTCGGATTCTTATGCACCCTATGCAGGCCGTGGCGCACATGGATAATCTATCTGGTGTATGCGCCGCTGCTCATTCATAGTCGCTCCCCTCCCGGCCATCTTGTGCCATGCAACTTGGACTCCTTGTGAGGGGCTGGCTCCTTGCCATGTGTATCCCTACCAAATGCCAGTGGCTGCCTCAAAGAGCCCGCACCCTCTATAATCCTCTTGACCTGGTCAGTGACTTGCTAGAGGAAGGTGTTCGTCATGTATGTCATGAAGGTGTTCAAGGCCTCAATAGTGATGTACGTCCCGGCCATAGGTGACCTCAGTCCTATCGACTGAGGTGCAGCTCGGCAGCTCCCCAAGGTGTCCTGGAGCTCGAAAGCATCTGTAACAGGACCCCGCAGGGCTCCCCAAGGGATCAAGCATAAGGTTCTTGTCCCTTCATATGCGGACTCATGTTGCGTCACTGACCATCGGTCACCGTTCTTCCCCACAAACGGTGTCAATATGTTTCCAGATGGGTTTAGTAGATGAGGATCATCCGGATCACCAGGTCTTCTATTCCTCCTTCAACAAAAGGCACTCCTCGTGGTTCATCTGAGGAATGCCCCTCCAACGGTCAAGTTACAGCCATACGAGAGCGAAGAGAGAAAGCAGAAAAGAATAAAAGAGCTAAAAGTTGATGTGAGATGTCAGAGTCTAGATATCTAGATATTTGTGCCCCGCATTTATTACCTTTCTCAAAGGGTAGGTGGGTATTTATAAGGAACATTGCAGAGGGGCTAATCGGTAATTTCATAGGGTGGTCTTGGCTGCTAGGCCTCGAAGAAAATAGCCTGTGATAGTGTATATCTGGCGGCCCACATAAGAGCCAACCTAGTGGCCCTCTTTGCATGGGTTTGAGGATGCACCCTTCCAGCAGGGTGTCTTCTGGATCACGTAGATATTAGTTAATTCAATAAGTAAAATCCCTTAATATTGGCATGAAAAACATACTAATACTAATTGATTCACGAAGTAAAATCTCTTAAAATGATTATGAGAAATTTAACTCTATTGGAAGTGTGTTTTGCTGTGGTGCTTCAAGGGAAAGTATTTGGAGATCTTGACTTTGCGTAGGCACATGCATGCTTCATCACCGTCAAGCATGCTTCGGAATGCGGCTACAAGAGAGCTGTGGTAGAAAGTAACAGTGTCGACGTCATTTGGTCTTTGGAGAACTATAGTGGATCTCATTATTGTGGATATTTTAGACATTTTTGTACCGGTTTGGGTATGGTGCTTTTAGTAATATTAAGATAACAAGAAATAGGTTGGTTCACATTTATCCTCGTTCAACCGTTTATATAGTCTTGCATAGGTCATGGGTTAATGAGGGACTAGATTGCATTCATAGTGTGACTGTAGATGATTTGTGTACTCTCAATGTTGCCTGCGAGCCAGTTCTTTTTGTTTGTAAATAGGGGTTGAAAAAAGGATAAAGTTAGTTGAGGTATGTTGAAGTTGGTTAAAGTTGGTATTTTTTGTTGAAGTGTGTTACAGCAGGTTGAAATAGGTTGAAATTTGTATATTTTTTTAAGTTAGTTAAAATAGTGAGAATAAAATTTTGAAGGAGGTGGGTTGAAGTTGATTGAAGTTGGTATTTTTTTATCAAAATGTGTTGAAGTTGATTGAAATGAGTTGAAGTGGGTTGAAATTGGTATTTTTTATTGAAGTTGGTTAAAGTTGGTTAAAATTGATAAATTAAAAAAGACTAACGAAAAGAATAGACCCTAAGCAATGATACTCCACATCTTCTATATAACAGAATACGTTATAATATATTTAAATTTAAATCTTCTACATAATAATCTTTGATTATTTTTTTTAAAAAAGCACCGCGTATATAAATTATATAATGTTCCACCGCATGTGTGGTGGCATCTTCTTTAGACCTTAGCCAATGCACAAAAATATAGTCCCGTCTAATCCCGAAGAAAATGTCAGCTTAAACAACATAACCAGACAATTAGTCATACCTAATTAAAGTTAACTTGCTCTTATCGTCAGCTTTGCACCAAAACCATCAAATAAAAAGGCAAAAGATCTCGTAAACTAATGAGAATCTTTGTACGGAGTAGGGGGGGAAACGGGCCAACTTCACTGCATTTTGTTTGTTTACCCTCTAGTAAATTTACATAAATATCCTTCTTAAATTAACGAAAATGTCCTTCACATTAATTTCGTTTTTTAGTTTATTTTTATTCGTTTTGGTCATCAATTTAATAAGTTATCTGAGACTCATTAATATTCATATTGGGTTGAAACCATACAGTATATTCAACGGTGAGTTCTAATAAGGTTATATTATCTTTGATTAAATTCATAGTAATTGGATGTACACTTTCTGGTAGAGTGGTAAGATAATTTAATCTATCTTTATAGTGATTTAATAAATTTTGTCTTATACTTCTAGCAGTATAGTTAAAAAATCTAAGGTAATCCCAAACTCTATCTTGTGTACAGTATTTTAACTTTCGCAGATTAAAACTTTGTCCTACTAGGTAGTCTCCTTCATGATTTAATCTAGAGTTAGACTATAGTTTATTCTTCAGATAACTCATATGTGTTATTACAACTATGGGTCATTATGGCTTTTGTAACTTAGTTCAATTTAATGCTTGTGGATTTTAGCTAATGATACCTTGACGTTGCTTTGTGTTGGTAGGGTCAATATGTTTATAGATGAGTCATAAGTGTCCTGTGCTATTTTCCTTAGTAGATTTAAGTCATTGGCTATTTTAATCAGTAGGATCAGATTCGTTGGTAGGCTCTTATACCATTAAATAGCAGCTCTGACAACTTTTTGTAGAAAAAAGTTGAAAACTCTTTGATAAGAGGTCAATATTTGAACAATGAATAGACGAAAATGAGTCTTTAATTGACAAACATGGTACTCCTAGCATAATAAATCAAACTATCAAAATTTCAAGAAATTTTACCTCCTCAATTTTCAGAGCCTCTCATTGGGATATGGAATCTTCTGATCTGCTGTCATGCCCTTCTCCTCACGGGTCTTACTGGACTTACTTCGATCTTAAATTTCCTTTCTCATTTTGAGCTTCTTTAAACAAGAGAAGATAAAAATTTCAAGAATTCCTGAATAGTTCTTTTATTAGACTCGTTTCCCGAAGGGAAGTTTAGAACAACATTGCAGAATGCTGATTTGAGTGACCTTTTCTTCGCTCAAATTGCCTCTGCATTCTACCTTCTCCGTTTACATATTTATATTCTAGGAAAAGATCGTAGATACAGGCTATATAGCTGTACAAGTTATCTTTGCATATGAAATGAATAGTACAAGTAATAATGACATGAATAGTAGGTAGCATAATAATTCACGAGCATTTGCTGCATTTTGTCAGGACGCATTAATTGACAACTTGATTGAGGTGCAATTATTGCATTGATAGATGGCTGCCTGGCTTGAGGTGCAATACTTGCGTTGATAGCTGGCATATGTCATTTTCTAAATATAAGATTTCGTAGAGATAAGGTTTATAGTTGTCGGCAAGATCTGGACCTTACATCTGGCTTTATTAAAGCAAAATCTTGGTCGTTTGTAGTAAAGTTTGTTTTTCCTCTTCTTTTTTGAGTAGTTCTGCAAATTTGCGTTTAACAATGGTAGATTCTTGAAAGTTCTCAGGTTCTAGTTGCAGAAGAAACACTAACATTTCATCATCATAGTAGCCCTCTTGCACTTCCTTGGTGATAAGGACATAGTCTTCTTTTCTTAATAAACATTTCAATCCGGATGTATAAAGACGATCTCCATTGCATTTAACAGCTAAAGCTCCACTTGATCTTCTATAATTTACCGATGATTCATCAAATCGAATAGTATCAGCTTTTTTTGAGGCTTCAATATTTAGTTGGAAGTTGTCAGAAATGTAGCCGACTTGAATAATACTGATTTGAGGGTAGATTACTCTGGTTTCTAAATCTTTCTCAGTGGGAATGGTGCGGAACCTTACAAAAATAGGGCTTTTTTTAGTGTTTTCAATGTTTGAAGTGCATTTGTAGGAAAGTGAG